>JAVYIG010000784.1:0-407500 GCA_035222895.1 Strongylocentrotus droebachiensis
TGACCCAGCTGGTCAGACAGCATCAAGACGTCATGAAGAAGATGAAGAGAAGGAAGAAGAAGAAGGTACAACATCCCTCTCACTTTCATTACTTCATTGTAGTACTAAAAAAATAATCATTAAAAATTCATGAACTTTGGAATATTTAATGTCCTTTCATTATTCAAGACAGTGTAGAATTTCTGTGTTTCTATTGAATAATGTTTCGGACTTAGGTAGTCCAATACAGGTTAATTCTTCTGGCATGTCCCAATTTTTGTTAAAGATTGTAATTTTTACTATTCTGTTTAATTTGCTTCCAGCCTAATTGTCGTTTTTTAAGCGAGTTAGTGGATGTAAATTATCCGGCTTTGTACGAAGTTGCTTTGACATTGCGGGATAATGAAAATAATTTCTTAGACATACTAACACTTATCAAATAGCAGTTACAAAAGAGCAAATTTTCTCTCTTAAATCAATCATTTGATATGACCTAAAATTAGAAGTTGCTATTGTTTTAACGATTATAATATGTTCATGTAAAAAATGTGTTGGCAGTTGCCCCCTATTTCATTACAGCCTTTATGCTGCAAAGTTTTTATATTAATTCATGTAATTCCCGATCAGATTTTGCATGCTTAACTGGCACACGTGTTTGTGTTACTTTGAATTTTTACTGTGTGTAAATATTTCTTTTGAATGAACCTCATGAATGAGTGAAATATCATTTTAATAAATTTGTTTTAATTTTTGTCATGGTGCTAAAATGTTAAAAGATTACTTCGTGCCAAGAATTGCATTATTTTTAAAATATATGTTTCTAGTTCAATCTACATCACAGTGATGGTCTGACTCACTTATTAAAATGAAGCAGTTACTAAATTAACTATTCTTCCTTTTGAAAGTGCACAGTTTTTTTGAGCCATTGACCATCACTGGTTTTACTATTTTGTTTGATTTCATAATTTGTTTTTATTCTTTTGGTTTATGACTCTAAATACACAACTAAAACATGTTTGAATACAAATTTATTAACCCTTACTGTACTGGGGGGGGGGGGCCTGGGAGGCCCCCCCCCTCAACATTTTCGGAGATTGCGCCGCAACCACTTGGAATTTTGAATTGTCGTTTCATGACTTTTTTCCCTCAAGTCTTACGCACATTTTGATACCATTTTCGTCGAAATCGGTTATACCTGTAAGGCGTTACATAACAATTAGTATGCGCATGTCATCAAAAAAAAATTAAAAATTAAAAATCGCATCAAAATTTGCATAAATTATCATTATTAATTACATTAAAATAACTTTTTTGTGTTAGAAAAGAAGTTTCATATGAATAATGAGTTTCAACATTCAAAAAGTGGAGTTTGACACGTTTTCTGTAAAATGCATAAAATTAGCGCATTTTGCATAATTAATGAGGCTAACGACAAAAATTTGCATATTTGGAAAAAACTAATTATACCATCTTGTTCCTTATGTAAATATCTACAAACATGCAAATTTTCGTGTTCATCGGACAATCGACGGCCTCCCAGGCCCCCCCCCCAGTCAGAGGCTGCTCAAAATAGCCCAGTACAGTAAGGGTTAAGGCCTAATGAATGAACATTGAATTCATTTCATGTCGTGTTGATAGCATTTGCACACAAACACATCCACACATGTTTTTCCTCCTCCACCCCTCCCTTTGTTTCCATAGGAACCAACTACCAGTGAAGCCCTCAAAGAAGGGGTGAGTTCATACATCATAAAATCTCCTGCTACTTCTCCATCCATCTCATATAAACACACATTTATTCAAATGTCATGCTCACATCATCCTTATGAGGCTTGCTTTATGCTTGACTGACTCAGAAATTACTCTCAAACCAGAATTTATCACAATTTATAATTGTGTCATATCTGTGTTCAGCTTCATGCTGCAAAACTACACTGAATTATTGCAATTCAAGAAAATATCTTGCCATGAAAATGGCACTACCGGTAGTTATTTTTTCTGGAAAGTTTCTGATCTTGCAATAAATATAAGAATCCAAAAAGACTTTTAATTTCTATAGTGGCCCTTTAACTCTGAGCCTGCTGTTTGGTCAGTAGCTGAATGTCTTTACTCGAAAGTACCATGACGTTTAACGTACTTGCATCATATACACTGCTCTATACAGTCATTTATCTGCATCTTTAGTAATACTTTGTGTAACTCTCTTGAATGTACGTATGCATACTGCATACCACCTTTGCTCTTCATTTTTTAATTCTTCATGAAAATACTTAACATCATCCCTTTTCCCTGCTCAAATTGTCTATCTACTATTTTCTTCTTATTCTCCACTCAACTTCTTTAAAATAGTCTGTGTACTTTCTCTCTCAGAATTTCTTCAATTAACCATTTAACTTCTGACAAATCATTTCTTTAGTCATTTAACAAACACCATTATTTAGTCAAAAGTATGTACATGTATATAGGAAATATATAATTCTATGACGTACTCATTAATAATATACCTTAATTCTATATGAAATCATGTTCATAATTTCTGCAAATTCTTTTCAACTCTGATAATTTTGTTGCTTTGTGGGCTTTTCTTTGCATCATATTCAACTAACATGTATTTGTTCTCTTTCCGATACTTTTCAATACACAATAATTGATATATTGTCATATAATTAAGATTCAGAGAATATATATGATATAAATATGAACTATAAGAACATATTTTTGCTATTTATATTATAATTGGTTTTTGTGTGGAGCATTTGTAAGGAAGGTCTCTTAAAGATGATGAGATATTTGAAATGCTTCCTGAAATTCCATGTAACATCACCACTTTTGTAATAGGAGAAGAACAGAACATTATGCCAAACCTGACGGTCTGTGAGATTTGTGGTGTATTAGTAACAAAGCAATGAGACAAGGCAGACAAAAAGCTATGTTAATTTGATTGAGCTATGATTCACATTCAGTTACTTAGACAACATAACAAGAATGAAATGGATAAAACAGCAAAAGAAATTATGCTATAGTATACCAATAATGTTGTAATACTAGATGAACAATATATTGTTAAGTCAGAAGTGGGCTTTTTGTAACAAGAGAGTTACAAATAGAAGAAAGCTGTACATTGATTGAAATGCGATAAGAAATTGATTGACTCACAAACAAAGTGAAATCTTAATTTTGTATATCGAGGGGTGAGTGACACAAAGACGTGTAACTCCATTTTGAGAACAAGTGATTTGTGTCACTGAGCACTTGGGCCTTAAGGAGTTAAGTCTATGTTTTACTAGCCATTGACTTCATTGGGGTGTTGGGTGGAGTTAAGTCTTTGTTTCCTGGAAAGCCCACATTTTTCTGAACATTTTGATATCAAATACTAATTTTGGCAAAATATGGGGTTACGTCTTTGTGTCACTGAACCCTTGATATGTATGGTTTGCATCCATCCCTATAGCTGGTTGATGAGAGCAGTCAATCGAGTGACATGCCAGTGACAGTGATGAACCAAGAGACCGGTCAGGTGCTGTCGGGTGAGGCTGCCCCTCGATCCAGTCAGCTAGAGGCTTGGCTTGAGATGAATCCTGGCTATGCTGTAGCTCCTAGAGATGAAGGTTCAGAAGATGAGAGTGGATCAGAAGATGTAAGGAAAGGGGTCATGGGTGGGTGGGGTTGGTTCCACCTCAAATGTCAGTAGGTATGTCTTCATCAGCTTGAGATTGCCAAATAGCCCGCTATTTCTGATTTGGGAAATAAGCCTGAAGTTACAAATCGCGTCCTCATCAACTCCAGACTCGACCCCGAGAAATTAGCTCAAGATACATTCGCGTATAGTGCGATTCTTCGGTCAGGTGAAGACGCACCGGACAAATAGCGGGATATTTGCAAAATAGCCCAAGATATCTTGGGATGATTATCTTGACCGAATATCCAGCTAATTTTAACTGGGGGCTGATGAAGACAAAAATTTGCTTGATAATTCACGATCAGGATAGTTAAAATAGCAGGTTATTCGGCAATCTCTAGCTGATGAAGACAGGCCTATTTTCATCCTTGTTCCTTTGCTGTCTAGATTGGTGAAATTAAGTGTGATACAAGTACAAGACATGACCCCAAATTGGAGGATCTGATGGGGCACTACCATAAATGATATCAATTTTTTTGTATATTACATTCATAGGTGTACAAATGTGAAATCTGCCAATTGTTTCATTGGGAAGTCTCAAAAATATATTCCAATTTCAGGCAACCTCGACCTTGTCAGTTGTAGATATTCATTTTGCGGAGTTTTAGATTATGATTCTTTTTATAATTTTTTGCAGGAAAAAATCAAAAGATGTTCATAAAGGCCACTTAGTTGAGACATAGAAAGTTGCTATAAAAGACCCGCAACCTCACAAGATATATTCTACTTTTCATATTTTGTATTAAGGGAATATGTAAAAGTGGCCTATGTGAAATTGTTGCTTGTATTTTAGGTATATGATTATTATTTCATCTCGTATTTTAATTACATGTTTATCAGAAAGATTACTTCATTCAACATGAGTTTTCCTGTTTGTTTGTCTGATTCAGGAAGAGGACGAAGGAGAAGAAGATGAGGAGAAGGAGGAGGTGGTGGTACCAGTTCCTGTTGAAACTATTAGACCTGACCTTTACGGCAAAACAGCTAAGGATATCATACAGTAAGTTGAGTCAACTTCTCCTTTATTTTTATTTTTTTCGAGCCATGTTTCTCCGTAGGATTTGGTCCTTTTGTGTCAGTGGATAATTTTTTTTTTCTTCAATAGATACATTAGGTAAGCTCTAAAGAAATCTCTTTAGCAAAACATTTATCATAATTTATCTAGGAAGCTTAGCTAGATCATTGGGAATGAAATAATAGTATTTAAGGGCAGTAAAGTCTTTTTTTTTACAGTAAGTGCATTATTCGTAAATGTACATAACTTGTTAATTTTTTATTAAAGAATATATGTATAATCCTCTGTTTATATATATTTTGTCTTCTTCAGGGAGTCTTCAGTGGGCGATGACGAGTACAAGTCTATAGAACAGGCTGGTGGAGCTGGCTACTACAACATGGCCCATTCCATCAATGAGATAGTAACCACACAACCTGAGATGCTTGTCAATGGTACACTCAAAGAATACCAGGTAGGTTTGACACAACCATTGGAATTGTGGTGTAATGGTTCATTCACTTGACTCTCAATTCGAGGGTACCTGACAACTGTCGGTCATCCTCACAATTATACCTTGTGTCTACTTCGGTGTCAACTCTTCCTTATGGTCATCGCTCTTTTTGCAAAGCTTCTGCTGAACTTTGAAACAAACTACCTTGAAATGTCAAAAACTGCCAGACTGTTAACCAATTCAAAACTTGTCTTAAGACACATTTATTCAAAATTACTTTGATGATTAACTTTGTTCAAATTGATGTATATTTCATATGTATTGTAATTTGTAGGTTTATTTGCATTTTCTTTTTCTTTTGTTTAATATGTAATTGTTTATGATTGTATTTTGTTTTGCTTGTGTCTTTGACCACCATCCTGCAGGTGAAAGGTCTTCAGTGGCTGGTATCTCTCTATAACAACAATCTGAATGGAATCCTGGCTGATGAGATGGGTTTGGGTAAGACCATCCAGACCATTGCTCTTGTATGCCATCTGATAGAGAAGAAGAAAGTCATGGGGCCATTCCTCGTCATTGTACCACTCTCGTAAGTCAACACTACTACATCTATCTTTGCCATTTCTTAGCACAGTTAATTCTGCATGAATCAAATCAAATATATTTTTTTGACCAAACTATGCAAAATGCAAAGTTACACTTCCTAAGGCCATTAAAAAAAATAAACATGTTTAGCGTCCCCGCCCGCTTCCTTTTTGGGGGCCCCTCCTATTTTTTATTTTTTTTAAATATTTTTTTTTATTAAAAAATAAATAAAAATGGTGGCGGCCATCTTGAAAAATAGCCCGACTGTCAGGGAAAATGTACCGAGCAGCCATTTTGAGCAGCCATTTTGAAAGAAAGAAAGGAAAAAAAAGGGCCTACTCCTTTCTATTTTTCGAAAAAACAGGACACTAAACACGTTTTTTTTTTAATTTGGCCTAAGTCAAACTTCAACTATTTTTTGTGGTCCAACAGATTTGACTTTGCAAAGTTAACTGTATATATTTACTATTTCTATTTCCTGCCATTGTCTTTTTTTTCCTACTATTATCACCTTCTTTACTAGGAGGCAGTTTTGTTGGGGATGAAATAAGAAAGTCAAATATATAATATCAGATGAAAAATGAACTAAAGATAGTGAGTAGATCTATGAAGATAGATATAACTTTTGGGTGTGAGACAGCAAGTCTGGCTCTCAGCACATAAGCTGAAGTACCTGATGTGCATTTGGTAAAACTAGATGGATATGAAAATCATTTGACGTGAAAGATAGCCAGTTGTGTTTCATTAAAGGTAAAGACCAGTTTTGGAAACGCCCCCCCTCTCAAAAAATGAAATGGAAGCTCTTATTACCAATCATGTGAAAGAATATGTTTTGACTAATATGTGATGATACAAATTTTGCTGGGAAACCGCCTACTAATTGATATATTTGGTAAATTATTATATCTATTTGGACCGGATAGATATCGCGCATGTGTCGCGCATGTGTCGCGTAGTCCCATATACATCTTTCTGTGTACAGTGCTTGTAACTTTACCAAGACTGGGCCAAATTTCTTATCATTTTGATGATTCCAGAACCTTGCAGTACATACCAATACTTATATGCTAGATGATCAACCTTTTCTGATCGGTTCCACAACATTTCTTTCACAATGCAATCGCATGACCAGAAGCAAATACCAAGTCTTCTTAGATAGCATTAATAGTGAGATAATATTTATTAGAATAGAGTCTTGGGACTGAATGAAAAAGATTGGAACAGATTAATTTCATTGTACTTCTGTTTGCCTTGTTTTGTTTGCAGAACCTTGTCCAATTGGGTGCTTGAGTTTGATAAGTGGGGACCGACGGTCCACAAGATAGTGTACAAGGGCTCTCCTCAAACCCGCAAAATCCTTGCCACCACCCTGCGATCAACCAAGTTCAGTGTACTACTCACCACCTATGAGTACGTCATGAAGGATAAAAGCTTCCTCTCCAAGGTGACTCAATCATTAACAATCTTTTCAATTAAATTAAATTAAATTAAATTTATTAATTTCCATAAAAATCACATTACAAGAACACATACATTTGCTAGAATATATAGAAGTACATTAAAATATTAAACAATAATGGAAAAAGGGAAGTTCTAAAAACCCAAATAAATCTGAATATTGACAAGTATTACAAATTCTTCACCCATCAGTGACAGAGATCTTTCAATGTTTAATGAATCACTTTTTCTTCAAATTGGCAACACTGTTGGAGCTTTACTGCCCCTCTAAACTATCTCAAATCATGTATTTTTAAAACAGTTCATAAGCAGAATTTCCTTGGGGAAAAAAATCAATAGTAAATTAATTAAGTTCTTTGTTAAATTGAGATTGTTGATGTAAAGATGTGCCAATCTGCAGATTTGTATTTTGCTTTTCTTTTTAAACTGATAAAATAAAAAAATCATTATGAAGAATGTGGCACAAGTTTTGCTAAGTAATCATGTCTTCCTGTTCATGTACGTGATATATTTATTTTTGGACCAACAAAATGTGACATTTTTTGATGATGGTAATTTGTACATGTTACTTTACTCTTGGCATCCATCCATTCTTTGTCACTCAGCTCCGTTGGAAGCACATGATCGTTGATGAAGGACATCGTATGAAGAACCATCATTGTAAGCTGACTCAGATTCTCAACACTCACTACAGCTCTCATCATAGACTCTTACTCACTGGTACTCCATTACAGGTAGCCTGACAGACTTTTAGTATTTCTTCTTTCATGTTAAGCATCGTTGGTAATACCTCCTGCAAAGATTGCAGCTTTTAAAAGAAATGATTACCCAAACATGCATTTCTTGATATTTTTATTATTTTTAAAGGTAACATTTTCGCACATTTTTATTGATTGATATATTTGAAATCTCTTGTCTAATCGAGTAACAAATGTCAGAAATTCTGATGTAGATTATTCACCAATGTTGCCATTACTTGTGAATGCAAGAGAAGCTTCTAACTTTGTTTTTCTAAACTGTTTGAGTTGTTTCAAATGTAAAATCATATAAGATTCTATTTTCCAATTGTTGCTTTGTCAGGGTTTACAATAGGATGCTAAAGAAATCCTCATTTCAAAGAAATAAACTTAGTATGGACGCAACCAATTGCTTATTACTAATTTTGTAAATATTACCAATGCTTGGCTTGTTAGAACTCTTGTGAGTAATGTGCCGCGAGATTCCATATCCTCAAACTGCTGGCGAACAGAGCAACAAGACCAAGCTCTGTAATTATTAGGATCTCTGTCCAGTAGTGCCGTGTTTGTGCCATCGAACTGGATCAACCAAATCAATTGATTCATAATATATATATAATATTTTTTTCCCGTAACATAAGAGTAGTTTTAATAGTTTCATTCTTTTCATTAAATGTAATGTTAATTGTTATTGTGTAATTGTTTTAAATGGGGGCACACTACAAGAGTCCTATCTCGCACCCCGGGGCAACATGTATGACACGGCCGGTTGTAGCAACTACTCCAAAGATCAAGATACATTTATCTTGATCTAAGGAGACACAAACAAACGAACCAATGCTCATCAAGTTAATTATTTTCCTCAGAACAAACTGCCAGAGCTGTGGGCCCTGATGAACTTCTTGCTACCTAGCATCTTCAAGTCTTGCAGTACCTTTGAGCAGTGGTTCAACGCTCCGTTCGCAGCTACCGGAGAAAAGGTAAGATGGATGTATTTAAAAATGTACCTGGGACCAACGTTAAAGGCATCTTTTAACAATGTTAAATCTGAGATGCATGGCCCTACGTGTTATCAGTGTCTGTGATATGGTGTAATATTGAAGCCCTAAAAAAAATTGTGCTTCAAAATGATCATGAAGTGCCTCAAAAAAGTAAAAATCTTTGAGTGACTGATTTTACCATACTCATTCTCCCCAATAGACTGTAATGCTATAAAATCGTTGGGCAAACGGTTTTTGAAATTTCGAATTCCAATCATAAATATCTTGATAATCTCACAGGCGATCGGCTTGTAAAAGTCATGGGATTCCTGACTGACCTAAAGGTTTATAACTATGATTGCACCACGAGAAAAAGATACCCAATCCCTTTAAAGGTTTTTGCTAGGTGTAGTTGAGAAAGGGAAAGGTCACCCTGATGACTTAATTATCTAGAAAACAGTGTTTATTTCTGTGAATTGTGTGCAACTTTGATTTCATCTCTTGATTCTGTTGATAGGTTGAGCTGAATGAGGAAGAGACCATCCTCATCATCCGTCGTCTTCACAAGGTTCTTCGGCCGTTCCTTCTGCGTCGTCTCAAGAGGGAAGTCGAATCACAACTCCCAGAGAAGGTCAGTGCTCATCATGATCAGGGTTTATCTTTAGAGAAAACATAAAATTGGGCATGGAATTTTCATTATCGTTATTATTTTCATCAGAATAGTAATATGACACCATTGTGTGGCATCAGTGAGACCTTTTTAGCACAATTCATCAATCCTTTTATCACAATTGAATTCATGACTTAATCAAATTAATAACTTTTGGTTTGTTTAGTGCATAATAATTAATACTTAATTCTCTATGCGCTTTACATTAAAAGATTATGCTTTACAATCTACATGTACATCAACATATTATTTAAGAGGACAAATAACACCACTACATGCATACCGACACATCAAACAAGATTTGTTACACACCTGTAAGGAAAGTTGTGTCTTTAAGACTCCTTTTTGTTGTGATTTTGGTTCCTATAACTCATCCATGATGTTGTTGAGCCAAGATGATATACAGTGAGTGACACCTGTATCATAAAGACTGTTCAAGGGAAACAAGAAAAGTGGTCTTTATAAGCAAGCAGTTTTTATGTACAGGTTAGATTACTATGAGAAACAATTTTCAAGGAAAACAAATCTTTATAGATTATGAAAGATAGGTACATGGTGCTCTAAACCAAGCACCCATTCCTTGCATTGACATTAATATACAGTCTAACCTGCTTTAGTGACCACCTGTCTACAAAGACCACATTTTTTTGTTTCCCTTGAAAATAGTTTCATGTACTAAAGGAACCTGTCTACAAAGACCACATTTTTTTGTTTCCCTTGAAAATAGTTTCATGTACTAAAGGAACCTGTCTACAAAGACCACCTTTTTTTTTTTCCTTGGGCGGTCACTATAGACAGGTTTGACTGTACATTGACATTAAATAGAATTTGTATGTTTTCATTTCTGTTGATGTCTGTTCTTCTTCTCGACAGGTTGAGTATGTGATAAAGTGCGACATGTCAGCTCTGCAGAGGTTACTGTACAGACACATGCAGACTAAGGGAATCATGCTGACTGATGGCTCTGAGAAAGACAAGAAGGTTGGTTGAGTTGGATTAACAAGTTATTTAGAAACCCTCAAACTATATAGACAAACTTAGACACAGTTACTGGTTACTCAAACTGTATTTCATCCCTAGAGAAACCATTTTTCTCGGAAGAGAAATTTGGGGGTGTTTCACAAAGACTAAGATCGACTTTAAGTTGAACTTAACTATGGCAGGCCATTCATGCTCAATTATGATCTTTAGATAATATTTTTTCCTTCAAAAAAGGTAAATTCTGTAGATTTGTGACCACGATTTGTACGTCCCTTGAGAAACCAATGCCAGTAAATGGTGAGAGCAAACAGTGGCATGAAAACCCTGCCATACACGTATGGTTATTTATCTCAGGGACCACAAGTGAGAAGGACTTTGTAATCTTGAGTATAAGTGAAAATCTTATGATTTAAAATGCAATACCATATACCACATTGTAGATGGTCAAAGTGATCATACAGGGGTTTTATTCACTAGTTAGTTTCAAACTATGAATATGACAATGGGAGTGTAGTGTATGTAGCAATGAAGGATTCTCATTAAATGATTTAATTGCTTGTTTTCTAACCAGGGACGTGGTGGTACGAAGGCATTGACAAACACCATCATGCAGCTCAGGAAGATATGTAACCATCCATTCATGTTCAGACATATCGAGGTAAGAAATCTCTCTCTCTCTCTTAAATTATATATGCCCCCAAATTGATCCTTTTATTATTATGTCTTTTTCAATGAAAAAAATATAGAGATTTTTAAAGTACAGTTGATATAATTTGACAGTATCTAGACATTAGCTTCAAACTATGAATATGAAAATGGGAGGGTAGTGTTGCAATGAAAGACTCTCATTAAATGGGGCCAGTCACCACGAAATGAGTCCAGTGTCGCATTAGGCTCAATCTGGTAATAGCAATGTATAGTGTGTATGTACTGAAAATTGACCCACCTACCACATTTAAGATTTTTCCAAAAATCGACTTATTAATGTCTTGTAGTTTATGTCCCCAGAGCTTAGGTCACGAAAATATCTCCTTCTAACATTTTTTGGCAAATAATGTAGGCTATGTTACGCATCATTAACTTTGCACCTAATTATCTAAAAACTGGGTAATCCCATTGTTTATAAAGTCCAATTAGGTTTTTGTTCATATTTCTGGATATAATTTATCAATTTTAATGTGTGACCCCTTAATTTAAAGCTTACTTAATGTAGATTCATATAATACTTAAAAACAGGAATAAAATTTTTTGACCAACTGGACTCATTTCGTTGTGACAGGCCCCAAATGGTTTAATTCATAATGTTAATACATTTTATAAACTGGATATACAAAGAACCTAAATTTCACCAAAATCTTGTTGCAGAGCTGCCAAGTAGTACGTTTTTAACGTATTAATACGTTTTTTTTTTGGGAAAATACGTCTGTACGTTTTGCTGTGCCAAAATACGTTTTTTGAAAGTTTCGAGTATGGCTGTGCGAACGTGGCTAGCGGCTGGCTGTGAGAACCAGCATATGCATAGTTTTGCTATTGCTTTGTGTTGGCGATTCCTGCAGCGCGCACGCATGTACATTGCACACAATACAGGGGATGTACACCACTAAAAGACGAGTGCATTTTCCCAGGCCATCCATACACATGCTAATGACATATCAGTGCACTGCACTACACACACAGTGTCAGTACAAGTACTCATTGACTTAAATTCTTATAGTTTTAAATAATGGATTTTTCTGATAAAGTAGGTAAATATATTTAACAAATCATTTTTTTTTTTTGTATTAATTTTTTTTTCAAGTGACAGGTCGGCAGCTCTCAATGATAGAAAGCGTTTTTATTCAAAAAAACATGATTGCAGTAGCATTTTATAGGGAAAAAACGTAAAACAGGCAAAATATGTTTTTTCACCTAAAAATATGTTTTTTCAAGCTGAATAATATGTTTTTTGAAAGTGACAGGTTGGCAGCTCTGTTGTTGGCATAAAATGAAATATCCTTGTATCACACTTATAATTTTTTGTTCATATACATGTAGTAATATACAGAGTATTTTTGTATTCTATTACTCATTTCCACATTTTCGTTAGTACATGTTTGTTAACCTGTTGTATTATCTTGCTATTTCCCCCAGGAATCTTTCTCTGAGCATCTTGGAGTGACCGGTGGCATCATCTCTGGCCCTGACCTGTACAGAGTGGGCGGTAAGTTTGAACTGCTTGACCGCATCCTGCCCAAGCTGAAGGCTCTTGGTCATCGTATCTTGCTCTTCTGTCAGATGACCACTCTGATGACCATCCTAGAGGACTTCTTTGTCTACAGAGGTAAGAGAAGCAAATATCTATTCATCTTAAAACTTTAATTATTTTATCTTTGCAGTTTCTATTTTGTTCATGTTTGTTTGGTTTGGTTTCTAGCTATGGTTGTTTTATATGACTGTTAAAGGGATCCGGTAACTTTGTCTTAGATCCTTTAGAAATAATCCTTGATTTAGCTCATGCTGCAATGATAAGGTCAGTCAGGAACTCCATGACTTTTACAATCCGCAAGCCTGTCTGATTATCAAGATATTAATGATTGGAATTATAAATTTTGAAAACCGTTCGCTGAACGGTTTTTATAACACTACAGTCTATTGGGGAAAACGAGTATCGTAAAACCGGTCACTCAAAGATTTTTACTTTTTTGAGGCACTTCTTGATCATTTTGAAGCGCGATTTTTTTAGGGCTTCAATATTACACCATATCACAGACACTGGTAACATGTAGGACCGTGTATCTCAGATTTATCATTGTTAAACGATCCCTTTAAGAAAGCATATGTCTGGTTGTAAGGAAACAACCTGGGACTGACTGCTTTACATCCTCTCCAAGGGACTTAGTAATGAAGATCAGTGCCAAATCAAAGAGCACTAGTACATTGACTTGGTTTTTAACCTAGGACCTCCTGCTTATGAGACCACTCAGCTGTAGATGGTTGATTAGACCAGCTTAATATAACAAGTGTTATTTCTATCCAACAGGTTTCAAGTATCTGCGTCTGGATGGTACAACTAAGGCTGATGATCGTGGCATACTTCTTCAGACCTTCAATGAGGCTAACTGCCCGTACTTCATATTCATGTTGAGTACCAGGGCAGGCGGTTTGGGGCTCAATCTTCAGACTGCTGATACCGTCATCTTGTTTGACAGTGACTGGAATCCTCACCAGGTAGATACTCAATAGCTCATGGTCTTGGGGGTAGTCCCATGTGTTCAATTCAATGTTTGTTATCTTGTAAGACCATACAAGTGATAATTTTACGTAATGGAGTTGTACATAAGTAGTGTTTCAGGTAACTTTGGAATTTCTACTGCATATTAAAGGCATCTTTGAATGCTTTTCTTAGAATGAGTGTTTCAAGAATTGTGAGGTGTCAGACATTAGGGGCGCATGAAATGCAACCTTTTCAATGAAATATAAAACAAATACCTCTCATGGTTGAATAATAAATTGGTGCAGTGACCTCAAAATATTCTACTGACTTTTTAAATGATTTTTTTTGGCTGTGAACGTCTAATTGATATTATAAAAATAAAACCTGGACTTGTGCTGATAATGAGAATCCCTTTCGCTGCCTCCTAGGATCTCCAAGCCCAGGACCGTGCCCATCGTATTGGTCAAGTGAACGAGGTGCGTGTCCTGCGTCTGATGACCGTCCAGAGCGTAGAGGAGAAGATCTTGGCTGCGGCCAGGTGGAAGATGAACATGGACAGTAAGATCATCCAGGCCGGTATGTTTGACCAGAAGTCTACCAACTCAGAGAGAAGGGCATACCTACGAGCTCTGCTGGAGAGGGATGGTGATCAGGACGATGTAAGATCACTCAGTTATTGCTAATGATGTCTTCCTGTTAAAACATTTGTAGTGTTATTAGTATACAGATAATACACATCAGTGAGGGCATTAGTAAGAATTACCCACACAAGTTACCTTTGGAACAGTCTCATGCCTGAGGCGGTAGTGTTTGGACTGTTTTATAAAGGTACCAAGTGTGGGTAATTTTACTAATGCCCAAACAAAATGCTGTGTATTATTTGTTTTATAAAATGATGTTTTATAAGTGATTTTACTAATGACCGGTCATTAAAATTGGATAATGACCGGTCATTATCCAAATTACGCGTTAGGCAAGATAAAGGCCTGGTCACGTGTACACTTTCGACCTCATCACACAGGATCGACGTCATCATCTTATAATCTGTGATAGTATCTCAATGTATAGTATGTAGCAGAGGATGTTTTTATTACTTAGAATACATTGTTGTAGCTGGAAACTACAATGTATTCTTGAGTTATGGTTTACATAAACACTCTATTAAATAGGGGAATGAATAGCTTGGACTGATCATTTTGACATATTGGAAGCTAGATGTGAAGGTAGAAATTTATTAGTCACGTACTGGTCTCTTAGAGAGCTTGTTATTTTGGGAATCACATAAAATAATATTGCACTGTGCCAGGCAAAATTATCCAATTTATTCTCTGTGACACATGGCCTTTCTACTTGCCCAGAATTTGATTGATCAGAGGTAAAGTCTAGCACCTTTGGGTAACATTGAGATACTTTGTACCTTTGCAGGAGGAGAATGAAGTGCCTGATGACGAGACAGTCAATCAGATGATCGCCCGGTCCGAAGAGGAGTTTGAGATCTACCAGCGCATGGACATCGAGCGTCGGCGCAACGAGGCCCGTGACCCCAACCGCAAGCCACGTCTGATGGAGGTGAATGAGCTTCCTAGCTGGCTGGTCAAGGATGAGGAGGATGTAGAGAGACTGACCTTTGAGGAGGAGGAAGAGAAGCTGTTTGGACGAGGCTCTAGACAGAGGAAGGATGTAGACTACAGTGATGCACTCACAGAGAAAGAATTCCTTCGGGTAAGATAGATAGATCACCAGGACCATCTTAGGTGTTTCTGCATCAGAACACTCAATAATTCATTTATTTTGTTTTACCTTGCAAATATGGGCGACTAAACAATCACATTATATTTGCAAATTCATTGGTGCTTGAAGAAAGATAAATAATTTGTCGTGCAAAAGTTAGAGTGATTGAAAAGAAAAAAAATTATCATTCGAGTCTAACTGACTGCAGTGAGCAGCTAGGCAATAAATTCCTGTGATTAATCTTTTGATACACTCCAATGTTAAACTTGCTGCATTTGGGCTTTTAGGCTACCTTTGATAATATCAGTTGCAGTTTCTTTGACACTTGTGTTGTAAGCTGTGAACATTATTGAACAAATTGATTAATGTTGTCTTCTTCTCCTCATCGGTCGGCAGGCAATCCAAGATGGCAACTTGGATGAGATTGAGGAGAGCAAGAAGGAGAAGAAGCGTCGCTACAAACGCAAGCGTCCCATAGACGACGATGACGAGCAAGAAGGAGAGGTGGAGAGAGAACAGGAGAGAGAGGTGGAGAGGGAACAAGAGAGGGACAATCCTGAGGTTGAGAAACCTAAGAAACGTAGAGGGCGCCCTCCAGCGGAGAAGCCGACCCCTAATCCTCCGCATCTCACTAAACTCATGAAGAAACTGGTAGAGGTCATGTCCAAGTACAAAGACAAGTAGGTTCATGCAGCTTGCCCTTATTCTGTTGTTAAAATGTTAAAAAATTTTAAAAAAATTATGGGGGTTCTCATGTTCACAAGAAAGTACTCCATGAGGTAGACTGAGAAAGAGAGAGAGAGAGAAAAAAAAGACAATTTGAGGAAGTTTAATTATACAAATGTGTACGAAAGCCCATTGTTTTCATAAGATCAGACTCTCGACCCACACCTTAGATTCTATTCCGAAAAATAGCTTCATTATTGATTGAAGTGAAGTGAGCCAGCAAAGCAAATACATCTTATTTTTTTCAACCCTCTCCCTTCCCCCACAAATGAATGTGCAGGGTTGGTGTCCCGAGTGTAGGGTCAAGCCGTGCCGAGCTCTACATGAAGAAGAGAATAAACAACATAATATCTCATTCAGGCAAAACATAAGACCAGATAATCTTTGAGTATACTTTAAACAGCTGTACATGTTTGGTTGAGTCAGTAACCTAAAAGCTTAGGTAACATTGGAAGCAATAATGTCTTTGTTTATATCGCTATTCTTTCCTTCCAGTACCGGTCGTCCTCTGGCCCATCCATTCATGCAGCTCCCTCCCAAGCGAATCCTACCTGATTACTACGAGCTGATCACCAAGCCTATGGATCTGAAGAAGATCAAGGATAGGATCAGGCAGCATAAGTATCGCTGTCTGGATGATCTGGAGAGGGACACTGTACTTATGTTCCAGAATGCCCAGATATATAACCTGGAGGGATCGCAGGTAAAATAATGATGATTTTATATTAGAAGTCATGGTTATTTGTCTGATTCGTGATTCTACCTGAATTACCATCTGGTTTGATACATTTGCCGTCTTTGACTTTAAAAACATAAATACCCTATCTTCATATCATTTCATGCTTCTTCTCAAATATGTGTTACTCACTTGTTACTTGCAATCAATTTGTGATAAGTTCTACTTCAAATTATATGTTCAGGAGGAGCTTAGTGGACACCATAGTTGTTTTGAAACAGATTTCCCAAGGCTTTCAAACCAAGTCCTTGTTTGGACTTTCAATGAATATAGACCCACGGTTGGCTCATGTACAGACCCTGGTGTAGTGGTCCACCTGCACACCCCAAGGGTTACATTGATTAGTATGCTTTTTCGCCTCCCAGGCACAGTCAATGCTAAATAACAACAAATATAAAATTAGTCATCATCATCAATAAATCAATCAATGTATGGGTGTTACTGTGGATTTCCATGGTGAGTCAGTATTTATTTATTTGATATCCTTTGTGAAAGAGAACAGTCACTCTATGTTATGACTGTTGTGACTTCTTTTATTTCAGATCTATGATGATTCCATAGTGCTTCACTCAGTCTTCACCACGGCTCGCAAATGTCTAGAGCAGACTGGTAGACTGCCTCCTCAGCTGGGCGGCAAGTCAGAGAGTGAGAGTGAAAGCGATACCGATGACAATGAAGAACGTAAGAATAATAATAATAATGGTGGCTTCTTATATAGCGCATAGGCGCTGCCCCGATTATTACCCTGGCTTTAGCAAGGCAGCCACTGAGAGAAATTAATCTTTTATGACATTGTGTCGGGAGTGGACGATCTTTAGATCTTCAGAAAACAAAAAGAACTGAAACATAAGATAAATTCAGATTACCATGACTTTTATGAATGTTGAAATTTTTAGAAATTTGAACATTTGTTATCAAGGAATAACTCTCCAAGGCTGATGTTATGAAGTACTAAAAACATGTATTTCTTTCCAAAATAAGTATTACCCCCTTATTCATATTCGAAGGATGGAGGAAATTTCTTGAATGCTTGAGCGCTTTTCATGGTAGCTCAGCTAAAGCCGGGGTAATGATATGATGGCAGGGCCCTCAGGGAGAACAATATTAATACTAATGAGGCTACCCTGGGTAAACACGACGTATTATTATTATTATTATGATCATTAATTTCTGCACAATTTCCTGAAGACAATGTAGTCATGTGACTGAAATTAGGATAGGTAATATTTCTTTCTTCTTTTTTGGCCCGTCAAAATCTTTAAAGGTATATTTGTAATTATGTGATACTTCATGTGAATGCTACCCCTAGACGTACGTATACATGTACTGACAAGTATTGACAATTCCAATTGTTATTATTCATCTGAACCTGGCAGCTGAAGCCAAGAAACCCAAGACCACCAAAGGTGGCAAGGGCAAAGGAGAAGACAAGGGGAAGAAACCTGCCAAGAGGGGTCGTCCACCACGCAAGGCGGTCGTCAGTGATGATGATAGTGATGACGAGGGGGACGACGATGATGACGATGATGGCAAGTCTGACGATGGAAAGTCTGATGATGGCAAGTCTGACGATGATGGAAAGTCTGATCAGGATAGCCAGCAACAAAGTGATGATGTGAGTAGTAACTAGGTGATGATGATATCATCCAAAATATGCACAAAAGCTAACCATTTGTATACAAATTGAATAAGCTTTTAGGGGATACCTGGATATAATGTGGCAGATATTCTACCTCTTTCTACGTTTGGACACTGATATATAAACTCATCCTACCACAGCTCTGCATATATTTGTAGCAATAAGTACATTATGAAATGTATTCAGAGATGTAATTGATGTGTTGCTTGAAGTCATTTAGACAAGATTGTATGATGTACAGCATATTATGGTATAGCATTTACTGTCCATTGAGCGAAATTTCTTCCCCTGGTTTTTTAAACTTTTTAATTTTTTTTAAATAGAGATGGATATATTTTTTTTGGATTCAGTTTAGTAATTATTTATTTTGGTCATCCAATCACCCTAAAAACATAAAAATACTGTTGCAGCATTAACATTACTGACTTAAACAAATTCAATTTATCTTTACAGGATGATTCAGACACTGATGCTGATGATAACACACCAGATACATCCCGGGCTTCGTCTAGAGGTGCGTCCCCCGCTCCAGGCAAGAAGCGATAATGGAGCAATGTCAAAACATGTGTAATCTAGTCGTGTAGGTAGTTGGGAGGTGCATCCCCTGTTACAGGCAAGAAATGATGAATGCATGTATCCTTGGTATAGTAATTTATGATGATTGGAAAGCTTACCTTTCAGAGCAAGAGAGAAGAGAGTTGGAAAGCTTTTAACAATTTTGGGGAGGTAACTTTGTGAACTTGCAAATTAACTTATATCATTACCTGTTTTTTTAATTATTAGTGTTTATTTCTTTAGAAATTATTAATGTTTACATGAGCGGGGTTACTGCAAGTGAGAAATAGTTTCTTGAGCAGTCAATTTCAGACTCCATTAAATAAGCAAATCTACATGTACATCTGTAAATAGTCCTTTTATGTAGTGATGTCATTATTCTTTTTGTATTGTTAGTGCATGGTGTTTTAATGATTTAGTCAAGACCTGATGTCAATACAATCGTTTTCTATCAGTTCTTTCACAAACTAGCTGTTGGAAATTGTAAATTAGATAGATGTATACAAGTAAAGGCAAAAAAGGAACGTTCTTAGGCAAGTAAAAGAAGTTTGTTTTTTCTACAATTTTGCAGAATCCTAGCTTGAGTTGTCGGTGAAATCCTATGGGTCCATGTTAACTCTTGACATTTAAATTATAAAGTAAAACCCATGTTTGTTTATTCCTTTCTTGCAAACGAGCATACACTGGCCATTTGTTCGCTACCTTATTTCCATCTTGTTTAAAAGTCTTTAAAGCTTGCATTGACCTCCGAACCAGGGACCCGTTTCACAAAGCCTTTTTTCAATGACAAATCTGCTGATAACCAATCAGAAGCTAGGATATCCCTAGCTTATAACAAAAACTGTCATTTGTCACTGATGACAAGTTTTGTGAAACGGGGCCCAGAATGGTACATACTGTATCTCTTGTTTTATATATATGCCTTGGTTTTATTTTGATGTATTGATATTAATGATCTGTACTCATCCAGTGCACTAGTTTTATAAAGCTTGTAACAAATTTCCATCTTTTTTAGTTGTAATAGTACATTCCACATGTGAAATCTGTTAGGCAAATAAGGCAGGCGATGACTTTGCTATGATACATGTACAACAGGGAAAGAAGTCTGATGTATAAAAACGGTGAGGACAGAGAGATATGAGAAAGAAAGATTACAAATGTGGATATCCACAGGAAAATATGGTGACCAGTTAGGAGAATACATATACATGTATGGTTTGGTTATTCAAATGATTAGCAAAGTGATCTCGTAGATGGCTTGAGTATGAAGTAAAAAAATGGTGCCTTCTTGGTTCGTAAAATCATTAGTAATTTATTGTAATTCAGATTTGGCATTTTGCTGTAATTAGTACCTTAAGATCAGAAAGCTTCTTCTTTTTTTTCAAAGAGGAAGGAGCTTAAAAAAGCCTAAAATGTTTGTTATGTATCCAAGCCTCGAGTATGCCACTTGTCACCATTGTATTAGTGTATAAAAGAAGGAAAAAACAAGAAAACAAGACAGCATGTATGTTTGGAAGGATTGGAATGATTTTAGAGTTTGTAACTACCTTTCTAGTGGATCTCTAAATTTATGTTGCTTGTAGTAACGAGGTTCGAAAATGGCTGTCATAGTGGTGCACATTTGGAAAGAAAACGCTCTATTTTTCTGTATGCCTTGTAGCACAAACTGTGGTAACAGCAACAATGTATTGGATTTGTGATACAAGTGATATTACAGAATAAAGGGACACATGCTAATCATTTGTTACTCTTGGTTGTTTGTTGATGTGATGGATGTGTTTTAGCTCATGTTTTGATGATGTTGCATGTAATGTGGTGCAGATGTACCTCGTTAGGACCAAAGGATACACCTGTAACATGGCAGGCAGCACATTTAACAAAGGTCACAAGCCAAAAAAAGGTTGTCATCCCCTTCTCTCTCTCTCCTATTATTTTGTCTCTTACTTCTCTCCCCCCCCCATATCTCTCTTTTCTCCCTCTCTCTTCATGAAATTATATGATTTAGACAAGGCACAAATATTCAAGGAAAATATACTTTATTAACCTTTGTAAACATAATTACATGTATGATACTACAAATCATGTAACAAAGAAATGATGAAAAACATATATTGCAAACATATTTCACTAAAAGTGCACATATTGCTGCAAAAACAAATAATTATATATACATAATAATATGAAATTATCAAACCTTTCTAGAATCAACAAAAAGTGTATCTGTGTTGGTCATTTATCCATACACTGAATATCTTTTTTTGAGTTGAACAACAAAAAGCAAATATTTTTCGATGACCTAAACAATTTGTACTGCACCCCCTTTCTTGGTCATACAATTCATAATAATTTGATGGATAACTTTTAGGCAATTTCACAAGGAATTAAACCTTCATTCATGAATAGCAGGAAAAGCAAACATTGTATCAATGTGCAACTGATAGTGTAACCTTGTATGGCACTCTCTATAATTATGTATAATTGATAAATATTAGATCCACTGATTAAATCTACCTCATCATCTATATGGCTTGGATCCGATGATACTTATCTTCTGGCATGTACAATTATTTATAAATAGTTAATACAAAAGCATCTTGTAAACTTGGCCTTTCAAGGTGTAAAGATATAATTCAATGAAGAGCTATAATCCGTTGAAAGACTTTAAATTCATCATCATGGTTGTGAAAGGGTTTGTGTTTAAAGGTGCACTTGTGAGCTCGGTTTCTGGTGTCGCATGATAAACTTTTCTTGCTTCACTCTGCATGAATTCATTGATCAACAGATACCTGAATTTCTGATGTTGCGCATGTATCAAATGAACGATGATGGGGAAAGCTGGTCAAACATTAACGTCATTATCTCAGAGAGTCATTCTCATCTCCCTCGTCCTCCTCCTCTTCCCACTCCTCCTCCTCCTCTTCCCCCTCCTCGTCCTCCTGCCCACCCTCTACTGCTCCCGCCATACCCTCTCCCACCCCTCCCACCAAACCTACCCCTCCCTGCAAACTTCCCTCCACCACCTGTTGGTTTGTTGGTGGGTCCCTCTGCCTCGCCTCCTCCTTCCTTGTGTAAGAACTCCCAGAGGAACTTGGCGTTCCCTTGGTGTGCTAGGATCTCACCTAGTCGCTCCTGAGACAACGAGACCAGCTCGGTGAGGTCCGTCAAGTTCCTCATGATCCGCCTGCAAAACAAAGCCAATTAAATAAATGTGAATCAGTAAACGAGTGCACTCCGACAGTATCATATGTTCTCAATAAATAAAACAAATGTTGTATGCTGACAAGTGCACATCTTACGGCACGATTATGACTGGATTTTGGGATTAACTGCAATTATATTATATACGGAATTTTGAAAATATAAATCTTATCTGACCAGTTCTCAATAGTCATGTAGATCTTTATTGAAATTGCAGTCTTTTTAAGCCTTTCTTATGTCACTACATTTCCTAACCAACAGCCTCAAAACCTATTGAAAATTCTATGTTACTATTTATATGACACTTCTGTACTTCAAGCAGTAAGAAACTTAAACTTTATGAAGTTCCACATCAAATCCTAATTCAATCAATTTAAAAATCCCTACATAGATAAGTCATGATGATGAGGCTCGTAATGGCCTATACAAAATATGCTTTAAAGGGGTAAGGAGCCATAGCCCTGGAAGAAGAAACAAAGTAATACTGGTCCCAATCAATCAAATCTGAACTAACTAGATGAAATCTTGAGTGTGACAATACTTCTGGACTTGCTTACCTACCAAATATGAAACATAACACACTATTTCTGTGCCTACTCGTACTACCTACCAACAGTTCTTGATGTTGATGCCTGGTAGCTTGAGCAGCATATCATAAGGAGCATGGTTGTACATCTGTTTGGTGAGGGGGGATGATTCATCACCCCCTTCTCCTGCTCCTTCCTCTTCAACGGTGATACTAGCTGCTACCGCTGCATCAGGCTCTGATCTTCCAATCTGAAAATGATGAATTTAGAATTCATATAAATATTGAAAACATGAAAATACTATCACTGCTTTCTGATTTGTGAAATGAGGGAATTCTTACACAAATGTGAACATATAAATCATAGGAAATGTTCTTATGAAGAATTTTGTTAGAGCATGCTATTTGAGCATTCCCCCAAACTAAGGCTTTCCTTAAGCAAATTACAATAATTTCTTGAAACAATGCCCATACACAAACTTATGGCCACATAACTGAGCCAACAAATTTTTGCTTACACTCGAAAGACTATTAGACTATTCATTTTGTGATCTATAAATTTACAAGAAAAACAAATAATAATAAAATTGGATAAATATTTTAACACTTTCAAAATTTTGAAGACCAATGTATATGCATACATGGAGAGCGGAAATTAAAGATAAACATTCAGAAAGAAAAAAGAAGAAAGGGGAACTATAAGGTGAGGGGAAAAAGAATGAGAGATAAATGAGAGCAAGAGAGTGAGAATTCACGAGGGCTGTGGCAGATAGGAAGACAACTAAACGAGAGTAGAGCTGTGTTTCTTTCTACCTTGAGTTCTTCAAAGAGTTCTGCGGTAGCATGTGGGCTGGGACACCACAGTATACGAAGCTTAGGGAAGTGAAGCGTAAGCAACGTCAGCTTGGAGGAGAGGTTCTGGTAGGAGATCTCATTGGACATGGTGGACTGGGTCTAGTGAGAAATAGAGATAAGGATAGCAATATTAGATAAGAAGAAACTGATTTCATTTCAATTTATTGTCATTTATGATGTAAAGAGAGACAAAAATGAGAAGTATGACCAACAGGATTAATTACACTCACATGCAGCAGCTAAAACACATTTGAAATATCAGCTAACTTTATACGCACTGCGAATTTCAAAATCATGAAAAACTACAGAGTTAAAAATGACTCTGTTGCATTTCAAACACTACACAAAAACTATTTGAATATACCAAGTCAAACGTAGAAGGAGCCGAAAGATAAAGAGCTGCTATCAAGTACCAAGTTATCAAACAGGCCTTAGATCCACACTAAACAGAGTTATCAAAATGATTTCACATTACTAGAATAAGAAGTATCCATACATACCTGAAGAGCAAATGATTTATTAGGGTTGAACTCAATGAGTAGTACGGGTCTCTTGTAGAATCGTGTCATAGACAGAGCCTGGTTATAGAGTCTACCATTAGCCAATGAACCAATCAGATCACTGATGCTCTTACGCTCTACACAGATGTCAGGGGTCAATATGTAGTCTCCAACCTGGACATAAAAAAGACAAATCTTTCTCACAACCTCCTCATAATGGGAATCTAATATAAAGAGTGTGAAATTAATTATAGATAGTACGATTCTACTTAGGGAAGTTGACCTGATAGCATTAAAACATTATAGCTTTTCACAATTTTTGTAAAAAAGTGTAAAAGCAAATGTCACGTCTGTTCAGCAATATTGCCATTTGCAAAACAGTCCAGATGGAATTCACTACCCTTTTACACGTTACCAAAGCTCACCTTTACATTATTTCAGCTAATTATTTCAGATAATATTAGAAAAAATTCTCTCACTTGAGCAAATATCAAATAATGAACAAAGATTTGTTCATTTTGAAAAGGTATCCAGTTTTATTTCAATCACGTACATGTACACATTTCACTATGGGCCACCAAACATCAATCACAAACAGATGCCTGGTGCATTACATCCCCCTCTCCCATACAATGTCCTGGATTTCCGGAAATGTTGTGATGCCTTGCAATCAAGAATGGATTGACAACATGTATGACAGCTACTAGACTTACCTCTATAGTGACTGGTTCTATGTCGATACCTCTCTTGTGGATCAAAGATGGCAGCTCACTGCGGAACTCTCTCATGTCAACGATAATCTGCAATCAACAAAAATATGTTTTGACCCGTTGAATATCTGGCGAAAGGTAACTCGGGCTGGAATCTACAGAAAATGTGTTTTACAGGTACCGGTATACCAAAATCCAGTCATTTTCTATGCCAAATATCTGGATCTAACAGTGCGGGGAAACACATTGGACTTTCCCTATAGATATTTGGTTACAAAAATGATTTAGCAAATGCTGCCAACCTTAGCAAAATTGGCTTTAAAAAAATGTATTGTATTGTGTGAATGTTGATTTACACATTTGTTTATCTACTGTATTGATTTCATACGTGAAGAGTACTGTCGTGATAGGTTAGGGATTTTAATCTCTAATTTCATATACCGATACTGAATGAACACAATAGATAAGATCTGTGTATTAAAGTAGGCTTTTACACAGTGCAGATTTTTTTAAAACCTGGAAAAGCCTACATGGAAAAGGTCAATTTTTCACAAACTTGACAGCATTTGTTAAATCGAAACTTTGGGAAAGTGAATATCTGGAGCAATTGATTGTCACCAAGTCTAATCATTCTAGTTTGAACAGCACCCAGTGCTAAATTAACCTGTTGAGTACTGGATTGTCAAAGTCCCATAGGCTTTATACAGGGACCACCAGGTTCCCGTAGGCAATGGGTTAAGTTGCACAAACCTTTTTCTGTCCTTGCGTCACCATCGCTTGACCCCCTGCATTCCTTGAACTAGACGCCGAGGGTAATGCCGGGTCACGTGATAGCTCACGAGCGCTGTCATCCTTCCCATCTATATCTGCAGGAAGCACCATAGTCTGTATAAGAAGAATAGGACAATTAATTTCATCATTTTATTTATTTCATTTACTTATTTCACTCTCTTTTAAAAAACATCAAAGGTATATACATGTCTGTTCATTATCAACATAAGATAAAAGGAAGTGGGGAATCATGAAAGTCAAAGTTGGCTTGATGAGAATGATCCCGAAATAAATACAAGATACAAACTTATTACAAAGATAACACAAGGCAAGTCAGTTACAGGAAGATAAAAAGAGAGAGAAGATAAGAAGAAAGAAGTTACAACTAAATGATTGATACAAATCTGAGACAAGACACAAAAATATTAAATATGAGATAATATGAAAATATCTCCTCATATTCTCATCATATTCCTGCATGAAGAAAGCCAGAAGTGGCCACTGGGTTTGCACAAAAGTTGGAAGATTGATGGCCACTCTAGACCCCATCCTTATTCATATCAGCCATCCTTCCTTTGATTACTCAAATTTTAAGATAAGAAACTACTCATATACTTGGCCTAAGTCACACAAAGAGAATAACAATTTGTAGACACCCCACAACTTGTTAATTTCTCACAACTCTAGGGACCTGTTTCACAAAGCCTTTTTTTAATGACAAATGACAAAAATCAGTGACATATCTGCTGATATAAATTAAACCAATCAGAAGCAAGGATTTCAGTAGCTTATAACAAAAAATGTCATTTTTTGGTTGTGCGCGCCTTGTGGCTGCCCGCCTACAGAGCTCTTGATTTTCAGTATATTTTTGCTATTTCTGATATTTCTTTGATTGTGAATTGTATTCTATCTATGAATGTCTGTCTTCAAGCACCTGTGGTAAAGTTTTTGAGATTGTTTTACACTGTATTTCTAGCGTATTTAGATTAAGATTTATTCTCAGTTTTGCCATACTGTATGTATAGGTACAGCCATTTCTGTTTTGCCTATACGTAGACCATACTGTACATGTATTTGGCATTGTGTGATCACTCTCACAGACACAATGATACCATTGAAATTGTATTCCATTGTATTGGTGGTGCTTCTCTTGTGTAGAAGCACTCAGCTACCACATACTTATTGTTGTATGAGAGCTAGCTACTCTCAGCAGTTCAATGTCTCTGCACAATCAAAGGGAAAGTACATTGGGGGTCCCATACTGTACTATCACAATTCTGTGTCAACCTATCATGTCAAACTACTAAGTTGTGGGGATATTAACCCTAATCCAGGCCCTTCTGGTGATGACTCCGCCTCGACTTTGGATATTCATAGGATTCAGTATACGAGTGAATTTCTACACTCACTCAATTCCGGAAGTACATGTAAATGTGAAAAATGGCGTGAGGACAACACCTTGGTCTGGGGGAGGATTTTATCCCTAGGTATCGGGCGACGGCTGAGGACACATCGGGGGAAACGGGGTGGCCGTGACGGATTCGAAGACCATCTTAAATTATGTACTATTAATGCACGCTCCCTTCGAAATAAATCCACTATTTTTAATGACTTTGTTAAGGATAACAAATGTGATATCGCTGCTATCAGTGAGACATGGCTGTCTGCATCTGATGATGCAGTCATAGCTGACCTCACTCCCCCTGGTTTTGCATTTCTGCACCACCCCAGAGCCTCCAGGCGTGGAGGTGGTGTCGGGCTCTTGTACAGGGACAATCTCTCTGTACATATTAACCAATTAGGCAACTATACAAGTTTTGAATCTATGTCAGCCGTGGTCTCCAATGGCATGACTAGTCTTGAGATCTTAGTCATGTATAGACCACCAGGTTATCAATCTTTTTCATTGTTCATTAATGAATTCTCAGATCTGTTGGATGAGAAATTGTATAAATTATCTCCTCTGGTCATCACAGGAGATCTTAATATACATTTAGACAATCTCTCATCCCAACACACCCAAAGGTTCAATGATCTTGTCGACGGGCATGGACTCTGCCAGTTGGTGACTACGCCTACGCACGACCATGGCCATATTCTTGATGTCATTCTGGTCAGGAACTCCGATAGACTGTTGTACTCTCGCCTACGAGTAATACCCGGTATCTCTGATCACTCTGCTGTTACCTGTTTGCTACGTTTCGACAAGCCCCAGCGGAAAAATGCAACTTTCTCCTCTCGTAATATCAAGGGCATCAACAGGACTGATTTCACCAACGATGTTACTAACAGTAGCATCATGTCTTCAGCAACAGAGAGCGTCGATGCTGCCGTTATCCGCTACAACTCAGAACTCTGCAGGTTACTGAACTCCCATGCTCCAGCCAGGACTCGGAAAGTAAGAGCTCATCAAGACAGTCCTTGGTATAACCATGACATCACCGAAGCGAAGAAAGAGCGGCGGAGACTTGAAAGGAAATGGCGGGACAATGGGAAGCTCCAGATTGACCGAGAGATATTTTGTGCTCAGAGAGACCGGGTGAGCTACCTTGTCTCCAAGGCGAAACGTTCATACCACACCAGACTCATCGAGGATTGCGGCGATGATCACAAGAAACTCTACAATGTCGCCAATCGACTCTTGAACCGCAAACAGTCTTCTCCATTGCCGTCATATGTTGATGGCAATTCCATGGCTGAAACGTTTATTCAGTTCTTCTGTTTAAAAGTTAAAAAAATCCGAGATAGTCTTAATCCAAATGTTATACCACTCGAACCTGTCACCTCCTCCACACTAAGGACCTTTCAACATACCACCGCAGATGAAATTCTTTCCCTTCTTCGTAAATTGCCCCCTAAATCTTGTCCATTAGATCCAGTTCCTACCATTCTTTTAAAAGATTGCGCTTCGATATTTGCCCCGATTATTTCTCACATTGTTAATCTTAGTATGAATCAAGCCACTGTACCCTCAGTCTTAAAAACAGCACTTATACGCCCTTTGTTGAAAAAACCCTCTTTGGACCATGAATCTCTGAAAAATTACCGTCCTGTGTGTAATCTGCCATTTTTGTTCAAAATTCTAGAGAGAGTTGTGTTCTCTAGACTCTCAGATTATTTGCTGGAACACAATTTATTCGACCCTTTACAGTCAGCTTACCGCCCTCATCATAGTGTTGAGACCCTTCTCATCAATGTTTCAAGCTCAATCTTACGAGAAATGGACTCCGGATTCAAATTCAAATTCAAATTCAAAGTTTATTCAACACTCTTCATAAAAACATTTAAAACATACAAATACAGAATGGAGTTATAAATATAAAAAAACACAAGAAAGTGATAACAAATACAATGGCAATTTATAAGAGCATTTGGGATAGGCAGAAAGGAGGGAAGTTCCTTATATAAAAGCCTACCCCTAAAAACACACATACATGAAAACGAGAACAAAAGAACAGAACAAAAAAACAAAGAACATATTAAAAGTTACTATCATGCACGATCAGAGTATATAAGAAAAATGTCAAAAAAATTTGTCTATACTATTGATACTGATTATTATACTTGTTTAACAGAAATTGTTTATATTTAATTTTAAAAAGATTGAGAGTTTTGCATTTTTTTATTTCCTGAGGTATACTATTCCATATTAATGGTCCTTTAAAAAATAGTGAATTTTTCATACAAGTCGTTCTAATCTTGGGGAGGTGATAATTTAGGGAATTCCTAGTATTAAAATTATGCACATCACAATTCAAGTTAAAACATGTTGATAAAAAGGAAGGCAAGTTGCTATTAAAACATGTCACTGCCATGGTCCTTTTAGATCTGTCCTCAGCCTTCGACACCGTAGACCACAAAATACTTGTAAATACTCTCACAAGTCTGGGTATCCAGGACCAGGCTCTCGAATGGTTTGAATCATATCTTTCATGCCATTCACAGTCTGTCCTTTTAAATGGTTTCACATCCTCCCCCAGGCCACTTGGCTGTGGAGTACCCCAAGGCTCTGTGGGCGGGCCCACCTTATTTTCAATATATCTAACTGGTCTCAGAAATGTTTTTCAACGTCACTCTGTTCAATATCATTTATATGCAGATGACATACAAGTTTTTGTTTCTTTTCCGCCGCATCAAATTCGAGCTTCCCAAACCTTGCAAAATTTGGAAAATTGCATCGCTGATATTGACGCCTGGATGAAGTCACATTCTCTGCTATTAAATCATAGTAAATGCGAATTCATTCTTTTCGGCTCAGTTGAATAAATTAAATATAGACTCAATTTCTATTTCCGGTAACACCATTCACTTATCAAATTCATGTCGCGATCTTGGCGTCATTCTTGATTCTCAAATGTCTATGTCCAAACAAATCACAAGCATTTCCAGATCAGTTCGCTATCAATTGCGCAATATTGGCTTCATACGGAAATATCTGACTCGTTCGGCAACAGAGAAACTTGTTCACTCACTTATTTCTTCACGTTTGGATTTCGGCAACAGTTTACTCTATAATTTACCAAATTCACAAATTGCACAGTTACAAAAACTACAAAATGCAGCTGCACGCATCATTTCTCTGTCAAGCAAACATAGTCACATTACTCCTATCTTACAAAATCTCCATTGGTTGCCTGTAAAAGAACGTATAATTTTCAAAATCCTTCTTTTAGTTCATCAAATCATGAACAAAACAGCTCCTGAATACAACCAGTCTTTAGTTCACCTCTACCAACCCACACGTACCCTCCGATCTTCCAACTCTGGTCTTCTACACATACCGCTTTCAAAGAAATCTTGGGGGGAACGAGCTTTTGCTCATGCCGGACCAGCCCTGTGGAATTCACTTCCACAGGAGCTGAAGAACTCCGACTCTTCAACATCTTTTAAGAGCAACCTTAAATCCCATTTGTTTGATTTTGCGTTTTGAAGACAGACATTCATTCTTTCCTTCTTTCATTTTTGCATGTTCTTTCTTATGTAAATATACCGATTCTTTGTCATGATGTAATGTGTTCCTAATATTTTGAAGCGCCTTGAGCATTTAATTAAAATGGATAATGGCGCTATATAAATCTCATGTATTATTATTATTTGTCACTGATGACAAGCTTTGTGAGATGGGGTCCAGGAGTACAAGAACCCTTGCATCCATTTTGGGGTTACCTTTTGACAAGCATTTCTCTGTTTCTTGATCAGCTTCTCATCAGCTTATTGGAGCAATATATATGTGTCAAAACTTAGGAAAATCTTGCTATTCCAGCAAAACGTATACAGGTACATGTAAATGCAGTAAAACATGTGTCTGCAAAGCTCATCCACAGGGTTAGAGATATCAAGTTTGTATTTCAAGTTATTTAACAAGAAAGACATCAGAACATTTATTTCTGCCTGTAACCATAAACAGTGTATTACTTACAGACTTTTCTTTGATGAGATTCTCAAAGGCATTTTTCTCGTATCTGAGTGATGTGAGGTATTTCTGTTCTTCAGTGGATCCAGAGTAGATGAGGAAGTATACTCTAAGAGGATGGTTAGGTCTGCAGGCCTTGAATACCTGTACAAACAATCAAGATACATGTAACGCTAATTCACAAGTATGTTAGCCACAATAGTGATTTTATTTATTTATTTATTTATTTCTAATCTTTTGACAGGGTAGCCCATTCATCAATAAGTAGTGGTCTTCCATGGGGCCCTGAATAAACATGAACATATTTACATTAAAAAGCATAACGTTTTACAGAACGGTTAAAATGAAATTCCATAGTTCATTTAGAAAGATATAACACAGAAATAATAGACGCGGCACAAATGAATACGTTTGCAAAATAATCATATATCATTAACATAGTTCAACTGTAATGCCAATAGGAAAATATTGATAACTATGATGATTACACTGACAAAATAAACGTATTTAAATGACATGCTGAGATTAGTAGACATGGCAGTTACTTCTAAAAAGTTGCAACATTAATGACAGATTGAAGATGATGATAATGACGACAAAATGGTTTTAAATAACAGGTAATTAACGCTTAAATGATGAGAGAGGTTGTGAATTGGATGGTAGCAGTGACCGTGATGCAAGTGATTAAAAGGACTGAGGGAACGGAAAACTTGCTACAATTATAATTTCACATGAGTTCCCTTCTTTCTTTCTTTTTTACAGGAAAACCACCTGCTGTTAGTAAATTTCTACTATTTTTTTTTATTAATGGACATCATTTTCATTATATGGGAGTTTTTGTTTCACTCACCTCTAGTTGTCTGACAAACTGTATCTCTGCATCATACAGGATGACATATCTTGGCTCTAGCTCATGTAGGGTCTTCGTCAAACTGTAGGGATCTCTGAAATGATATGAAAGATAATAATTTAGAATGTTTTCCACAGCTACGTCTGTCAAATCACTTGAGTTATACTACCTGCTGTAAATGTTCATCCATGAAAAAGATTCAGGAAAAGTCTAGATGAGCTAGTGGACATAATGATCATGCACGGAAAAAACTTGCAAGTTGGAAACACCTAAAATAAGGTGGTCGGTAGATTCATTCTCGCTTGCTAAAATTAGTAATTGGTTTTGTTAATGGAGAAAGGATCAGATCCTTTTATTGTGTTGCTCTTGGTAAATATATGCAAGAAAGTCATGAAGGATATATCCATGATGCATATGATCTGTTGGTCAAACATTGCAATTCCTCTGGTCAGCCAGTAAAAAAGACTATTTCATCAATTTTTGACCAAGATATATGTGGCTTTGGATCACTCTCAATCCATGAATAGAATTGAATTTCTGATTCATGTATGATTCTCTTGAATAATAATAATAATACACAACATTTATTAGGCGCATAATACGGGTGTTTCTAAGCGCACCATTGTCTGACTAAAAATTACCCACCAAAACTTATAATAAACACACAAAATATAAATCTATTCTTTATTCAATAAATCATTGTATATAATAATAAACATAAAAATAAAAATGGGATCAAACATACATAAGGTCAGACATAAGGTCAAACATAAGATCAAACAAACAAGGAATAAGATGGTGTGCACCTCCTTTGACCAACTCACAACTGCAGAATATCATTCATGATTTAAAAAGGTGCGTTTTCAGCAAGGACTTAAGCTGAAGAGCTTACCTGCACCCATGGAGAGGGTGTATGACCGTTATGGGTGTGGTCTCAATGTTGTAGTATGCTTCTATTGATGATATCTCTATCTCATCATCAACATCCACTGATCTGGTACTAGGGATCCTAGCTCTCTGAGAATCATCCTGACAGAAAAAGATGAATACAAGTGTAGATGGTACAGTGTACATGGAAAGAATGAAAGGAAAGCAATACCTAAAGATAAAGTTGACTTTGATGTGAGTGCATTGTGAACAGAACGGTGTGGAATCGATCAGAAAAGGTTGATCATCTAGCATATAAGTATTGGTGTGTACAGCAAGGTTCTGGAATTATCAAAATCATAAGAAATTACAAGCACTGTCCACAGATTTATGTATATTGGACTACACAAACATGTGACATAAAAATCTGTCCAGATTTTAGATGCCATATTTAGAATATTACGGCATTTGAAGAGCCATGCTATCCAGGGAACATTCGTTATGTGATGTTCTTCTACACTTGCATGGTAACAATGATAACGCTCACACATTATTTTTCACCTCTTCCCAGAACTCAACCTTCTCTTTAAGCGTTTTAGGCATACTACAATTCACATTTTTATATCTTATAACACACAAACAATTGGGTAAGCATAGGACCACTACTGCATGTGCTACTTTAACAAAAAAATCTCCACTGCTATTCATGTAGTATACAAAGAAACGTGGCATATGGTAGCGAGCCTTTAGCAATGTTTGGAATGTGTAGTGTGCAAGTACTCACATAAAGGTCAAAACATCTTTTTGTTTAACTTCTAGAAATGTACATTAACAGGTTGCTCATCAATTGAACACTTCCGCCAGGCACACAACAAATTTTTGCTTTGTGCTTACCTCATCACCTTCACCCTCCTCATCCTGTCCACCTTCCAGACGGCCGACCTTCCTTGCTATCTGGGTCAGGGTCACTTCATCATCTTCCAGCTTCCTCTTGACCTTTCCTAATCCTGACCTTTCACCTTTGCCCCTTCCTCTGGCATCCCTCCCTCCTACATTGGAGGTTGATGAGCCGGAGGCCTGATAGTAAGAAAGCAACAAAGAGGAGTAATACCCTGCTGTTCTGTCTTGTTTTTACAGTTTTTGTAATTGTTGGTAGTGGTGGTATTGGTATCTATATGCAGATCTATGTTGTTGTTGTTTTAAATAAAAATAATCCAATACTTCATCCTGTTTAGGCTCCTTCATACGTGTAAGCTAACTTTTTCATGTGCACATATTTTTGAGAATACAAATGACACATATATTTTTCGGGTTATTGCTTTCACACAAATCATCACAGGCAGCTTACAATGCATGTTTGCGTATGCATCGCCAGCTCATTATCACGTTACACTGAATTTGTGAAATTTGCTAAAATAAAACCCTCTTGAAAAGAACAGCTTTATATTATTCACTAACCATTAAGCTACATGTTTGAGAACTAATCACAGGAAACCATAGAACAGAGCTAAAAACAAAACATTCATTTTGGCACATTTTAGGGAGACGTAAAGGGTAGTAATTAGCTTTATGTAGACTGCAAGCATTGAATAATTCACACCAACTAAATTTGCAATACTGAATTCTAATGAAATAAATAAATATGCTCTGCCTGTTTCAGGACAAGTTATTTTGTCTCATATCTCATTGACCACATCCTGATTATTGCATCAGGTTTTAGATAGCCTTTCTAGTGCCTGAACCAGACAAACATTGAATAATATATTTATGTCAATATATATTTTCCAAATTTAATAATTCAATAATACTTGTTAACATATGGAACATAGTATGGGTTGGCCCTTCAAACAAGGAAATTAGAGGAGAGTTACCTGAGCAGCAGTAGCAGTGAATGGCTGTCCTGCTCCAAGTGTCTTCTGATAGAGTCTCTGTAGCAGAGCATATGAACCATCACAGAGATACTCCCTGAGCTGGGCACACGTCCTATCATCACTGGCACAGATCAACACACGACCTGAGGTATCTAACGATCAAAAGACAGTCACAAATCATCAAGGTGGCATAAAACTGCCAAAGTGGAAACTGTCTGGTGGATTTTATATTCTACTCTTATTCTACCAGACTTAATTGCTACTAATTTTTTTAAATTTTTAATATGTTTTTATTGCTTTAGTTGAACATTTAACAATATGCTTTTACAAACTCAGAATGCTTTTACAATATAATATGCCAAAAATTTAAGATTTTTGTAGTGAAATCATGATAGAACTATCAGTGTGAGGGCTACTAGTATATATCTGTATTAACTTGGTCTATGACTTCTATTTCAGGGACTAGTTAATTGAGAATTCCGTGCCTTAGATGAGACTCTATTAAGGTGGTTTCAAAATTGTCCTTTGTCACTGGACTGGTGATCCTCCTCATAAAATACTGAGTACCGTTATGGAATAAAGTCACACAAAATATTCATGGCAGAAAGACATTGATGTTTGGTCAAAACTTAATACTTCTGTTAACAAATATCAAATGAGAGGAGATAGTGTTATAGTTATAATAATTGGAAGACAAAATTATCAGCTTGAAACAAAATCCCCCTGAATACTAATACAAAACAAGACAAATACAGGAAGTGGATGGAATTATTTGTGACATATCATGATGAAGACAAAAAGCCTATTTCTAGTGGTTATTGAGATATCACGATAGCAAGGCTAAAACCTGTAAATGACCTAAAGTATGTGACCTTCGGCCTTTGACCTATTAACCCCAAATATGATCACATCATCTTCCTATGGTGTTACATACTCTATTAAGCAAGTTTGAGCCTTATATCTCTAGTGCTCCTAGAGATTTTGCGATAACAAGGCTAATAGCTGGAATATCATGTGACCTCTGTAACCTTTGATCTATGACCGAGTTACTCCAAAATCTAATCAGATTGTCTTCCTATTGTGATACATACTATCATCAAGTTTGAAGCTCATATCTCAAGTGGTTCTTGAGATATCAAAATAATGAGAAAGCGGGACGGTGATAAAGACATACCTCCTGTATTCTCCTGTCTGATTTCCTCCAAGACCTCAGAAAGCATCCTCCACTTAGGATTCTCCTCTAACAGAAGTGCTGAAAGAAACACAAGAATTACAGGTCAAAAACAGGTCAAACAGAGATACAGTGCAGGATCACACATGCATCAAAGGAGACACTTTTTGCAAACACACAAACTGCTATCAATGCAGAGATCATATGTAAACACTTACAGGTAGTACAATAAAATGCAATTTAATTAGATTTAATTTAGGAACTTTACATTAATCTTGGTCTAAGGAGACATGAACGAATGATGCAATTCATTTTATGATTGATTTGATTACTGAAGAGATACAATTATGCTGTAAAACAACAGATAGAAGAAAAATAGAAACTAAGGACAGAAAGAAAAGAGAGTGTGAAAGAGAGTGTGAAAGAGAGATGATAAGAGGGAGAGAGAGACAGAGATAAAGAGTGAGTGAAAGACAGATGATGAGATGGAGAGAAAGAGAGAGAGAGACATATATGCACCATAAGGAGAAGTGCAACAGGCCTCACTTGTCTCCATCTCTCAGAAATTTGTTCTATCAATAGTACCTCTCTGTTTCTGCTTGGTGTTGGTAGCAGTCTCCGTCTTGTCTGTCTTTTGTTTCTTGTTTTTAGTGTCTGATGGGTCTCCATATATCCTCCTCTTGGCATGCTGTAAGGTAAAACATACAAAGCATTACGTTACTAAAGGTAGTACAACACTGTTATATTTAGTTCACGTCAAGAATCCTATTGCCGATGTACAAAAATATATATTTTTATACATGTACCAGTACATACCAATTTCATATGATAACATGTAACTCACTCATAAGAAAAGGAGCACTATTTACTACGGACTACAATATCTCTCCACACTTTAGAATTTCATAAACTGGCTCTAGTTCAGCAGCTTCTCGAATTGTGTTGACATCAATTTCTTTCAGATATACATTTTATATATCTCAATTGCGAGATTAAATATAATGATCTTGTGAGCGAGTCATTGGGTTGGGATTTTGTGATTTTAAGTCCAAGAGACAAACCATTTCCCACTTTTCATTAAAATTACAAACATTGAGAAATGAGCAAGCAAATTTGCATAAAACACAAAACTGCCTTTAGGAAACAAGAAAATTGCTCTTCCCATAACATTGGTATTAAAAGCAGGGGCCCGTCTTATAAAGAATTTGGATTGATCCAAATCGAACGCAAGTCCTCTAATCATGCGCAAATTTCCTATCTCTTATGTACACAGTTGTGATTGATATCAATCACAAATAAGTTCTGATTGCTCGCAACTACATGTATTTATAAGAAGAGGGCCCAGGGGAGTGTTTCACAAAGATCCCAAGTCGAACTTAACTCTAAGTTGGACTTAAAAATTATGGAGAGCCATTTGTAGCCTTAAAATCAAACATACTCAAAAGCAAAAATTCAAGTATTTTAGAATTTTTATAAATTCCACATCAAATCCCTGTTGGTAATAAAAAATATTAATGATTTGAATCAACATTTTATGCCTTTAAAAATAACTTTTAAAAAATATTTTCAATGATGCTAACGGCTTTCCATAATTTTTAAGTCCAACTTAGGATCTTTGTAAAACACCCCCCAGGACTGCAAACATGAAAAGGGCGATGTAGGTGAACTCTGTGCAACACCTATCGGCATAAGCATGCCGATGAGCAGTATCCTTACCACGAACATCATCTCTGCAGCATCCAAAAACAACCATCCTGTATTGTTAGCCATAGCACGCTCATTACCCCTGTAAACACAAAGACAATGACATTATCAATTGACCAAAGTTCTGAACATTTGTTTTCTTACTTCTTAGGCAAGTTGCTATTGACCTACCAGAATTTCATGATCTGCAGAAGAAATAATATCTGTTCATCTTACTCTTAAGAAACTTTTGGAAAAGTGACTCCCCCGTTTCTTTCTGATTGTAGATTTTCTCTATTGCAGACCAGCTCCTGGTGGTCAGTAAATCTTGAACTGCCAGCATTGCAATCATGCCTACATGTCACAAGTTTATACAATATGTTCAACAATAATACACTTTCTGGCAAGTAAAATAATGATTTGAATCACCCAGGAAGCAGCCTATTACCATCCACCTCTTCTTGTTACTAATGTGTCTTGTCACCGTAATAAAATGATTCCCTCAGACCACTCATTGCAAATAGGTGCATCCATGATGCATCTGAGGTTATACTATTACAAAATTAGTTTTCTCTTAATATCCTTCATATCTGCAAAGGCATGTGGCTTCATTTTTTGTTTTAAGTTCTCAATTTTACCTGAGAGTCTTGAGGAAGTTGTAGAACGTCACACAATCATACTGAGTCAGATAGCTGAAGAAAAAAAAATGAACAGCGATAATCACATTAGTTTTCTTTGAATTAGCATAAAACACAAGTCAAACAAGTTCAATAACGTTAAATGCAATAAGACCATGGGAGTGTTTCACAATGACTAAGAACAAATTTAAGTTGGATTAACTATGGCAGGCTGTTCATGCCACTGTTTGCTCTCACTATTATCATTTTTAGATAATGTTTTTTTCTTCAATAATGAATTATCGATTATCAACAAATATTAATTCTGTAGATTTGTGACCATGATTTGTACGTCCCTTGAGAGAACAATGCCAGTAAATGGTGAGAGCAAACAGTGGCATGAACAGCCTGCCATAGTTAAATCCAACTTAAAGTCGATCTCAGTCTTTGTGAAACACCCCCCCCCCCACATGTCATATAATCTGTATTCATACATAAATATGAAAGATTCCTTTTATTTTGCCCCCCTTCTACTCCAATCAAAGATTCTACTCAGTTCAGTTAATTACTTCTCTTTACGGAATATTTAATCTTTACATGTACATGTATATCCTCAAACAAACAAATAGACCTTCCTTGTGACTACTGAGCTAGAAATAACTAATGACACAATGGAAATGGAAATTAAATGAAAACCCCTCCAAAAATATCATACTTACAAGAGAAGCATCTGCAGAAGCTTCAAGTCACTGACAAGTTGCTTCGTCTTGGAGGACTGAGTGAAAACAGAAAGAAAGAATATGCAAGACACTCTTATCACAACAAGATCATTCTACAATATTTAATAAACCCTCCTGCACCTCACAATAGACGGAAATTCAAAGCAGCAAAAACATTAAAACAACAAACCAAGTGTTACCTGTGTGACAACGACTGGTGGGTTTTTATTGAATCTCTCTTCATCTCCTAGTTCTGCTCATGCCCATAATTAACATACCTGGTATACATAAAGATGTATGAGGTTCATAATACGTTACATAAAATGTTCTAAGAGAGATAATAAAGGCCAATTTAAAGAGAAGGTTGAGTTCTGGGAAGAGGTAAAAAATAATTTCTGAGCATTACTCATTCTTATTATGCAAGTGTGGAAGAACATCAGTTAAGACATGTTCCCTGAAAAGCATGGCTCTTCAAATGCCTTCATATTCTAAATATGCATGTAACATCGTAAAAATCGGGGGGGGGGGGGGGGGGGCCGGCTTTTTACGCCACGTGTTCGTGTAGTACCATATACATCTTTCTGTGCAAGTGTTTGTAACTTTACCAAGACTTGGCCAAATTTCTTGTCATTTTGATGATTCCAGAACCTTGCAATACACACAAATTTTTATATGCTGGATGATCAACCTTTTCTGGTCGGTTCCACACCGTTTCTTAAACAATGCAATCGCATGACCAGAACTCAACTTCATCTTTAATCATTAAGCTGAATCTTTTCTACAAGATGTGAGGTATGTACCACCACAAAGAAGTATATTACATTCTGAGTTTTTGCAATGTCTTATTCTAATTGAACACACAAATATTCCTTTTGAATGAAATTGCTGTTGGGGTATTGAATTACTGACGTGGGCTGTGGAAGTGATTGTATACTTACCAGTGTGTGCCAGATAGGATCCAGTTGCCTTCTAATGACATTGGTTAGAGACTTCTTACCGATGGCATTCTCAACGGTCAGATCATCAGAGTCCAACTGTAAAGATACAGAGAAAGGTATGAACGATCATTCCCAGTTGATGGTTAGAGCCAAACTTGTAATTTGTAGATACAAGGCCGCAGGGCTGTCGTTTAAAGCCGGTAACCGGTAAAACTTGCCGCCTATTCACTCGTTTCTTACCGGCTATAATTCCTATAATAAACCTTGCAAAAATCACAGAAAGTAGATCTAAATCAATGCTAATCCAAAATTTCCTTAATTTCGTCCAAGATATAATTAGTGTCGCACATACACGGCCGCAGTCGACGAAATCCCTTACGATCACGAACGCGACGTCGTCCGTACTTACCTAGACCTATCTATCTAACGTTACATCGCAGTTCTCCCCCCACAGCGCGGCGGCCAAGCCCGCCCGTCCCTACCCCATTGCGATCCCGATGTGCACGCGAGAAGACGATGCACTGCATAAAATATATACACACTGATCATAACAAAACTATCTGTTGCCGATTTGATATTTGAAGATCACGGAAACCGGGGCCTATACACGTGCGTGCAATGTCTAGAGACAACGTACTTTAGATTCTGAGATGCGCAAATCGGCAACTGAGTTTAGGCCGGCCACGGCCGTCCCCGGCGGACCCCCGCAGCTAGCTCGCATGATATATGCAGGCTCGCGCTCCGCGAATATTCAAAACTAACTTCCGATCGCAATCGATTCATTTATTTTATTTTCATTTATTTCCTTAAAAAAGTTGAATAAACAAATATACAGTGTCTTCACTTTGTCAGGAAAAACAGTGATATAACATTATAAAATGAACAGGAACTGAAGTAAATTCTTAAATGTATTCAATAATTTCATGTCAAAAAAAAAATAATTAAATGAGAATTCATATGGGGAGCCAAATAAAAGTCACAAGTAAAAAAAAAATCAAAATCTAGCCTCTGCTGCCCATTATTTAAATACTGTACATGTATTCAACAAATCATGATGTAGAAAGATTGAGTATGGTGCATCATCTCAGTTTAATTAAAAATTACAAAGTAATGGTACAAAGTGATAAATAATTATCAACTTAATAACTTTTCTTATGAGTTATGATTGTTCATGTAATATTAAACATGAACAATATGTGTGTTTATTACAATATATGTGTAATACAAGGTAGGAAAGATAACTACAAATTTTCTTCTTAGGTATGCACCAGATTGCACGATTTCAAGTGGGAAATCCCAAAAGGTCCCTACCGTGGGAGGGGGGACACTCCCCTCCCACACCCTCCCCCCCTCGGGCGCTTCGCTCCCTCGCAGTGATGGTACCTCCTATAAAATTCAAATTACCTCCTTCAAAAATAATTAACAAGACCCCTGCGTGAAGGGATTATAGAAATGGAATAACTATGTGTAAAATCATGTCACTGCTCTCTAAAAATTGATAATAAACCAGAAATTACACATGGCTTCTTGTAAAGATTCCATGTCAGCCAAGAAGTGACTTTTCTGGGCTCACAATTCAAAGCTTAGCAATTGCTTGTACAATTGTTTTTTATGATTGATTGCAAAAAGTGTTTGATGCAATCAATTGAAAAAATAAATTTGTATGATTAATTGCTATGCTTTTTGTTACAGGGCCCTGGTGCTGCTGGCAACTATGACGGCACTGTGGAAGTCAAGTAAACTGAACAACAAAGAGCCATGGTGCTTCACAATTTGCAAGTTGAACAAAACAAATTTCAACCAGGATTTCAAACAAGCAAATTGGTCTTAGTATTGAGACAAGGATAAGGTGATCCTCAAGAATGACTTACCGATGGGTTGACCTGTTTGACCTCTTTGATGCATGCTCCTATGATATCTAGTATAGACATCTGAATGGATACCATGGCAGGGGTCATCGTCAGCTGCAGCTCTATCACCTCAGGCTTGAATAAGCAAACAAGAGAGAAAACAAATTGAGAACTTAATATACAAGAATTTGGTGGAAAGAAAAATATTGGTAAATTATTTTCTTGTCAATAATATTAATAATAATAATAATACATTTATAGAACGCAGAAACTATCCAACAATAAGTATATATTCTACTGCGCTACAAGAGCTCCTGATATGCTTAGATTTACAGTTAATTGAAAAGATGTGCTTTCAGTTTTGATTTAAAGATATTCACAGATGTTGATTTCTTGACTTCAAATGGTAAGTTATTCCAGAGTTTTGGGGCTGCACAAGCAAATGCTCCATCACGTAGCGTTATTTTTGTTTTGATAGATGGGATCTGTAGCAACAAAGTATCTCGGGTACTGCGCAAGTTGCGATTGTGTTGATTAAGTTTGAAATTCAACAGTTCTTTGATATACTGTACAGTCCATCTGGTACACGCATTTCAATGCTTGGAATACATTCTAGCGGCTGCCTATGGGCAAATCTCTTGAAATGTTAACAGAAGACAAGTGCAGAGTTTGAGACAGAAGGATGCATGACATCTGCTCACAATCAAGCATTTCAAAAACTGAAAATGGACAAAGTTTAGTATCAAACAGGGGGGGGGGGGGGAGAGAACTATAAAAGCCGACTGCACATACATGCTCATGAATACAATCTGAATCATTCCTGATTGTGTGACTAACTGACTGATGAGATTGACTGAGCTACTATACCTTGTGTCTGTCCATCAATGCATGTACTGCTGCATGGAACCTGCAAAAGGAAAGTCAGTTGAGATTCAGGCAATTTGATACTTGAGCTACCTAACTTTTAAAATGTTAATGCATCATTATCAGGACTGTAGCTCATAACATAGTAAAAGTTTTGAAAGAATTTGTAAAATAACATAATTTATTTTATTTTATAGGAATATGTAAATGATACAAACATAAATACGCAATTCTTAAATCTTTACTGCCTTGGATTCGATGGTTGTTCCAAAAACTTCCAGTAATGTTCATCAAATATTTAACCAAATGCAAGTATATTGGTGAAAATAAACAATAAATCGTTTTTAATCTTTCCTATCAAGACTTACTCGCTTGTCATGATGAATAATCAGATGTTAATGCCTCAAACAAAAAAAGGAGACAAAAAATGTCATAAATTCTATGCTAAAACACCCCACAATCAATATTACAGAGACAAAACATGAATAGATCATTGCAACGAGCAGTGCTTGAAGACCTCACCTGGGCCAGAGGTAGAGCTTCCTGACAAACAGGTTTCTCATCACTCTCTCTAGCTTACACAGCCCTGCAGCAAAGGACTGGGGTTGGTCTGAGAAAGCCTTGATGAATCCATTCTTGTTCTTCTGACGGTAAAGACGGAGGATGAAAGCTTCCTGGCAAGAGTCGATGATTCTGAGAAGTAAGAACGAGGGATAAGTAACTGATGATGGATCTATGACTACCCAAAAATAAAAAAATGTAAAATATGGCTCACTTGTTTTGTTCCTTGGAATTTCATACCTGATTAATGCATGTGTCAGGTCAGAGTTGCTATTACTGGTACCACAAAACATGACAGAATTATGCCTCAACAAGTTCAACATAATTATTTTGACCAATTGTACATTCATGAGCATAATCGTTAAACAATTTTGCTTATATTCTCACATTATTACAACAGTATATTAAACTAACTAGTGCATAAATAATAGGAAAATGGAGATACAAATGGAAGACAAACAAGGGAAACGCTCTCGGCGGTCTCGCCTGCATAACGCAATTCAATATGATAAACCAGAACGTCAATGACGTAGCGCTCATCCGCATCTCGCAACAACAAATATCGTAAATTTTATGTGGTACACTTTTGAACTGGTCAAAAAATAAAAATTTGATGCCCTGGAAGGTACATAATTTCATTTCATTTGCATAAAGTACCATAAATAATCAATGGAGCAAAATCTCACAATTCTGTGTAGAAGTTTAGTGTTCCAAATTGAGCTCTACCAGATAAGGCAAACCAAATCAAAATCGGTCAAGAAATGAGGAAAAAGAAGCAATTTTTGTTATTTTTGGAATAAATTTTGCATAAATTACCATAATTAATTAATGGAGAACAATTTCACAATTCTGTGTAGATGTTTAGTGTACCAAAGTTAGCTCTACGATATAAAGCAAACCAAATCAAAATCGGTCTAGAAATGAAGGAGAAGAAGCCTTTTTTGTGATTTCGAATAAATTTGCATAAATTAGCATAGATAATGAATTTCACGATTTTGTGTAGAAATTTTAAATCCCCCTCCTAGCCCTATCATATGAAACAATCAGAATCAAAATCGGTTGAAAAATAACGAAGAAGAAGCATTTTGAATCTTGATGTTGATGCCACAACAAAGTCTAGGTTTGTTGACCTTAAATGACCTTTGACCTTAACTTAGTGACCTGAAATTCTACTAACATGATTGGGGAGACTTGGTAACCCTATAGTCCAAGTTTCATTGACTAAGAACTTATACTTTCAAAATTATATCAAAAATTCAAAAACTTAACCTTAGGTTAAGTTTTTGATGTTGACGCCGTCGCCGCCGCCGCCGTCGCCGCCGCCGTCACCGGAAAAGCGGCACCTATGTCTCGCTTTTTTGCTACGCAGGCGAGACAAAAATCAAGGAGTGAACAAGTACAACAGAGAAAACTACTTTCCAATAAAACAGCTATCAACATCTAAAACGTGATCTATGAGCACTACAAATTAGTCAAAGCCTTTTGTATGCTAAACAGCTGATGTGGTATCTTACTTGTGAGCCTTGTTGACGATGATACCAGTGACAAGATGAGCAGGTAGTCTCTCTGTGAGGAGATCAACCACAAGGATCCTGGATGATACAAAGAGAACTCCTCCCTGCATGTACACACCTGTCCTGCAGGAGATCAAAAACAGAGGATTGGATAATCGTAATACCCGCAATGGGCATCGTAAGTTGATGTTTTGTTCAGGGATGCCAGTTAGAATTGATCAGCGGGCCTGAAAATTACCCAGAATTAGCTATTTTGTACATAAAAAAGCCTAAACTATGGTCTGAAAATAATTTGCCAGGGCCTGAATTCAGGCTATTGCCTGAAAACTGGCATCCAAGTTTGTTGTTTTCACCTGACTGCTAAGAAAGTGTGTGCATGCTTGTGACCAAGCAAGCAGGGGACTGATGGCTTTAAGTCCTCTCCTAGCGACTTGGTAATGAGGATTAAGGGGATGAGCCCATTGCCTTGATTTCAAACCTAGGACCTCCCTGTTATGAGAATCCTGGTCTGCCACTATTAAAGATATTATACCTCCTATGTAACCGCAATTTTTAAACAGCATAACAGTAACCGAAAGATATATCTACAGCATACATTCAAACAGAAACTGCTGCATGCATGAAACTGTTGTAAGAGGTCCAAATTTAAAAAGAATCCCAAAACAGAATAATGGGTTCACTACACTGAATTTGTGAGGGTTTTCTGCCAGTAAAAACAACAATGGCCAAACCTTCATGGTTATAGTTAGAGATCCTCTTGACTGTATACCAGTGTTTACTAGTAAAAAATGACTACAAATTCAAAGAACTCAAATAAATCCTAAGTATTGATTGCTTACCTTTCATTAGTTCCATACTCATTGGTGATGATCTTTGGTAGGGGCTTGATGCCTAGTTTATCCAGTTCTTCAATAAGAAAGTTCTAAAGCAAATGAACAAAAAAGATAAACGATGATATTTTGCTTCCTGTAGAAACAAAGAAAATATACCTCTCCCATCTTTTGCTTTTCTTTCTTTTATTTTCCTGCTTCAACTTAATTCATCCCTCCTACTTTTCATTATACAAAGGCCAGCATGCACGTTAGAATTTATTGCTTATTTTTTTCTTCTCGTTATTAGCCAATAGGGTCAGAAATGGATGTAGATCTATTGACAAAATAGACAAAAGAGCAGGCAGACAGACAAAGATCAGACAGAAGCTGAGGGTGTTTCATCCTCTATCATAAATAAAATTGAACACCCATTGATTTAATTCCACTAACAGGTTGCAGTACTGCATCAAATCACTAAGCTGACAGTCATGTCCACTTTGGCTCAATAGGTCTGTCTTCATCAAGTGCGAGATGTACCTTCACAAATGACAAATTAACGTGCATGCAGGGATCAAGAAATCTTCCCCGATTCTTTGGGCTAGTGAAGACCACAAATAGCCCGCTATTTTGCAAACTAGCCCAAGATATCTTGGAAAGATTTTCTGGAGCAAATAGCCCACTATTTGGGTCTTCACCTGCCAAATAGCCCACTATTTTGTGCTCTGGCTAATTTCCCGGTTCAGAAGTAGCAGGCTATTTGGCCAACTCGGACTGATCAAGAAAGGTCTAATGGTAGCCTCTAAAGTTTATTAATCCCTATTGGTCCTTTATGGCTAACAGATGTCAAGCAACTTATTATGCCAAGAAAAAAGCTTACCTCTTCATAATCGTTGGTGTTGACGACCAAGACCAGATTCCCAGGATCACAGTAGAGCTTGAGGAAATTCAGCATCAGACGAGAAATACCCAGGCCTCTGTCAAGCAATACAATCAAAAAAGCTTTTAGCTCTGGAACAAAATACAATATTGCTGACTTGATGGCTTTGTTAACTTGCTTGAAGTATCACACAGTGTCACAGTTACTCAGATTTGTTTTGGACGGGATGTGCGGCTGAATCGTCTAAACCGCCATTTTTAAGGGTCATTTTGGCAGAATGTATGTGGAACCCATTATTTCAACTTTAGGCTTATTTTTAGTTTTAGCAAGAAATATGGCTGTGGGAGATATTATCCTGAAGAAAATAGTACCGAAAACCCATGTTAAGGTCAAGATCTGATAAGTTGGGGCATGCACTGTCTTTAGTTTTAGGGATTTTGCAGCACAAAATCATAGGCCTACCACAAGTTTTGGGATTTTTTGCAAAACAGTAACCCATTACGGCAGATTAGAACCTCACATCCCCGTATATACCGTATAATTAGGTAAGTACCCCGGCGCTAGTGTAGTTCCGTATCCATTTTTTTTTAGCAGTTTAATATCCATTCTTAGCAAAGGAATTTTAGCCCAATTTTTAACTAATTTTAATCATAATCATATATTGCATTTTCCACCTGAATTTGGATCACATTCGACATCGGGAAACCTTCGTTTAGGGCTTCGATGTCGACGTCGTCGCTCAGTACCGTCTCTACGCTGTAGTCCTGCACCTCAAACTGAAGCTATCAGTACAAAATTATGCAGACTTCTCGTATAGAGTACAGAAGCTGTGACGTCATAAAAATCTATTTTAAGAATTTCTCAATTTGTTCTTCATTTTCCGAAAGAGCATAACAAATAATGTCCAAATGTCGAAAACCAATTGAATATGTTAAGTATTGGCTGAGATATGACCATCTAAATAAATATATGTCCTATGGGAGCTCAGTGTTATATGCTCTGGCTCCTAGTAGTGGTTAGGAACCAGAGCATATAACACTGAGCTCCTATAGGGAGTATATTTAATCAGATGGTCATATACTTAACATATTAAATTGGCTTTCAACATTTGGACATTATTTTTGATGCTCTTTCGGAAAATGAAGAAAAAATTGAGAAATTCTAAAATTTGATTTTTGATGACATCACACTTCACCACTCTATGGTTTATGGTATCGCGCATACGACAAGTCTGTATAATTTTGGACTGATAGCTTCAGTTTGAGGTGCAGGACTACAGGGTAGAGACGGTACTGAGCGACGACGTCGACATCGAAGCCCTAAACGAAGGTTTCCCGATGTCGGATGTGATCCAAATTCAGGTGGTAAATGAAATAGACTATATGATTATGATTAAAATTAGTAAAAAATTGGGCTAAAATTCCTTTGCTAAGAATGGATATTAAACTGCTAAAAAAATGGATACGGAACTAGATCTACACTAGCACCAGTACCCCCCCCCCCCCTATCCCCTGGGATTGGGTAAACACCTGAATGGAGTCGAATTCCCCATGTCCATAAAAAGGCACAAGAGCTTGATCTGGTTATTCTCTGGATTCTGTCCAAAGTAGAAAATTAGCCTGGAAAGAGAAGGTGAAACTTTGTATAGCCTCTACTGCCTCAAGGGCAAGGCAGAAGGCTCAATCTCTAGACCTAGACCTAACAGTTAGATCTAGACCCTATAGGCCTAGATTCTAGACCTAGATCTATCTAGATAGACCTAATTCTCTTTTCAGGCTATTTTTCTAGTTTGAATCGGGAGATTCAACCGGACTAGGCCGTAGCCCGTACCCCCGATCTTCTTTAATTAAAAAATTAACCAAGCCTTGCCCTTGGGCATTATCTCAATAAAATGACATTCATTGAACATAAATGAACAACCAACTCGATCACCCTGTCTCCGTCGATCACACGTCAGTCACATTCACACACACATTATGCGAAACGCGCACCTGATGGCATCCGAATTTGGGCACGGCCTGGCCCCACAGCGCTGGGGGACTCTACAGGTGATTTCCGTAGCTTCGGGCATGTCGAGCACGTCGATGAACCAACATTTTTTACAACGTTGTGGGACTGAATGGAAAAAATACGTTAATAAATTAGAGAAATGAGTTACCTTGCAACCACTAGTAATCCATCTTCTTGAAATGCATTGAGAAACATCTCATTTTCATACTCTAAAAGTGACATCTTGCTGTCAATAGACTCAGAGTAGTAGGAACTAAGTAAGTTAATCGACGGTTTCGCCTTTTCTGCTATCAATCACGGGCCTGCAGCTGAATAGAGTGGAGAAGTGTGACGTCATCAAAAATCTATTTTTGGAATTTCTCAATTTTTTCTTCATATTCCGAAAGAACACCAAAAATAATGTCAAAATGTCGAAAACCAATTGAATATGTTAAATATTGGCTGAGATATGACCATCTGAATAAATATACTCCCCATAGGAACTCAGTGTTATATGCTCTGGCTCCTAATGGTTAGGAGCCAGAGCATATAACACTGAGCTCCCATAGGACATATATTCATTCAGATGGTCATATCTCAGCCAATATTTAACATATTCAATTGGTTTTCGACATTTCAACATTATTTTTGGTGTTCTTTCGGAATATGAAGAAAAAATCGAGAAATTATAAAAATAGATTTTTATGACGTCACAGCTTCAGTACTCTATGGGACATCTTGCTTGGACCCTTCAAACTTTTCCCCGATACTATGTTTTACACATGCGGATTGAATGCACTACTAATAGCTAAACAGCTGAAATTTAACTAAAGTATGCCCTCCCCCCCCCCCCCCCGGCCATTTTGCTACCATCCGATTAAAGAAATTTGCACCAAAAAAAAAAAAAAAGAAAAAAAAAGAAGGATTTTGCTGGGACTATAAATTCCCCTTCCCATGGAAAACGATACAGGCCGTACAGTATGAGAGGGATGGTGCTGACCATCGACTAGGCGTTGTGGCGTGCGCCTGTAATCCAGCTAACAGTGGAAGTTACAAACTGATTCAGCCGAGGACGCAGGTTCGAAACTGAGTCACGTCTTTCGGATGGTGACGTTTAAAGGTCGGTCCCCAGACGTAAATAATCATATCTGATTGATACACGTCTGTAAAAACCCAATACACACACACATCAACAAAAACAAAGCGAGCTGTCACTATATTATCTGCTTTCAGATTATGGGGATTTGCATCATCAACCGCCATTTATAATTTAGTCTTAAAGGTTTATGAAATATTGCACCTGTCCGGACACAATGTTTTGCCCTGAATATAATATGCAGATCATCAACATCATTATCACCAATGTCGTACCATATATCATCCTATAATAATCATCACCATGAACACCATCAATTATCAAACTTACTTAACCATCCACCCTCTTGAGCTCTCATTGCATACATGCAGAGCAATTCAAATTCAATAAAAGAAGATATTGCAATATGACACTGATATAATGTAATGAGGCAATTTTATTAGAATTCTGCACATATAATATTATCATCATACTCTCTCACACACAAAATAGTATGATAAGTTTTTATTCACTTTATACACAAGAGGCAAAAATCAAGTGCAATGCCATTTCAAATTCTCTGATATCAAGCAGTTTAAAAATCTTTCCATCGCAACAATTCATGACAAATTATTCATCAACTTCTTATGCTGGAAGCAATAAGTAGCTCTTTAAATATTCACATTACAATTCTACAATATATACTTATTCAGATTTTTCATTTGGCGTTAGCATAAATCACGCTCTGCACCAAGACATTTAAATACATGTAGTTTGTCTATGACATTTCAACCGAAAACATATCTAATCGAGAAATTTTGAAGGAAAAAATAATAATAATAACTGCAACCACCTATTGCAACAGATGAGCTGAGGCTGCACATATGAACAAGGTATCACAAATCAAGTTTCATTTCATAAGTTTTAACCTCTTTACAGAAAATGATACTTAAATTATACTTCAGACAACTTCTAAAATTCTTGCCATTTACTTGGATGAGTGCAGGACAAAAAAATAATTTAAAGTAAATCTGTATGCGTTGCTATACTTATCAAATTGAGAAATCTTTTAAGGCTATTACCCTATCCTATCTTCTAAATTCTAGATAAACATAGTAGCTATTTCAGAACAAAAAGAAATGTTTTGAAAATGCATAAATCAAAATATACAGACAGTCCAGAACTGACAAAACTTGTAACACTGACTCATATAGAGAAGGGAAGATCAGAACACACACTGTTAATTATGAGCTACAAGCTTAAGTATGAAGAGCACCGTCGCATTAACACCATCACAAAACAAGCAGGATTAACAAACTGCACAGCAGTCATATCTAATTCAGAATTTATATACTTCAGTCACATTGCCAAACCGAAGCTAGACCAATTACAAACCGACAGATTGTTGGCTGTAGGCATACAGGTCGTATACATCATTTTCTTTTGTACAGTTTGTCGGCAGTTTGGCGTCGGTTTTGCTGTGTGACTAGGGTATTAACCAAGTTTCCTTTTCCATAGCCAGTACTCAAAAAGGCCTACCATTCAAGCAAAAGAGCATTGCCATACATTTAATGCAGGTGAGATTTAATATGTGGTATTTCATATAAGGAGATATTTTTCTTTGGAATGGAAACAGAGAAAGACACATAACAATTCTGAAATATAAGTCAGAAAGACAACATATTTTACATTACATATATTACCCCCTCAGAGCTAGAAGGGAATCAACTGAAGTATATAAGACAGGTTATTAACCTTCTAGCTCTAAGCACATGAAACACAAGCTTTTGAGGGTTTAAGAAAATCATAACATTATTACACAATTAGTGTTTTTTCTCATGCATAATTCATATAGAAATCATTCATTCAAACCAAACAGTTAACGGTTCAAGCCCTAAGTTAATATCAAAATGATAAGAAAATTCGAAACCAGAATTCACTAACCCCTAAGTTATAAAGGTGGGCTTGCTTTAACTTAACTCCACATGTAAACCTAAGTACAATAATCTTAGTCCTACTCCAAAATATTTCCGATTTTATATCAAAATAAAGGTTATTTTTAACTAAGAAATAACACTATTCACAGTTGGAAAAATATACACAATACTCCCGCATTGTTTGCTATCACTAAATTACTTTTAGTCAAAATAATAATATTTTATCACCCTTCTCAAAAATCAAAAGTTAGATATGAGTGTAATCAATTTAAAGTGTGCATAAATTATATCTGTTTGTTAGAGGCCTTGAAGTATTATAGTACAGACCGCTGGCATGCACAAAGGTTTAACGTTGGTTGGTCACTCTGATATTAAAGATACACCTTACTTCAGTATTTCTTATTAATTTTACATCCATGTTTGATTAATTGTATGTCTATAATTTAAATGATCATTTAAAAAATATATAATCTTTAATCCACAAAATTTAATCTTCTCTTGCCTAAGTGTTGTGTTGTGCCCCATTAATAGTGCATATATACATGCTGTGCAATCTTACTTTACATCAACAAACATATTTTTACCATGCATATATAGATTTTTAAAAGCCAAAATTGTAATGTTTTTCTTTGTGAGCAATCACCACCGCAAATCTAAATAGTGCATTATCATTTGTGAATATTCACATAAAACACTCATTCCTATTCTCTGGCAAGGGGGTAGGAGAAAGAATATTACAATGTAAAATTAATATCTTTCAAAGAAAAGCAACAAATACAGACATACTAAAGCTTTTTATCTTGCACTATTCAGAGTAAATGGCATGAATGAACGGCTGGCATTACATCTACTTTCTTGTGATTTCTAGCAGCTTCTTTTTACATTATTCGATTTAGGCTTTCTGTTCATTCTTGCGATTAACTCTGATGAGTGTAAAGCAAAAAGCTTCAGAATATCTGTATTCATTGCTATTCTTCAATGTTGTAGTACCAATCATCTCTTTAATATCTTTCAGACTGGATTATCAGATCATGAATCCTACATTACTAAACCAACAATCATTTTGTACACACATTCTCATATGGAGGGAGAAACCAATAAACCGTTATTAGTCGAACATTATTAACCCCTTCTGCTTTGCAGAGTACAGCCCCACGTATTTCATTAACACAGAGTAAACATTTTGTTTTTTAAACAGGGATACAACCTTTGACCCGTTGTTAACTTTTGACCCATTGTTATCGTGACAGCATTTCCTTATTATGACTACAACATATAATATGAAGTTTGACATTCTTTGAAACTATTAACATTAGTAAAATAAAATACATGAGGGTAATATTATCAAATACCTAATCATGTTTAGTCATGTTATATATACTTCATTAGATGAAAGTCGTTTGGCAAAATAAGTTATTCGGTAAATTAATGAACATCGGGCATGTTTCACGGGATACAAATGATATCCTCATATTGACTGCGAAGCTGAAGCCGATTGTCCTATACATTTGAAAGTGTATCGTAGTCACATGGATTTTTGGTTTTAATGATGACCAGTTTGCACTACACTATCCTGGCATGTACACAGCAATCACTTTGAATTAAATATCAAAATGTGCCATCGCTTGACAAACAATGCCCTGTATTTTCACCCAACTTATGTTTAGGATAACCTAAACATTCATTCAGCATACACAGTCAAGATAAGTTTATAAATACATGTACAGTATTCAGTATTCACATATATGTCCATGTATATCAATTCCTTCCATAAATTACCTCAACTCAAAATACACCCTCTACTAAATAGATGATTCTATTATAAATACTTTCTTCATATCATTTCTGTGGACTCCATCTTCTTCAATATAACACATTCACAAACATTCTCAAATACTGTATTCAATATTCTCAATTTACCAGCCTGCATCAGTACATTGATAGATTCCATTTTAATAATGACTGGTGTTCTGATTATCCAAGACCATCTAGAACGTTTCTTTTCACATACAGACAGTTTTAAGGCACTTTTAATAGTATAGTTTAAAATGTGAATATCTTCTATTTGAAAATGCAACACATCATGAGAATTAACCCGTTGATAAAACAAATGAAAAGCAAAAGAATATAAAGAGAATCTGATCTAATAACTATTCATAGTTGTATACACTGTTGCTTTTTTCCTTCAAATTAGATATACCTATTAATATATTATACCACAGATATTTACAAATATTTCTATAGGCACATTCCAAAAATAGCTGATTTTTCATATATCATATTCACACTGTAAAAGGCATATGAATTCACACATTACCAGAGTTCATCTAAAAGTATATGACAATTTTAGACCAATTCAAATATCCTATCTGCAATTTTGTACTCAAATATCTCTTGTAAACAGATATTCCTTGATTAAATTAAATAAGAATTGTGTATTAATTATCAGGAAAGGCACAGGGCCATTTACTAGCTTGAATCTTGCATGTTACAAGCAGATATTACATTGAAATCTGGCAGCAAACAAACTGAATGATGAACTTTCACATGAAAGACAACTTTACAACAAAATCACCAACTGTATACAAAAATCAACAAATACAAATTAATTTTCAATCAAAATAGTGTGTTTCAAGACATTCAGCACCTAAATTTAAATAGAAATGGGGTGGTATAATTTCCCAACTATCTATATCATCTCTCTGGAGCCAGAAGGTCTTTGAATCAAATACTTAAACACAGACTTAATGTTCTACTGGCTCCAAACATGCGTTACGCATACATGGGTTCAAATATCATGTTAACAAATTTATCTTTCTTACTTAGGGGGAGGGGTCAAGTTAAACCTATAAACCAACATTTTAGTTTTTTTTTTTTACCAAGAATGTCTATAATCACTATGAAAAGCTTGATAATTGACTATAAGTATGTTATAACTATTTCTGGGAATTGTCAAGAATCAAGATGATATCTAATACCAAGGCAACCATTCTAGAATATTACAGACTCTGTTAGATCTACTATCAAGTTAGTTTAAAAGGAAGCTCCAATCTTTAAAGTTACACAACGAATCACAAAACAAACACAAAAGACAGTTATAAACATAAAGGGTAAGTCAGATGCTAGTATTTCCATTGCACATGTGTCAGGTACTAATATAGTACTTTAGCTGAACATTACAACACAGAATGAACTATGTTTTCTTCACAACGAACCACTGTCAAATCCTGCATCAAGTTTAGTTGGTTGGTACAATGCTGAAAACCCATTGAATTAGTGTATTGCAGAGTCAGAAGGCTAGGTCCTCTTTGAGTCTTTAGACATACATGTTCCTGTTGGATTTTCACTGTTGGCTCCTAGAGCTGCTGCACTAGTCTCCATATAAACAGGTGTTAGTCTTTGTACTTGATGCTGAATCAATTGAGGGGGCTTCCCCTTGACAAGTGTTCCAGGTTGCATGACAGTTGGAGATACTCTCTACAGTCTCTATTAAAGCAGCTGGTTATATTATTCAAGAACCAAACATTGACCTGGTATTAAATCTCCCCTATAAGCCAAGATACACTATTTTTTAATCCATCCAATCAAATACTGCCCAATGTCTCAACAGAGAGAGGAACCTTGCATGAGCCAGAACAAGACATGCACAGACATGGCATACATTGTTTGCAATCTGGTAGCTAGGCAACTGTTGCACCTGCCTGGATCTGAAGGGCACTTTCTCTCAGAATTTTCTCTGTTTATTGCTGCATCTTGGGCTTTATATTACCCAGGCACTGACACCTTCTTCAGCATTTACACAAATCGAGCAATGTCTTTGATGATTACAGAGAATACAAGAACAATTCTGTCTTGACCAACTCTTTTAAGGCAGAACGCTGGGTATACCTATAATAAGCAACTGCTTTTTAAATCACAGAGAGAGGCAGCAGGCACGGTATAAGAGCAAGGCCACAAGGGTCGCGATCTATAAAGTCTATACCATCATCATTTCTTGTGAGCACCCTTTTCTGCTCTTCGTTGCCTCTGAGCCATGGTTTTTCTCAGGTTGTACTTGTGTTCCTCGGTGCGTCTTGACTTGGTGCCCACCTTGTTGAGACTGTCCGTGCTGCCGTGGCTGCTGTAACCCGACTGGCTAGACAGAGGGCGCCCTGTGATGATGGACGACGCTTTGGACGAGCGGGGCGTCGAAACACCAGAGTGGCACGACAGCTCTGAATCTGAGAGAAGGCTTTGGCTTCCAATTGAATGAATGCTTTCCCTCGAGCTGTAGGGCCAAGAGAAAAAAAAATCAGTGTTATTTAAAGTTCGAGATATTTAACCAGCTTTGATACCAGAATGAAATTCACAAATTACATCATAAATGTCTGAAAAAGCATGGCAGCTCAGTGGTCAGATCAATGGTTGTGAAATCACAGCGCTAGGTTCAGAACCGAGATAACTTGAATAAGTAATTAAAGCCTTATTAAAGTCATTTTCTACTTGTCTAATATCTTGCCATACCTTGTCCAATATTTTCTTGTATAATCTTATTCTTCAAGGCAATTTGATATACTAAAAATAAAAACAAAAAAATAAATTATAGATAATTTGTTTCCATGTTCTTCCTGCATACCTTTGACAAAATAGACAAAGAAAACCAAGAAAAGCAAACTAAGAAAGACAAGAAAAATATAAGAAATAAAAGAGGGGCAGGTTAATATATACTCTTGGTTACGTCTCGTGTTGCAACATTATCCCCTTTGCTCTATCACTTACACATTAAGGTATTTGCCTCCCTCTGGTAATAGCTTGAGAGCCCGATAGAGCTCCACTGTGGATGGGGTCTGGACTCTCTTCTGGGGTCCTGATGGGGTGTGGTGTGGGGGTGGGGTGGACTGGATAGGGGGTTGTTGGCTGGTTGGATTCAGGGTGGGGCCTGTAGGACGATAGTATGGAATTAGTGATTAGAATACATGCTTCTGTTACTTGAGTTGCAACTATCAAATTTAACATTAAATTGAATACTGTATAACCAGGTAACTTTGCGTGCATTTAACGTTAGCAACTTGCAGGAGTGGTTCAGATTTCCAAAAAAGTTTCTGGCAGTGAAAGTGGCCATCCTTGACAATTTGCGAAAGTTTTATGTCGAAAAAGTTTCTGATTTTGCAATATTTCATTATTCTTATGCAATATTCACTACAGCATTCTCTACAGATATATCTTCATGTAATTATATACATATACATGAACATACCTTCAATTCATACAAAATCTAATGATCTAATTCATGTTATCCAGTTTCTAATCATTCTCTTGAGAGGAATCTTTGTACTGTTTGTATGCTTGGTACCTTTTAGTTTGAAAGGATTAGAAATAGAATACATGCATTTTTACATGGTCATTGTGAATATATGCAGTATGATATATAGCAACCACATTAATTTCTATCCACTAGGTTGTTAATGTTATTCATACATTGGAACAACTTGTGATAGGTCCTTGTGCAAGGTTTCAGTCAGGAAATCATGTATGTATTCCGGTATCATTAATGGTTGCTTGCATAGTTTCAGGTCCAGGAAAATGCATCGTATACATCACTGATTGCCTACAGATCACTAACTTTCCAAACAGACTCTCAAGTACATGTAGCAAACTACTGTTACGGTAGCATTGGGCTTGAATATATGTTTCTAATAATAGGGAAAAATGATGGACTTACTTGAAGCCTTGTTGATTGACCTCGGAGGTCTTAGTAGAGGTGCATGATGGGAAGACAAGGGTGTGAGCATCAGCTGCTCTTGTAGGAATGAACTCCTCTCCTCTTCAAACTTCTTCCTCTGCAAATCAAGATAAAAGACAAAGAACTGCTTAGACTTTCAAAATATAGTAAACAATCTAGGTATATTCTGCACTCAGAGCACCGACATATTCTCATTTTTCATACCTTGGAAGTTTTCTTATAGTCACATCAAGGTGCAAAAATTAACATTGCTTACGTGTTTTTTTTAATAAAAACAATGTAAAAGATGGATTATTCACAGGGGAAAATAATGTATTAAACATGTGAAATAATTTCCTTTGAAGTCTTTAAAATAAACTATTTTGGTGTATGGTATTAATTAATTTTGTTTGATTTTATTAGTTGTCTTGTTCTAATACATGCAAGTATCAAATGAACATGGAATAAACACTCACTATATGCAAAATATTTCATATAGTTGCTATGAACAGAAAGCAGAAACAATGATACAAATGAAAGTGAATGAAAAGATAAAAGGCTTGCATAATTATATGTAAAATGAGAATTTGCATAAAATAGCACACAAATCATTGAAGAGTAAACCGCAGGCATAAATGTCACACTATAAGCACGGTGTACACAAACATTACAATAAAACCACTCACCTTAGGTAAATGCATGCAGGTGAAAATTAATATGTATGATGGTTAGTATAATGTAAACAAGAAAATATAATCAAGTTAATAATTGAATTGAAGAGAAATAGCAGCCAGATCCTTTGAGAAACGTATTAATAATTGCTATTTTAATTTCTGTTGGAAGAGGATTAGATGCTGAGCTTGATTAGACACTCTATGGAAAGGGCAGGTGCAATCATGACTGAATAGAGTGAGGATGAGAGAGAGAGGAAGGCGGCTGGGTTAAAATGGAGGAATAGTGGCAGAAAGACGAGTATGAGGGAGGATTGGAATAAAGGAGATAGAGCAAGAGAGCTCTTGATACAGTAGCATGATTTTGATGGAGTGACAGAAAAGCAAAGTCAGTAGTTTAAAAATGAGCAAGAAATAAAGATAAAGGAATGAATGATTACATCAAGGACAACCAAAATGATGCAGAAGGAAAGATGAGGGAGAATAAGAGGAAAGACAGGGAGATTATAAAGAGAAAGAGAGATGGAGAGATAAGAAGAGAGAGATAAACATGTTGGGCAAGACAATTGAGAAAGAAATGGATGCACCTATATATATATTTATACATAAATGAAATATAGAAAATAGAGCAGGAGAGCTCTCCAACCATGATTTGATGGAGTGACAGAAAAACATAGTCAGTAGTTTTTCAAAAGAGCAAGAGATGAATAAAAAAAAAATGAATGAGTACAGGAAGAACAACCAAAATGATGCAGGAGAAAAGATGGGGAGAATATTAGAGGAAAGAAAGGGAGAATGAAGAAAGAGAGATGGAGAGATATGAAGAGAGATATACAATGTATATGTAGAGCAAGATAATTGAGAGAGAAACGGATGTACCTACAATGTACATGTATAATCTATATATGAAATATAGAAAATAGAGCAGGAGAGCTCTTAAAAACAGAATTTGATGGAGTGGTAGAAAAGCATGATAGTAAGTAGTTTTAAAAAAGAGCAAGATATAAAGATAAAGGAATGAATGAGTACATGAAGGACAACCAACATGATGGAAGAGGAAAGATGGGGAGAATAAGAGAAAGAGAGATGGAGAGATAAGAAGAGAGATATTCATGTAGGGCAAGAGATTTGAGATACACCTGTAGAGACAGAGATACAGTGTAATACCACAAAAAAGAAGGAAAACTGGACAAGATGAAGATTTAGATACCAATGCTTGCATTCCTAGACTTGATGTACACTTTGTTAAAAGAAGCAATCCACATATTGTCTGTTTGGAGCCAGAAGGGCATTAAATCATGAAATTTAACACAGATCTAACGCTCTTCTGGCTCTGAACAGAGAATATGTTTCACATGTAACAGCTGATATGCAGGGAGTATATAGAGAAAATGATGGTATGTGTATTGTAGTCCATGGTTACCTCCTCTCCCAATCTAATCGCGGCATCAGTGAAATTTCTCTGCTCCTTTGCAAAGTTGTGTTTCATGCCGTACAACCTATTTTGTTCGGTGGCTAGATTCTCCTTCTCATCTAGCATTGTGGACTCCCTGATGAAACCTAGGAAGTCACCGTCCATAGTGGTTTCTTGTACGGCCTGGTGGTAAGAAATGGCATGCAATGTCTATCACTACAACAACCAGGCATGTACACAAATAATTCAATCAATCAAAATCAAATTACATTTGTCTCTACTAAAAGATTTACAACAGAAAATAAGCCAACTTTAAAACAGAGGCAAAACATGCTGAACAACTGTAACAGTGAAAAAGAAGTTGAAGGCAAAAAAAACTAACAGAGTACAAATAACAACAATGAAAGTGCTTACTTTATAAAGATGTGTCTAGATATCATTACAAATAATTTCTTTTTTAAGACAATTCATTGTTTTATTAAAATTAGAAAATGTAACAAATGATTGTCATTAACAATCAAGTTGAATGTTTCTCATTGTCGATAACTCAAGCACAAAATCGTAGTTTGTATTACCTGAATAATTTAAAACATTATGGTCAAAATGTAAAATCAACTTGTTGAGAAATGTGTAGCAAAAGTAAACTGCAAGCCTAAAAAAACATAAACAACTCAAGATCAACAGGTCAAAACAACTAGGAATTAGATCAGGACTGTGAAATACCTGTAAGACCTGCTCCTGTTGTACGATGATATCATGATAGGTCTCCAACTTTCTCCTCAGGTTCTCTATCTCCGCATCCTTAGGGCCTGAGCCCCCACCTCCGCCTCCCCCTTCTCCACTCTTCCCATCTTCTCCAGCGCTTCCTGTACCATCTTTACCGCTCCCTCCTCCTCCCCCTCCTCCTCCCTCCTGGTTCTCCCTGTTCTCCTTCTCAATCTGCTGGATGTGATCCCGGAGCTTCTGCCATTTCTGTCTGAGGCTCGTCTCGATGCCCTCCCGTACCATCTCAAACGGCATTTGGAAGTGGCCCGTTGAGAGCTCGCTGATGGAGGACTCGATGGATCTCGTGTCGCCAAACTCGCTGTCAGAGATGTACCCTTGCCTCTGGAGAACAAAAAGAAAAGATGAGTGAATAAGTATTTTCAAAGAGCATGATGATTTTTATTCATTTCTTCACATTCCAAAGCAATGGCAAGATGTACAATTCTCAATAAATTGAACTTGTAGATAGCGCCATGTTGATTTGATTTCTGATGTTTAGTCTTCGGGTACACTTAATAATTAACACTAAAGAAAAATATGCGAGATGGTGGGGAGGGGGGGGGGGGGGGGCAGGGGGTCAGGGGTGTCCAGGAGATAATTTGGAGATATTTAGGTCTAGTACAGTATGCTTTTTCTAGGTGTTGGATTACATATGGACCTACTCTTTCTAGGTTCATGTCTTATCTAATCAAACTCTTTAAAAGTAAATAATGATTTTGGTATATTTGCATGTATATACACTGTACATACACTGTATATATTGTGGATCAAATCAAGTATATTAAATACGCTTCGTAGTTGGTGAATTCCGTAGTAGAAAAGAAAAACTACCAATAAATTTGACCAACGGTATGATAGTTAATTTGTTCAATAATTTGTTTTTACCCATTTATTACAAATCAATCCTTGTATGTAACTGCAAAAAACTAAAAATAGAAGCATAACAGCTTCTGCTAATTGTTAGGATCTGTAGTTACTTCCTTCTTGCACTCACTCTAATGAGACAGACCCACTGATCTTGGCAACCTGTTGATTGAGTTTGCATATTAACTAGTGCGTCATCAAAAATGTACTTGGGACATGAATGGGCATGTCAGAATGTTCATGGTTAAAGGACTTAGAGTGTGGGTTACAGGAAATCATTTTTTGCTCAAGTTCAACAGCAGTATACATGTAATTAATTTCAGCAGTGATGGATATTCACATAAATAATAGGAATACCCCAAGAAGAGCTCAGCTTACATTTAAGATGTGAAGGAAATTCCTTGGACATTTTAAGATTGTTAATACACTTAATTTCTGGCTGGAATAGAAAGAAGCAAAATTGTATGACCTTTAAAGCAGGGGGAATGATCAAATGTAATATTCTGACAAAATTGTTGGCATTTGGCTGCATGTGACTCTCTTGATTGATAGATAAGGGCATGTGCAAATATTGCAACATAGTACATACCATATTAATGAACAAAGTGTCAAATTCATACCCCCATTTTATATTCCCTATTTGATCATGTTCATATCCTAGTTACACCGACAAGATAGTCATGAAACTGAGGATAGACCAAACATTGAAAACAAACATTTAGAGTACCCCTAGATGGCCAAGATTTTGTTCATTATCTGGGACTGAGGTATTAGTTCCCAAAACAAATCTATATTTTTTTCTAACTTCTGGGTATCTCATTTTGTGGACAAATTTTAAGACATTTCAACATCCCCCTTTAACATGAGTCTGGGGCATAAACTCCAACCACCCCCATACTCCTGGAGATATTCTGACAAAGATGGCTGACTAATACAATCTTTTCTGAAGCATTTGAGAGCTCACTGAGGGATTATTAAGCAGACATATTAATCTTCACATCTTCCTCATTTCCTTTCTCTATCAAGCTCATGGCACACATATATCTTCCTCCTGTCAAAATTAGGTCTACATTCATGGAAGTGTCACACCGTTGATGTCTAGCAGACTATAAATTGCCTACCCTAAATGTTTTCAATGTATATACCCATTGAGGTATTTGGAAGTTTCTCTACCCCCCCCCCTCTCTCTCTCTCTCTCCAATTCGCAACATTAAATGATTCATACAATATAATAAAATCCTTATCAATATTTTGTCTCACGACACTTCATATCACCTGATTTTAAACCCTTAGACTTTCTAATTTGTTTATATTTAGTATTTGTTTATGTTTCATTCAGGATAAATGAGTGTAATAAGTCTTTGCACCTGTATGATGTATCATGTTTTATAGCATTGTATGACCACCTCCCATATTATCTTACTAAACACACCTAAAAAATCTTCTTGATATAATTATATACATGTATAATGCATTTCAACAGTAGATCTTAACATGAATGCAATAAGACCATGTACGTTGGTGCCACGATTATAAGATTTGTAAGAGTATTAGATTGCCCACTAGGAGCTGTATAATCTTAGCTCTATGCAAGATCATTAATGTCAAATGGATATATAAAACATACAACATGAGAGGACATGGAATTATGTATTCTACAAAAGTCTATCTAACCCTGAATATGATCTAAACCTGTCCACTTCTTCAGGGTGATATAAGTCCTCTCCCCCTCATGCTGCCTACTTTTGGCAGAATATTTCTTACATATTTCCACAACTACTTCCCTTCTACTTAATTTCTATTTCCTAGAGAGGATCAAAATGTGAATAAATGACATCCTATGACCAATCCTTACTCCTACAAAAATGGCAACTGTTAATAAAAACCTTAATGACAAAAATGGCACAATATTAGCCTTCAAGAACAGTTATTCTTTGACCATTTATAAGCTTCATAGGAGCTTTTAGGCTATTCAGCATGGATCTTCAAGGAAGAAATAGCAGGCTAAAGAAATAGCAGGCTGAGGCAATAAGTTCTGTATTAGGAGCAGGATAATTGAGAAAAAGGGAAAAGGCTAGCCATAGATATTAGACAGAAACATGAGTACTGTGGAAGTAGCTAAGAAATCTCTTCAAATAATGGCTGGGCAAAATATCAAATACAAGGAAAAGACGGAAATCTGTTAAACTGAGGGAGAGAGGTGGGTCAAGAGAGAGAGAGAGAGAGAGAGAGAGAGAGAGAGATATAGAGAGAGAGATAGAGACGTGAGAAGCAAATTGAGAGGGACAAAAATAGTAGACCGTGGGCCGAGCGCGATTTTAGGGCTTAGTTTTCTTTTTTTGGACTGACTTTGTGGTACATAGTTTTTGGTAACCAGAAACTAGGATAAAAATACACAAATCCCAAATCAGCTTATCCCCGCGACTGAATCCTTGCCGTTCGTATAAAACATAAGTTTAATTGACAAGTTATTTAAGAGAAATGCGCGTGAACGAGACCGCCAACTCTCCGTTCGTACACGTGTATAAACTCACCGTGCGACGAGAGTGAAGCAGCACATTCTCCCACTCCTTCGAACGAAGAAATTATGTAATTCATTCGAATATTTCCCAAAGCTAATCACATTTGCTGATGTAAATAATATGATTTTGCAAATATGAACTGCGAAAACTAATGAAAACCTCGTCAGGGTGAAAATATATCGAAAATAGACGTTCATAGCTACCATGAAACAGACGAGAAATAGCGCGTTGCCAATTTGACATTATTGTAAGGATCGTATGCAATTCTCTTGAATGTACGTACTATGGCACTGATCTGTGTAGAGATCAGTGGCTCCGTACCGACAAGACTAGAGTAATTTTTGTGTAATTAAAACTTTTGATGAAAACATTTCTTGTATTAGCAATGCAATGGTAGTTTAAGAATAGGCCTACAGAATAGAGTCTCTAAATATTCATTGTAATTATAAAAAAAAAAGATATATGTCTTTTTTATTTCCAGTCCTGTAGTAGTTTTTACATGTTTTCAAATGTTTGATTTTTGATTTTTTTTTTTTTTTTTTTTGGGGGGGGGGGGGGGGGGGGAGTACTCGCTTAATAATAGGGTATACGGGGATGTGGGTGATTTTTCTTCCTGGAGGAAGAAATATGACAATGTTTATTCAAAATTGCACTGCTTTCACTGGCTTAAAATTGATGCAAATACATGCTGAGGTATAATATGAGAAGTGTACAGAATGATGATGTATAATTTTATGTCGTCTGGATTTTGAAATCATGTGATGTTATTATAGTTCTACAAAATGTTTTCATACATGTTTGGTTTACAGACATTTTATTTGTCAGGACTTATACATTTTTGACTAAACAAATGGTGACAAGGTTTTATATCCTTTTCCCCCTCTTCCTGTCAGATATGTATACCAGAAGCCGATACTTATAAGAAACACTCAATGATATTGTTTAATAAGTAAAATACACAGATTTTAGAGCATATTTTCTGTCAGTTTTGTTATGTTTCGATGAACTAAATGTGCGAAGAACCATTTACTGGATGAGAATGTGAAATGAAAGATAAATGTCGGTATGTGAAGGCTTCCACTTAACCAAAAATAAATGAATATAAATAAATATATTTATAAAAGTTTACGGGGATCCGGGACGGGAATCATGTGCCGCCGGAATGCGTGATTTTTTCACAAAAAATCCTTTGACAAGGGTTAGGGTTTTGTAGGCCTAATTCAGATCGAACATTTTTTCGCTGGAGTATACATTTTTTTTTTTTAAATAATGGCCCCTTTCTGCCTAAATGACCATTAAATATAGGTACAGGTCAGTTGTCGGCCTTATACATTTCGTCAGGACTTATACATTTTTGACTAAACAAATGGTGACAAGGTGTCAGTTGTTAGCGGCACACCCCAGTCGGAACCAAATGTGAGTATTCCCCCCCCCCCCCCCCCATGGCATAATTTGTTAACCAAAAATAAAATATTTTATAAAGGAAGAAACCAACCAATTTATTAAAGATGAACATGAATAAATGATTGAAGAAATAAATTGTCACATGTCACCAAAAAACGTTTTAGTTCTACTCATTTGGTTTTTCTTTTTACTTTCCTGAAATGGAATATGGATCACTTCCAAAACACTTCAATGAAGATACACTTCAATAAATTATCATTTGGCAGCTGTGGATCCAAGGGGGGGGGGGGGGGGGCATCGAAGAAATTCACTCACGAGCAAGCCGAAAACATCAATGATAAGTACGACATAAAAGGTCCTTGGCCTTATCAGGTGTTTAATGAATTTTCCCGGCCCATCCCCTTTGGAGGAGGATTTTTCTTCTTCAAATGAATGTCTCATATATACAAGTATATTTATTTATTTTTGGTTAAGTGGAAGCTTTTGCATAGGCTGACATTTATCTTTCATTTCAGATTCTCATCCAGTAAATGGTTCTTCACACATACATGTAGATAGGCATTCCGTTCATCAAAACATAACAAAAAGAACTATAATAACATCACATGATTTCAAAATCCAGACGACATAAAATTGTACATCATCATTCTGTACACTTCACATATATACCTCAGCATGTATTTGTTATCAATTTTTAAGCCAGGGAATGCAGTGTAATTTTGAATAAACATTGTCATATTTCTTCCTCCAGGAAGAAAAATCACCCACATCCCCGTATACCCTATTATTATAAAGCGATTACTCCCCCCCCCCCCCCAAAAAAAAAAATAAATAAATAAATAAAAAATAAATAAATAAAAAAACATTTGAAAACATGTAAAAACAACTACAGGACTGGAAATAAAAAAGACATATATCTTTTTTTTTATAATTACAATGAATATTTAGGGACTCTAATTATGTAGGCCTATTCTTAAACTACCATTGCATTGCTAATACAAGAAATGTTTTCATCAAAAGTTTTAATTACACAAAACTTACTCGAGTCTTGTCGGTACGGAGCCACTGATCTCTACACAGATCTGTGTCATAGTACGTACATTCAAGAGAATTGCATACGATCCTTACAATAATATCAAATTGGCAACGCGCTATTTCTCGTCTGTTTCATGGTAGCTATGACCGTCTATTTTCGAAATATTTTCACCCTGACGAGGTTTTCATTAGTTTTCGCAGTTCATATTTGCAAAATCATAATATTTACATCAGCAAATGTGATTAGCTTTGGGAAATATTCGAATGAATTACATAATTTCTTCGTTCGACGGAGTGGGAGAATGTGCTGCTTCACTCTCGTCGCACGGTGAGTTTATACACGTGTACGAACGGAGAGTTGGCGGTCTCGTTCACGCGCATTTCTCTTAAATAACTTGTCAATTAAACTTATGTTTTATACAAACGGCAAGGATTCAGTCGCGGGGATAAGCTGATTTGGGATCTGTGTATTTTTATCTTTTTATTAACATTATCTAAATCTTGTACCAGTAATCTATGCAACGGACTGGAACGAAAATTGCGCTCGGCCCACGGTCTATAGAGGGTCATCTGATTATCAGGAACCAATATTTACAATATGACTCATGCACCTATGCCAAGCTCCTAAGCATTGTGCCAGGGAAATTTGGAGACCATGTCAAAAAGTAATATAATACCTCTCAATCCTCAACCAAAGTAGGGCTATTTTCTTTTAGGCCTTACACCTCTGCCAAAACTACCGGTACATGTACCGCCATGCTAGCTTATTGATTTCTATGTAAGGTTCCCAGTGTTACATGTACACTTTATATAGTAAAACTGAATACACATGTGTAACTTTGATTTTCATCTCATTCTTATACAAGAAATTAACATATTTCATTCCCCTGCTACACATGATGACATCTCTATCGATGCAATCCACTTTGCACACATAAACGGTTGCTATGTCTGGCAAGCCTATATAGCTAGCTTTTCAGATGTCAAGGGAAACCTTTTTTCAAGAAGTGTGCATACACATTTTTAACAGGTCTATCGCAACCCTCACCCTAACCCTATATCTTTGAAAAAGATAAAATAAAGAGTAAACATTGCATCATCATTCCTTATACTCACATTGTTTTGGCTTCCTCCTCTTCCTCCTCCTCCCCCTCCTCCTCCTTCGCCAGCTTGTCTGTTGAGGAGGTTGACCAGTTCTTGTTGCATGTTGCTAAGAGACTCCCTCAAGACTTGGTTCTCCATCATCACCTCCTTCTGTCTCTCCTCATAGTTTGTGATGATCACCCGGTACATGTCTTCCTCATGCCTGCAAAAGATGAAACAAGAAATACACATTCACATCAATTGTCATTTATGCTACAGATTCTCCTCTAATCTCAACTTTTTGAGCGTTAGATCCTCCATACTTACAGAATTAATATAGGCCTATATATTTAATGGATGGAAATTTGTATGAAATACATCAACTGAATTGAATCAAATTGAATTGGATTAAGTTGAATTGAATTAAAAATTCTTAATACAAGTACCGGTAATACTTTCTTGCCTAGAAACAAAACTTTATAGTAAGATTTTACCAAATTTTTTTCTATTCAAAATGTACAAATTAACCAAAATCAAATGTCAATCCCTGTATTAAAGAAAAAGTTAACACATCACAAAAAAGAAATCATGCTGTAGTTAGCTATGTTCAATGAAAATTTCTGGCTCTGATTTACAAAAATTGTACATTTGAAATGTAATCTGTGAACAATGGCAATTGGTGGTAATATATTTGCATAAACCCCCACTATCCCAGGTCAAGGTTTAAAATATGGATATTGTGGAAAGCAAAGATTTTGTAATTCTAGATTTGCATTTTATTCTTCTTTTTATTAACATCATCCTAATTATCATACAATGCATACTACATGTATCTGCATGATTCCATCAGCCAAATAGCAACCATTATCACTGTGAAACTAAATCAAATATCCTCATAATGCAGTCATACGCAATCATCATCATTAATCTTTACGATTCAATCACCATCTTTCTCTCAATGCCATGTTCTTGGCAAAGATCTAGACCACAGACGTCATTACAACAACAAACACAGGCTCCTCAAACATCAGAGAGATCACATGTGCCTTCTGTATAAACTAATGTAATCAATAATCACTCGCAGACGATCGAAGCAGCTCAAATGTTATATCCTCGTGCAATGATAAATGAACGAGGCAAGGCACTAGTCTTGCGTTTGGCCTTTTAATGTTTATCTAGGGCCTTCTAGGCATCATGATAAAAACAATTAGCGCAGACATCATGGCGGATGATATGTGTCCTATATTTGAGTGGCCCATATGGAATGCTCAAGTTGTTTATACATGCAAGTACATTCATGTAATGTACCAGAGTATGTTTCAAGAGTGCATGCTTGTCTGCATGTTCTAACTTTCATGTATGGGTATAGCGAGTGTGGGGGAAGTGATCAACAGTGTGATGAACTTAAATCAATTAATAAGTTTAACAATACATGTACTTTACATTTTAGTACCTTTCCAACTTAACATATATTCACAACTTTCCCTACTTTTGATATTTGTATTAACAATACCAAGTTTAAGGAATCGAGATCAAGCAGTAAGCAAAGCAGTAAACAAATACAGAAACAGTAAAGCGATCCATGTATCTTAGAGTGTATTTTTTGTTATTTCTTGAGTAAAAAGTAAAACTCAATAATTTAAAAGCAATTTTCTTGGGAATGTACTAATTAAGAGTGGTGAAATACATAGGGACATGAATATCTAATAATTCAAAAGATGATAGTACACAAATAAACAACTGCAAAAGAACATTTCAAATCATCATTCAAACTTTCAAAGACTTCAGAATTAGGACTGGTCACTATTGTTGAATACTTGAAAAACTTTGCGGATTATTGATTACCTGATCCTACCCCAGTCAAAAGATGTTTACATCACAATAAATAAAGCTTAGCGAGGTGTGTCTTGTACCATACAACTGTTGAACAAAAAGAACCCTCAAGACTTCTGTTGTCATCCTAATAAAAGGCAATCGATGAGGAGGGGGGGGGGGGGGGTGTCCCTGTATGCATTTATTGCTGATAGTTGGAGTCCATAGCTGAAAATGTGGGCTTAAATCCTTCAAACTCAAAATTCAATTCACTTCTTTTTAATACTGATTTCAGACTTGTTTCATAATTAGCAGTATAATGTCAACGTACAAATCTTCTTGCACACTGTTTGATTATGTATACCTCACATAAAGGACCATTCATTGTCAACAATTGAGAGGAAGTAAGTTCTATCCTGTTTGACAGGTCATGCACATCAGTTGTTTTACCCTGAATCTGGCATTGGGTAGTGAAAACATCTTTTCCTCAAAACAACCTTTATCTACATGTACGGTATCTAACGAAGGAGTTATTCCTTGATCTAACAAGGTTATACGTCTAAACTGAGTTGCAAGTTAAAAATATATATTGTTTTATAAAGCACCAGCATCATATAACAATAATCCAAATTCAAGGAAAGTTTGCAGTTTCAACTTCAAGAACATGTTGAAGGGCAACAACTATTCTGTTTAACAAATTGAAATGAAATATTTGTTGAAATTCAAATTAATTTCATCTCTTTTACCTTTCACACATAATTATGTTGATATTGTTACCTACATGTACTTCTCAGGACCAATGCTACCTTTTACCAAACGCTACACGTTTCATCTACATGTATCTCTCACTGATGCTGTATTATTTAATGGTATTTAAAAAAAATGATTTACAAGAGCATGGGAAAGTACGATCTGATCTGTAATACTACCTTCATGTAATTCCTATAAAAGCACCATCAACCTTCAACTTCACCACTTCATATTCCTCCCCTTCCTCTTTCTCACTAATCCTCCCCTCTTCCACCCCACTCCTTCTCCTCCTTGTCCTCCTCTCCTCCTCCTAACTCCCTCCTCTACCCCTCCCCTTCTTCAACCAATCCCTCCTCCTCAAAAGCTTTAAGGGTACCATTCAAACTATAACCTACATATCACAGAGAATCTGATACCCATAATATCCTCATAAGACAGTCTTCCTGATGGCCTATAAAGTTTAACCCCACAGCTTCATCAGAATCTCAAACGTGGAACTCAAGATACCTAGACTTTGCATTTATAGCCAAAACAGTATTTCCTCCTAGGAAATGTAGGCTGCTAGTTGGCATACTCAGCAATTAGGTTATTGGACGATGCTAATATCTTATTAAGTAACATGCAGTTTGGGTTTCATTTTCAATACTAAAAAGTAAAAATAGAAGTTTATTGGGAAATACTTTCTCAGTGATTTACTTCTGATATCAATAATTATATGTCACCTTTACAAGCCAAAGGTTATCAATCAGGAACTAGGTGTTAATTTCCTCCAGAGTCCATACTAACAGCACAATGATGATTGACTTTAACCCATCTCTGCACAAATCCTGAGTTTAATTTGGTATTTGATCAAAAAATAAGTGAAATAACCCAAAGTCAAACTATCAATTTCTATTCAATTGCATACATTCAGGCTATAATTTCTGTTTGATTTCAAATTCTAACAAGATCTTTACTGCTTCTGAAAGTCCTTTTAAAACCATTGGAGTGACTTTAGCTCTGACTAATGTAGGTCTTCAGACTTCAGTCATACATGCATGGAACATGACATCCTGTTCAAACTCAAAGAGAAAAATATAAAGGAAAAAAATCCTGATAGAGAGAATTTTCTGTACATGTATTTCTGCAGGTTTGCTTTTCTTCAAGAACATTTCCTTTGAAAGAATATCGCTCAGAAAAGGAACTCATTATTAAAAGAATAAATTCTTACATTCTTAAAAGAAACAATGCCATTAATTTTGTATGTTCGACCAAATATCCTTCACATGACTTTTGTAACGGCAAATATTGTAAAATGCAGTGAGATGTCCCAGGCATACAGACCCCAAAAACGTCACTCAGGAACCTACAAAAAAAAAAAAAAAAAAATATTTGGTGTGAAAACCAGCTAAATGTCACATCAGCTTACATAACATTTCTACAGGGTGGTGTTCAGTATGAGCAAGGAAGTGGCAGTTTGAGACAAAAACATTGGGACTGAATTGGCTGAAATGGATACTAATCTGGTTGAAATGAACTGATCTGATCTTGCTACAAGAAGGAACTTGTTGGAATGAAGTCATCAGTCTGGCTACTTTGTTACAGGCTATACCGGTACTCTAACCTTCTATGGCTACGTTCACACAGGACTGCCTCAGTTTTAAACTTTAAGTTTTAAACAAGGATGAGGTCTTTAATACACGGAACTGAAACAATAAGTATTCAAAGCTAACTACGTGTACAAGCCGGGACAGCATTCTTTTCAAGCTGACATAACCCAAAGTTACTTATTTATTTATTTATTTCTGATATAGGGTGACTCATTATCAGCAATAATGGTGGTCTTTCATGAGGCCCTGTTAAACATACTGAGGAACAATATTTTGTTTTAAATATGATATATCCACTCTGCACATAACTTCAAGTGAGGACCCTCACTGCTCGTAGTTATCGCGCTAACCTTAAAGGCATCGTTTAACAATGTTAAATCTGAGATACACGGCTCTACATGTATCAGTGTCTGCGATATGGTGTAATATTGAAGCCCAACAAAATCGCGCTTCAAAATGATCAAGAAGTGCCTCAAAAAAGTTAAAATCTTTGAGTGACCGTTTTTACCATACCGTACTCATTTCCCCCAATAGACCGTAGTGTTATGAAAACCGTTTGGCAAACGCAAAATTTGGATTCGATTTCCAATCATAAATATCTTGATAATCAGACAGGTGATCGGCTTGTAAAAGTCACAGGGTTCCTGCATGACCTAAAGGTTTATAATTATCATTGCAGCATGAGCTTAATCCAAGATTCTGTTTCAGAATTTGAGACAAAGTTACCGGATCCCTTTAAGATTTGTTGTGTTTCGCAACTTTGAGTAAGTTTTTTAACCACGAGTGGATCCGTACAGTCACTGAGTACATACTGTACAAGACAATTTTTGGATTTTAAAACCACAAACTAAACTTAAAGTTAACGGACTGTCGTGTGAAGTGTGAACATCACTTATATTTTAACACGTCTCTGAATTGTTATTGGGTGTTGGAACAAACCTGGCAGGGAATTGATAATAGAGTTTAAGTAGTTCCAATTAAAACAGGAGACAGCCTTCTGGTTATGAATTTTAAGACACCATGACTTTGTTTTCATGTAAAAAATACAGCTACTGAGTCTTTCAGGTTTGTAGGCTGGGTGGGTTGTTACAGTGTCGGTATCTAGAAACCTACAAATTATGAACATATTGTCAGTTTGACGTCAAGAGGACATTAAGTCATAAATGTACTTTAACACAGATTCAATGCCCTTCTGGCTCTGAACTATTGGTATTACATATGAAATTATTAATCAAGTAGTCTTACATGTACATATACTGTACATGTTCATCTAATAACCACAAAATAATTTATGGTACTTAAAGGTACTACATGTATGTCCCTTTTCAGAGCTGCCAACCTCCAGAACAGAAAATCAGTAACCATAAGGCTCAAAATCAGTAATTTGGGGAATAAATCAGTAATTTCCTATGCGGCGCCATGAATCTAAAAAGAATGGTAAGCGGATGCATGCGCGTATGATAATATCTGAAATTTGTAGTTATTTTATTCCCATAAAGTTGCTAAATATTGATTTTCAGTTCATCACAACACATAAGTTTTCAATGAAAAATTGGCTTCTATTAAGAGAATAATTGAAATTTTCCATCTCTCTCATGCAGCAAGTGTTGGATGGCCACCATACTGCACAGCACTTGCTGCTACGATAGATCCCTATGCGCAAAAAAAAAAAAAAAAAAAAAAAAAAAAAAAAAAAAAAACATTTTTTTTTTTTTTTTTTTTTTTTTTTTTTGTAATCCGTAATTTTTAGACAACATTCCGTACTGCCGTAATGGTCGTTAATTTCCGTACCAATTACGGGAAATCTGTACTAGTTGGCAGCTCTGCCTTTTGCAGCCAACCTCAAATTCTGTAGAACTTTGTAGGAATTATGAATATGTCATGTATGTCCTATCTGTGAAATTTAAACGTTAGCAGTGTCCTCATATTCAAATTATGCAAGGAAACCTGTTTACTTGCTAGACTTCATTGTCAGACACTATTGAGTGACTGACTGGCTTTTTTTCTTATTTGGTAATAACATACATGAAAAGAGTTGTAAAGGGTACATGAGCATTTGTCTACATCAATAACCCACTTCTTGTGATGGCCAAGATGACCATTCGGTACAATTGTCTGAAAATCAAAACTATTACTTTTGGGCTCTATACCCCTAAAGTCGATTTGACAACTAATAGTCGTTATTTTCCCACTTGAAGACATTTTCAAGCCCCACCTTTTTAGGGAAGTTCTAAATTAGTATTATCTTTCAAATGCAGTTGGAATTTAACTTTTTCATTTTTTTGGCCTGCAAATGGGACATAGTACCTTTAAGTTACTGACCATAAATATTCTCAATTTTGTTCATGACTACTACTGTACATGTGATATCAATTACAACCATCTAGCTCTAGGATATCACTTGTCAATCAATTGATAACTATTTTCGTTATTTGTTTAATTTAAATTTCAACCTGAAAATATACAACTTGTTTCAACACACCTATTTTTCAATTAAAGACTCTTTTGGTAAAATAAAAGTTTTATAAATGATCCTTTTTAAACATTCAAAAGGTCATTTGATGCCCTAATTCAGACAGAAAGGAAAGCTGTGCATTCCCGTTTGAGCTCTGCACATACAGACCTACATGTCAACATAAAGCTGCCAATATGCATACCCAGTGTACTTGTATAGTCTCAACAGATATAGACAATTTGCAGAGTCATCCGTGACTAATCAGAAAAGGGGTAACACCTAGGATAGGTTACATTCATGAGTCCCAAACTATTACAAAGTGACTTCTCTTTTGTACAAGTTCTGGTACATAAATATAGACATCAACTTCACCATGACAAGAAGATCATACAAATTATTTATAAAAACAAAAATATTCAAAAAAAAATCATCCCCTCCACACAAGTTTGTAGGTAGGTTTTTACATTGTAGATTGCTGTGAAAAGTTTGATCAGCTGCTGCTAACTGGTTGTGCAATGGACTGTGTGTATGCATGTAAAAGTACAATGTAATTTACCTTTCATGCACTTGTTATTCAATGTTGAATATTTATGTAATTTACTACCTTTTACTAAGATTTGCACCCATTGTAAATTCAAAATATAAATGGAATACCCAGAAAAATTACACACTTTAATTCATAGTAGCTTACAAGTACATTACCAAGAAAAAAGGGAAATGCATCACGTAGGGAACAGGAAATATTTTCACGCAACTATAGAAAAATACCATAAAAAGTCTATTTGTGTAAATGTGCAATCGTTACAGTTTCTCCTAATACTTTTCATGATTAGTACGAGTACCACAGAGTCCAAGGTTCACTCACTTGAAAAGCATAAATATGTGAAGATAAATACTACAAAGGTGTTCTTGGTATGCTTCAAGTGTGCTTCAAGCTGTGAACTCAAAGAGTTTAACCACCATATCTCCTTTTAGTCAACAGTTATATTCAAAAAGCTGTAGACCAGTCAAAAAGGCTTTTGTATATCACCACAAAAAGGATTTTTCATTCATTCATAACTGTTTGCTGACTGTATTGAAAAAGCAGTTCAAATATCTATTCATTCATTTCTGTTGTTGACCTCCACATCAGTAAATTTATCACAGGTCCACTCTTGTTTCCTTTTCTGTTTTTACTCATTCATCTTTTTTGCTTGTGAATCTCTGAAAAGAATATTAGTTCCCTCAGTTGTGTGTAGACCAGATAAAAAGATCAATTGTAAGTAACAGAAGGGGTACAAGTACACACTGCTATTAAGTGAGCAACAGAACTAGGCCTACTGTACTATGGTAACAGTTCATTCTACTATAACCACTTTTGACACAAGTTCACTCAACTACAGTACCGTAAATCTCAGTGTTTCTTTGTTTTGTTTGTTTGTTTTGTTGTTGTTTTTTGTTGCCGAAAACCCACGCGGGGAAGGACCTTCATTTAACATCGAGGTGCAGTTAAAGGCGCTGATTTGTGCTTGTAAACTTGTCACACATAATAGTAACAATGTCGTTTTTAGAAGAATATGTAAGACCATTAATGTAAATTAAAAACAATAGAGTACCTAGGTCCTAGGATAGAACCTTGTGGTACACCATTTGTTATATAAAAAAAATTGAGGAATTATTATTATAAACTACATATTGAGATCTATTAGAGAAGATTACTTTCAAACCAAGATGGCAGACAAATTTTAGTGTTGTTGTAGTTTCCGAGTGGTGAGTCAACACACTGATTACTGAGCTGGGAGACATTGCCAGGCATAGCGCCATAAATAAAAAAAAACAAAACAAACAAACAAAAACACTGAGATTTACGGTATATCAAAATTATAATGAAAACCCAATAAAATGTTAGCAAAGACTTATTCTAAAACGTTATTACTTCAGTTCGGTTTCACCTGTTGCAAAGAAGTGGACACTGAACAGTATGGATTAGATGCATGAAAAATAAAGATTATGCATTCAATAAAAGTTTTGTGCTATAAATACATACAGTGTATGTAAAAGTGAGTTAAAAGGTGATCCATATTCTTTTTATGCAGTTTGGTTTGAGTTGTCCTAACCCTTCCAGAGCTCTACGAAACCCACACAGTTTTGCACCTGTAGGCAGGTAAACACCATTGATTGAGAGTGAGGAGGGTGTTTGAACTCATACCTTTTCTGAGAGCATATGACCTTCTGACTTTGAGTACCGGTAGACAGAAGTATTTAACACAATACTCCTGCTCACCCGTCCCCTCCCCCTCAAAAGAAACACCCCCAAACAACATATTGTTCAAACAATAATGTCTGAAACTTTCAGGGGGTACAATGTTGGTGAAACTTATATTGTATCAATTTTGGAGAAAAGCTTCTTGCACCAGCAGCCCCCAGCCAATCCCAGGCAATGTTTCTAGATCCAGGTCAACTCCCGTAAATTCAGTTATATTTCAATCATCTTGGGGGCTATGTTTCATGACCTAGGGGATTAGGGGACAATGTTGGTATGTCAAGTCCACATACATGTGTAGCTAACCGTGACATTGAGTTATGGTTGTCAAGCCACATTGTGTAGGTTACAGAACATGAAAACATTATAGAAGCTACAACTACAAAACATCAGAAGATATAAAGAGATGCTACAGAAAAACACAAAAATTCTCCTCAAATAGGGCATTAGGTTAGGCCCATTGTATCATGTATCATAAAAACTGTAGGCCTCTTCTATTATTATGTTTTGTTGTAACAATATATATCCATCTCCCGACATTTAATTTTGAAAGTATTATTGAGTATTTTTCACAAACTTTAAATTTACTAAGGCTTATGATGCAAATAATCCCAGAAAAAGGTAGCAGCTGTTCATGAATACACATTCACAAATGGATGAATAAATCAATCCTTTTTCTATGTCATTTCATTCTCTAGCCTGTAAAGATACTTTCCTTATAGACAGTACCTGCATGACAAGTATCAACAGCAAAGACAGTTAATACCATTCCTTTTTTTATAGACTTGTACAATCTCACCCTGGACAAATCAAACGCAGCATCAAGACATTATACATGTACATGTTCAAAAGAACATTTCTGCTTCACGTTGAAGAGGAAAAGTGAAGCTCGTGACTACTCCCAATCTGAGCAGAGCACAGGAATTAAAAGAATATGGCTTCAAACCTTTTTTTCAATACCGTTCCAACTTGGTTACAATCCCTTTAACTCCATGGTGATTCTCAGCTACACTACCATGCAAAAAATCATATGCAGCCAGGAACTGGGCATCCAAACTCCGAGAGGAAAAGCGACAAAAAGCCCAAGGTTGTCTATTCTTATGCTGAGAGGTGTCTGATTAGAAAAGATGGCAAAAATGGCAGAGGAAAAGATGAAGCAGGAAGGATTACTGAAATGTCAAATATTGAGCATCGTAAAAAAACTAGCCACGAATTTTCAGGTTACTAATTTAGTGCAAATCACACTTCATTTGAATTCAACAACTTTAAAGAAAGCTCTGTTGTATCGATAGTCTACTGTGATTAAATTTATAATAGAAATAATCCAACTTTTGGATAAAAAGACAAAACGATCCTTATCTTTAAGCCTTTACTTCCCATGTCTTGTGGCTTGGATGAAATTATTCAGAGATAGCGAGATTTAATTAGACAGACAAAAAATAATGCATATACACTGTATGGACAAAAGCTATTAAAGTATAGGTACATGTATTTCTACTATTTCAAAATCAGAATCAACAAAAATCTAAGTGTGGACTCGTCTTTGAATAGAACATCACCAAATCCTTAGGCATGACAGCATCCGTCTTCAAGGTTGAGATGCAGTATCGATGATAGGAAGATGTCTACGATGACTGGGATTCATTTAAGTGTGAAAGAGACAGCTAGCGAGGAATGCAAAGTAATGAGGCAGATAGGAGGGGGAAGAAACATCAGAGATTATTTAAGACAAAGACTTGACATCGTACCTGTAGGAGTCATAGAGTATTGCATGGTGACTCATACATAGAGTATACACATCAAAACACTTGATGTCAATATAGCATACATGTACATGTACTTGAATTAATTCCTATCAGAGTTTTCAGACATAAAATAGTATGTGGAAAATACTTGTACATTACATTGACATTCAATCTGCTCATTCATTCTTTTTATTCACCTTGATATTTCGCTGATAATATATTTATGTAATATGATACTGTATATGGCAAAATATCTCACAGAGAAATATATTGGAGCATTATTTTATACAGAAACTCTACTAACCTGTTGAATTTGATGCTCAAGGAATTGCACCTTATACTTTATACAAATGATATTCAATAATTTTAGAATCAATTTCAGCTCACAATATACATGTACATGGATATGTGATAGACTTGCAGAATTGTATACAACCCCACACCTCCATTCTATTAAAAGCAAAGTGCTTTTCATGTTATTTTCTATTATATACTGTACATGACTACATGTACAATGTATGTACTCTACGGCTGTATATGGACACCCCTTTCACTATAAATCAGTCATTATTAAGATGTTTCTCTAGCCATAACACAATTTTTCCTCTAACGCCTCGTGTGAATGGGCCCCTAGTTACACAGTGCACCTCCGCTCGGGGTTGATGAGATGGTCATGAAAGCTGGCCATTATTATGAGAATTTATGGAAGTGTGAGTAGCACAGCTCGGGGGTGAATAGAAGTTAATGAAGTAGACGGGATTACTAATGAAAGCATTGAATGGGAAACCTGAAATGACAGGTGAATTCTATAATACCTCAGATTTTTTTTTTTTACTTGTACACATTTCCCTGTGTTCTATATTGAACTGCCTGTTCATGTACTGTATGCATAGCAAATTATTTTTAAAAGCACAAATTAGTTTCTCCCATTCCAATCTTTCTACTACTATTAGACAGTTCAGCATACAAAATGTGAACTGTGTACCTCAACTATTCTAAAGACTGCACAATCAGATGCAACAATTTAATTTTTTCCAAAAATATTTTTCCAAATCATGTTGTTTTACAGAAATAAAATTAGGTTCATACTGTTGAAAGCAAAATGAGCTCTTCCTTGACAAAGGGTTTGTCAGATTCTATAATCAAAAGAAATGGGAGAATGGGGGTGTAATGGGGATGTACTAGCATCCTGTCTAAAGGTAGTATGAGGATGAGGGTAACTTTACTCACAGAGAAAGTAATTACTGGTGATGACAGGCACTGATCTGATAGGATAGAAGGTGACCAATCCACCGGTCTTGGAGTTGATGGCATATGAATCAGAGAGGTGGAAGCTAGACATCTATTCCTTCCTCCTAATAGAAGATATTCTTCCATGCTAGACTTGAGCTGGAAGTCTCTCTTTAATGGGAAGGGATGAAGGGCATTTACCAGGATAAGGGAGTCAGGGAGATGGAGAGTGGTGCGGCATTACCGGATTCCTGGTTTTTATTTTGAATTGGTGGAAAAACAATCAAGAGTAGCCCTCAAGATGCAAGGGGGCTAAAGAGGCTCTTGTAACCAAAGCTAATTAAGTAGCTCTTCACCCTTAGTAACCTTCAAATGAGCCCCCGTATTTCATCTTTAGAACATCTGTGTTTTAAATTGAAAATTGAAGCCCCCCTCCCCCATAACCAAAAAAGTATTATGGGGGACAACTGATGAGATGACTACAAGTATTTTGCAAGCAGAAGTCCTTCATTGAGAAGCAAGATGGTACATGTACATACATGTACAGTGTACTTAGATGCATGTACATGTACATGTACATTATAAAAGTAAATTGTAAAAGTGTGAAACAGACATTTCTGAGCCAAATTTAAAGGAAACCTCATCATCAAATAGTCATCTGGGCCAGTCATTGGGTGCAGTCTAGAAGCTAAATGACATTTATGACGTAGCTGCCTCAACAGAGGATGAGTCACAATGGAGAGGAGATAGATAACTTCCTCATTAAAGAGAAGGTTGGGTTCTGGGAAGAGGTGAAAAATAATTTGCGAGCGTTATCATTCTTATTATGCAAGTGTGGAAGAATATCAGATAAGACATGTTCCCTGAAAAGCATGGCTCTTCAAATGCCTTCATATTCTAAATATGTCATGTAACATCGTAAAAATCCAGGGTAGGATTTTTACACCACGTGTTCGTGTAGTCCCATATACGTCTTTCTGTGTACAGTGTTTGTAACTTTACCAAGACTTGGCCAAATTTCTTATCATTTTGATGATTCCAGAACCTTGCAAGACACACAAATTCTTATATGCTAGATGATCAACCTTTTCTGGTCGATTCCACACCGTTTCTTTCACAATGCAATCGCATGACCAGAACTCAACTTCATCTTTAAGACCTTTATCAAGCATTGCTACAGAGGGCCTGTATAGCTTAGCTTTGTGTGAAATGAATTGATAGGTGCCAGTCAGTTAATTGCAATGGAAGCGTGAATTATTTTCTACTAGCTAACATTTAGGAAGTATTTTAATGTGGTGTCTTGTGTTTTCTAATGTTGAGGAGGAAAACATACACATCATATTAAACAAGAAAAAGCTGAATCATTTACCATCAAACATGTACAATGTATCAACAGACAACTGCGTTTTGTTGTACTTATTACATCAAATTGTATTGATTACAATATCTGTTTTGAAAAAATTATGGATAGGGAGAACTAAATGTGTACATTTTGTCATGGTTTTAAAAAAATTGACCATTTTATATTATCCTTGGTGTATTCAAGATACATGTACATGTACATGTACTGTATGTTTTATGAACTTGCAGCCAATGACAGATGGTTTCAATTTTTAAAACATGGTTTAACTTTAAACAAAGGAGAACATTTCATATTATCCTTGGTTTATTCAAGAAATGTTTTGTGAACAGTTGACCAAATTTCACACTGCCATCTTTACAATTTAGTGCCATTACATCATGATGGGAGAACAGAGGGAGGTGAGAGTACTAATGGTTCTGCACCTTCTTGAGTGGATGATTCATAGATGAGATGAGAAGATGGAGAATTTCAATCAATTTTCTTCTTGGCTCCATCTTGATCAAGCTCTAACCAGAAATTGCTCAGACATAAAGGATGCAGTGAGATGTCATAATAGATTGAATTTGGAGGAATCTCCTTATTCATCATCGCTCTCTCTTTCTCTCTCCTCTTTATTTTGAAATGATGACTAATAATTGTTTCTAGCTTGCTTTCAATCATGATCTTTTCTGTTAAAATCCATCGACCATACATGTAAGTAGAATGATTGCTTTTTGCAATATACAACTTAATGGAACAGTTTTAAAGGGAGAGCAGTTGGACAACAACAAAAGTATGACGCACATGTTCATATAATATATACCTGATTATTTTCCTGTTTGTTGAAATGTGAATAAAGTGCACAGAAAAATGATTTTCTCATACACAGCTACATTTAGAATTAGATAAAGTAATTTGAATAACTTGCAAACAGACAATGGCATCCAAAAAGGAAATCTTCACTATTTATTATGAATGAATTCGACTTGTAACACAATGGTTTTGACTTTAAAAATTGGGTGGTAAAACCAAAACACCTTGGGTACCTCAACACAAACACAGACACCACTGGAGGAAAGTTACTTTCAAAAGATCAAGGTACGCCATAGGGACTGGACCTAAGTTCATTGTTCCATGCACTATTGCCCTGGCCAACACCAATAAAACTGGTGTCAAAATTCACATCTGTCTGTCAACGGGCTGGAATTATAATGACGCGCACAGTTCAATCTGTGACTAGTTCTGCACAAGTTGTGATGTGTTTGGAGCCCCTGAGAAAATTGCATGGGCATCAGCATTCCCCGTTGGGAATAGGGTGTGAAATTAGACTTGCAATAAAAATAGATTGAGTAGGCCTACATTTACACATAATCTACAAATATCTAGTTTAAATTTGTATATCACCTTTATGGAAGTTGCTGCAATATTTATGGACATTTATTTTAATAATCCTAATCAAATTCAACACTGAGAGCCAGCACAAATGATTTTAAGTGTACTATCCTTCAGAGAATGATCTCTCAAAATAGTCTGATCTTATTGGGTTATTGCAAAGTTCAATTTGCATCTCTCTCTCTCTCTCTCTCTCTCTCTCTCTCTCTCTCTCTCGCTCTCTCTTTACACTTCTTTCATTTCCGCAATTCTTAATTCATGTAAGACAATTCTCATTAGTTTAAACTATCTTGAGGAATAAATTTGTATTCCTGAGCCTTTTATTAACAAATAAATTTGGACAAATAATATCACTTCGTGTATCTGTTGTACATGAAAATATACAGAAAGGCCTTTATTGTACAGTATTGCTGTAGTAGTGGAAGCTTTTGTTTGTTTAAGCGTAACAATCCTTTCGTGTCAGAACTCAGAAGTCAAGTCAAGAATTTCCTGAATGAACTTTGTCATTTCCTTCTGGTTTGGTCAGCAATCTACAGTATATGTGTAAAAGTCATTAACGTAACGGCTCAATGTACTGTACATGTAAGACTTGCTTGGTAGGTCATAACCAATTTGCTAATGGCCTTCCAATTTACAAAAGTACAGTGCCGAAAGACTTTCAAGAATGATGAAATAAAAATGCTATTACAGTATTGGTTCAATTTATGTACAGTGCATATGGAAAAAATGTCATCCCTTTTTTTTCTTCAACTGTAGAATAACTGGTAAATGGTTAAATGGTAATGCATTAATTAAAAAATGCAACTAAATATTGAAGTTTCAATTGTCAATAACCTTTTTAAAATATCAATTTTGTATCAATGAATAATGAACACTCTGTCTGTAATATATTTTGATTAACAACATTATTTCAGAATAGATGTAAAATCCATTAATAATGGCATCCCCTGAGGCAATACAATAAACCTGGAAATGTAAGGCTGGCCTACTTTTACGGTGACATTTCATTTTTTGCCACATGACTGTGGCTGTTATTTGATTTCCATGACAACAGGGAATAATGCCATTAACCTTTCCACAAAAGAAAATATATCATCACAGCTGGGGGAAGAAAAAAAAATCGCTGTCAGAACATTTGTTGAAAACATGAATAAAATCCAAGTGGGTGCTGCTCGATACATGGATAGATGTAGATTACAGATTATTTTTTAAACTGCGTGACATTTGAAATCAACAATAGTAATAACATGTCTTCTTGTATTAACAAATACTATTTATAATGTTTTTACGTTTGCATACCGGTAGTTGAATTTTTTTTTTTTTAATCTTATTTTTTTATTTTTTTTTATTAAAACACCTCATTAAAATTTAGAGGTTGAAAATGATTCAGCTAAAAAATGTTTTATCAGTTCAAAAGTGTTTGATGAAAAAAGAAAAATGATTTGTATTTAATAATACAGAATTTAACAGAAAGAAAACAAAACTTTTCTCTAAAGAAAATAAATAGGAAAAGAAATGTGTACATGTACATGTATATTGAGGACCATCACCAACTAAAATCTCCAGCATATATTGTACATCAACCATGTATCATAATTTATATTAAAATTATTTATTTTCGCCATCAACATTGTACATTTATGAAATCAACCAGCAAAGCATCAGCACTATCGCTATAGGCATCATCACCATCCTCACCATCATTATCATAATTTCCAACATCAACATCTGTCATTCCCTTCACCAACATTAAAAGCATCATAAGTAATTGTGTCATCTAGATGCAGTTCTAGCACCATCATAGTTCATAATCATCAACCATATCAATCAGCAAACATGTAAACAACAAAAATCCTTTTTAAATGCCTCCATTTTTCCTACTCCATAGGCCTGTCCTCATCAGCTCAAGTTTGCCAAATAAACCGCTACTTTCAGACTCGGGATATTATCCCGAAGCTCAAAATTGCGTCCTCACCAGACCGATAAGCTCAACACAAAGTACAGTGTAGCTTGGACGGGCGCAAATTAGCCTGCTATTTCCCAGATAGCGGGATATTTTTGAAACAAGACCAACATTTCTCTGGATATTTTCTTGACCGAATATCCCACTAATTGCAACTGCGGGCTGATGAGGACGCAAATTAACTGGCTAATTTGCGATTGGGATAGTTAAAATAGCAGGTTATTTGGCAAACTCGAGCTAATGAGGACAGGCCTCATGACATACGCAAATTCCTAAGCAAAGATTCAATGGACACTTCCCCCCCCCCCCCCCCTGTTTAACATTCTGCTAAACAAATCACTCCCAAGCCATACAACACTCATCATCACTTACTTGATACCGCTTTTATCGGTTTTCCATGTCCCACGTTTACCGTCTGTCCTCTGTAATGAGTTGAGTATATCCATTCCTGCACAATCATGGAGATAAAATAAATTCCATTTAATACTGATGTCTACTTTGGCTGATGGAAGCACATGTGTGATGATGCATACGTTTCACAGTATTGAATATGCAATGAGTGATGATAATTATAATGGAAATACAATACATACTGTACATGTACAGTGTACTTTATTTGGGGGCATACATGAACACTGTTACCCATAAAGTTGGAAAATAATTTTTTCCTGTAATGTTTGTTTCAACTTTTCATAAAATCATTGTTTAATCACAAATTATATATCTCGTGTTTTTTAAAGTTTTTTTTTAATACATGCATTATGTACTAACAATACCTGTAGTTTCTTATGTTCAGTTCAGTTCAGTTCATTTTATTCAAAACCATACAAAGCATGATATAATCTGTTACATAAAAAAGAGACTGGTAATAGTACATCAATCAACATATTCTAACTTGATTACATCATAAACTGAACGGTTTTAGGACCCCTTTAGAAGCTAAGCTTGTGAGCGGGGCCCTATAACAAAATACACACATTTACAGTAAAAAGAATGTTACGTATGATTATACAATGGATGAAAATACTAAGCTACAGAATATAGAACATACAAATACTCTCACACACACACACACAGACACCACACACGCACATCACCATACACAGCAAACACACTGACGAGTAGGTCCTTAGTGGTCAAAAAGCATTTCAGAATGAGAAATTACTAAGATGCGAATAAAAACTATGTCAGTCTTTCAAGCAGGTACGTTTTAGATAAACTTCTAAACCTAGAAAGAGTTGTACTATTTTTTATATCATCAGGCAGACTGTTCCATTCTTTAATGCAAGAGATATGGAAAGAGGTCAGAGTGACATTTGTTCTTGCAAAAGGCTGTCGAATAAGACACCTTTGACGTGTATTATAATTATGAATTTGGGAGTTCTGACGGAATAAATCTTTTAACGTACATTCATGAGGCATAGACTTAAGATTAAACATAAACAATATGCCATTGAACGACACAAGTCCACTTAGTGGTAACGTTCTTAGTCGAAGGAACAATGGAGAACTTGGATGTCTATAATAAGAATTAGTAATAAGTAGTGCTGTAACATCACGGATATCTCCAATTCCGTTTAACCGCCAGTCAAAACCGGACGGTTTTCGGTTAAACGATTTTAAAAAAAAAATAAAAAAAAAAAAAAAATCGTTTTTTTTTTTTTTTTTTTTACCGGCAAGCCAGGTCCGTGTGAAAAAGGACTTTCATTTAACTGCGAGGTGCAGTTGAAGGCGCCGATTTGTGCTTGTGAACTTGTCACAAATAATAGTAACAATGTCGTTTTTAGAAGAATGTGTAAGATCATTAATGTAAATTAAAAAACAGTAAAGGACCTAGGATAGAAACTTGTGGTACACCATGTGTAAAAATTGGATGAATTATTATTATAAACTACATATTGAGATCTATTACAAAGATTACTTTCAAACCAAGATAACAGACAAATTGGAGTGTTGTTCTAGTTTCCCAGTGGTGAGTCAACACACCGATTACTGAGCTGGGAGACATTGCCAGGCATAGTGCCAGGTGGAGGGGCATAAATCAAAAAATTAAAAAAAAAAATTATTAAAAAAAAAAAAAAAAAAAACGGGAAAACGAAACCGTCCAATTGAAAACGGAATCCGCCATGGGCGGTCGGATACCGGACGGTTAAACGTTTGATTACAGCACTAGTAATAAGCCGTATTGCTTTCTTCTGCCATACTCTCAACTTATCAAGATATGACTTAAAGGTGTTTCCCCAAGCAACATTACAATATGTCAAATAAGGAAGAATAATACTATTATATAATGTTATCAGCACTCTTTCAGGTAAAATAAATTTTAATCTAAAAATGACACCTACACTACGGGACAACTTTGTGCATACAGCATCTAAATGATTTCTCCAAGATAAATGCTCATCCATGGTTAGCCCTAAGAACTGAACATTTTCACTAAGCGCAACATCATGGCCTCCAACATTAAGAAAAGTAATGCCATCTGGAAGCTTTTTACCCTTGGAGCGAAAAATAACACATTTGGTCTTTTGAACATTCAACAATAACTTATTACAACAATACCATGCATAATAATAATAATAATAACTTTTACTTATATAGCGCTTTTCATAAGACATTTATATCAAAGCGCTTTACAATATTTATACAATTAAAACTAAACAGAGTAATGACAAGAAAACAAATATGAAGTGAAATTATGAAACATAAGATAACAATGTAAGGTAACAATTTAAGAACTAGGTAACAATTTAAGAACTAGGTAACAATTTAAGAACTAGGTAACTATTTAAGAACTGGGTAACAATTTAAGAACTAGGTAACAATTTAAGAACTAGGTTGAGTATGCATTTTCCATTAGGTAGGTTTTTAATTTCGATCTAAACAAAGTAATATCTGAGATGCAACGAATGGAGGCTGGGAGAGAATTCCACAAACGTGGAGCAGAGCATGAAAATGACCTATCACCAAAGTATTTTGTTTTTGCTTTTTTAACGGTCAAGAGAGTTTGATTTGCAGAACGAAGGGGCCTATTGGGTGTGTATAATTGAATTAGTTCAGAAAGATAATTTGGGGCATGACCATGTAGAGACTTGAAGGTTAAAAGAAGAACTTTGAACTGGACGCGAAATTGAATGGGGAGCCAATGCAATTGTTTAAGGGTTGGTGTAATATGGTCATGTTTTTTGGTGAGAGACACTAGACGTGCTGCAGAGTTCTGGATTCTTTGTAGCTTGGCCATATCTTTTTCCGGAATTCCATGGAGCAGGCTATTACAACTATCAAGGAGTGAACTGATAAATGCGTGGACGAGGATTTCAGTGGATGATTTGGAGAGGAATTTACGAATTTTACCAATTTTTCTCAGGGCGAAGGATGCTTTACGACAGATACTATTGACATGTGGGCGCATTGAAAGGTTTTGATCAAACGTAACACCTAAGTTAACAACTGTTTTGGAGGAATTTACAGAACCATTTGTTATTTGAATAGGAGGGAGTTCTACTGTATTTCTTCTTCGGTGAGAAAACAGGTGTAGCACTTCCATCTTGTTGTCGTTCAAGAGCAGAAAGTTTTTAGTCAACCAGGAGCGAATGGCATGTAGACAATCTTCCAGTTTATGTAACATTTGAGGAATTTGTCCAGACTTAACAGTAACATATAGTTGGGTGTCGTCGGCATATATCATCGAGGAGAAACCGTGGGAATGAATGATGTCCTCTAAGGGTGTCGTATAACATGTAAAAAGTACAGGGCCGACGACGGAACCTTGTGGCACCCCCCACCTAAGCAGAGTAGGATCGGATCGCGATCCATCGATGATCACTTGTTGATATCGTCCAGTGATGTAAGATTCAAACCACTTGGTAGCAGTTCCAGAGACGCCAAAACGTGTTTCCAACCTGGATATAAGAACACGGTGATCGACCGTGTCGAAAGCTGATGTTAAGTCTAACAGTATGAGAATCGCATCATCTCCAGTATCCAAAGCACGAAGTATATCGTCTTGGACTCGAAGTAACGCAGTTTCCACGCTGTGATTTTTGCGATAGGCAGACTGTCGGGATGCGAGAAGGGAATTTGCAGTAAGGTATTCAGTAAATTGATTTGAGACTACTCGTTCTACTACCTTGCCCAAAAATGGCAAATTTGAGATTGGTCTAAAGTTTTTCAAATTTTCTGCATCCAAAGATGGTCGTTTGAGGGTGGGATGAATCAAAGCAGACTTGAGTGCTGAAGGGAAAACTCCACATTCTAGCGAGTCGTTGGTTACATACAGTTTCTGAATCTCTTGATTCGCAATTAGTAATAATTAGTAATAAATCTTCAGCCTTCTTATCAGCCAACAGCAAGCTGGTATCATCAGCAAAAAGTGAGTATGAGAATAATGTTGATGAGTGTATTATATCATTTATATAGATCAGAAACAACAGGGGACCAAGAACAGAACCCTGAGGTACACCATATTTAATAGAAGCAAGTTGAGAATTAGTACCATTCACCACAACAAATTGTGTCCTGTCAAACAAATAGCTTTGGAACCAAGACAATGCTACACCACGTATTCCATAATGCTCAAGTTTCCTAAGGAGGATGCCATGGTCAATAGTATCAAACGCCTTAGATAGATCTACGAATACTTGTCTCCATCAATAGCTTTTATGATATTACTTAATAAATTAAACACACCCATTTGTGTGGAGAATACGGAAACCACACTGCTGAGGAATCAAGATATTCTTTTTAGATAGAAACTCATTTAAGCGTTTATAAATTATTTTCTCAAGAATTTTAGAAAAGATTGGTAACAATGCTATTGGCCTGTAATTAATGACGTTTTTACGGTCAGATTTTTTATACACTGGTACTACTTTAGCTACCTTGAGTTTATCAGGAACAACTCCCTGAGATAAAGACATATTCATGATTTTACACAAGGGATCAATAAAAAGGTGAATGCACTCCTTTATAATTCTAGGTGAAATATCATCAGAACCACTAGATTTAGATGGTTTCAAAGACAACACAATATCGATGATCTCAGATTTTGAAGTTGGTTTTAGAAACATTGACGCATTATCATCACACTGTTTCATATAATCTTGAAAAGATTGTGGTACTTGAGGAATGTCTGCACTGATTTTCATGGGTAATCCAATGAAATATTTATTAAAACTATGTTTGTAAGTGCAGATACGGTAGATCAACTTTGAATTCAGTTATAATATCACTGATAATAGACATTCCACAAAGAAGGTGAAAACGTCTGACAGAGATATCTTTAAACTTTGAATTTTAAATCATCCTTTCATAAGCACTGGACAAGCACTATCAATACAGTTGGTGATTGAAAGGATAGATATAGCAGTCTCCATATGATGAATAACTCAAAGCACACTGCTAATCTGAATATATTATTTTTCAAAAACATACTTGGCTGAAAAATTGTCTTTTTAATTAGTGATTTTTATCTGCAGAGGTCACCATTGAACAAGTGCCAATGTTAAAGATGAAGTTGAGTTCTGGTCATGCGATTGCATTGTGAAAGAAACGGTGTGGAACCGACCAGAAAAGGTTGATCATCTAGCATATATAAGAATGTGTGTATTGCAAGGTTCTGGAATCATCAAAATGATAAGAAATTTGGCCAAGTCTTAGTCTTAGTTAGTAAAGTTACAAACACTTGCACAGAAAGATGTATATGGGACTACACGAACACGTGGCGTAAAAAGCCGGGCCCCCGATTTTTACGATGTTACATGCATATTTAGAATATGAAGGCATTTGAAGAGCCATGCTTTTCAGGGAACATGTTTTAACTGATGTTCTTCCACACTTGCATAATAAGAATGAGTAATGCTAACAAATTATTTTTCAGCTCTTCCCAGAACTCAACCTTCTCTTTAAATGGAAGTTCTATAAAGAATTACCATCTAATGTCATTTACAGAATCACAAAACATAATCTACAGCAGGGGAGAAGGGCATGTACAGAGCAAAGGACATATAGAATATAAGGTATTGAACTGGAGAGAAAGGGGGAGGGAGAGAGAGAGAGAGAGAGAGAGAGGGAGGGACGGAGAGGGAGGGAGAGGGAGAGAGAGAGAGAGAAAGAGAGAAAGAGAGAGAGAGAGAGAGAGGGAGAATGAGTAAAAGCAAGTATGGAGAAGAAGGCAGAAAAATAGGACATATTACAAAAAGGGCAAAATATGAGTGAAGAGAGATAGATAGATATTAAAAAACCAAAATAGACAGAAAGAGAGATATTGAATAATGCATCATACATACATGTACATGTACCGGTACATGTACAGTAGTAGAAGATATGAGATTTATGAAATATATAACAAAAAATCAGAGGGTGGAGTGGGGTATTACACGATTAAAACATTGACCTAGAAATATTGCATTAGGGAGTGACATAATAGATTGCATTATTCATTGACAGATAACAACAGCAGATAAGCTGAACTTTGCTTCTATAGCAGTATGGATGGTTATCTCATTTCACGGCCCAGATTAAGAGAGAATTTCAATGAATTTGACAGATGTTACAGAAAAGTAAACAAGGGAAGGACTAGAAATCAAACACGACAATCACTTGCCTCACCTATTTTGATGGCATTATATTATTCATGGCTAAACTATTACAATTATTAAATAAACAGTACAGAAGTTGAATCAATCAGCGGATATAGGCTACTTTTAATCTAAAGAACTATGTTTCAAACTTTCATGCACTAGTACCTTTTTGGACACAAATTTAATCAGTGGTAGCCCAGATATGGTTGCTTTGCAAAGAGTTTTATTTTTTGCTTCAATATGCACAACTGTGAGTGTATTGAGGAGAGGTATTTGATGTTTCAGTGCATAGTAATATTGCATGAACCCATATGGCAAGTATAACAAGAAACATATTGAGATACTTACTTGTTTGGTGCCTCAAATAATCTTCATGCAATGCAACAGTATCAAACAAATACAATTGCAAATTAGTACCGGTACCTCAATAAATAGAGGTACAGTAAAACTAGAAATTTGTGTGCATTCCACTTTTGCAAATTTCACAAGTGATTTATGTTTGTAAAATGTTAAAGCCGCAAATCACAAGAATAGACTGACAGATCACATATTAATCTGACAGAACACAGAATTGGGAAAATAGTAATATTTATCGAAGTGAAAATGTGAATTATTTACAATATCAGAAATTGCAAACAAATAAACATTTCACTTATAAAATTAAATTGAAATTCAATCTACATGTAACTCTTCCAGTTAGCAAATTTGCAAGATTGCAAAATTTGTAAAGTTTCACGGTTGGAATAGATTACTCACCTATCCTTCTCTCCTGGTTCTTGTCGACTAGTAACTGATGAATACGCTCCTTTAATCTATTGACTTCTCTTTCCTTCTTCTTCAGGTCATGCTTGAATTGTACATCTCTGTGTTTCAAGATACCTTCTAGTTTCCTCATCTGTCAAAATAAATGGCATCAATATATAAATAACAAATTATGGTAATTAACATTGTATTTACAAAACATTTTTTTTCACAGTGAAAGCTACATGTACATGTACATGTACTCAGTAGTGTGTTCAAATCCTAAGTTCCTGTCAGTAAGACATTTTTTGTTGTTAATTCATTATTCATACACATAATCAATCAATCTTTGATATATCAATTAGCAAATAAAATCATTGGAGAACAACAGTTGCATGACACAGGATCTGGCAACATTTTCTTCACGTCAAATTTGTGCATTAACCAAATTTAAAAAGTCAACAAAGTACAAAACATAACTCTAACCCTAAACCTAACCTAAAACGCAATTGTAACCCTAAACATAACTACACAGAATAAAGCCTTGAGTAATTGTCACCAGAGCATATAGTGTTGGAGCATCTTGAAAAGAACATCTTTCACATGCATTTCAGGTATTAAAGTTACATTATGAAATATAATCCTACGATGCTCAAAAAGTACATGCACCTACAAATCACTGCGTGTTTTATCAGAACGTTAAATAATCAGAGCATGATAAATTGGCTAACATTACAGTCATTGAATAACCTTTTGTACATGCTTTCACAGTGTTAATGGCTATAATTGGTTCAGTAAAGTGTAAGATGTACCCCCTGGAAACTCATTCATATCACAAAAGCCATACAATGTGTGAACAAATGGTGTGGATATCACTAAATTGGTTAATTAATGACAAATTAATCGTAATTCTGTAAATAATTGCTTCCTTCATTTCAACATTACACATGACATACTCTACAGTATTTTCACCACCCCCAAAAATCCGAAAAAACTTTCCCCACCACAAATGGAATCTACTATAACAAGAGTACCGTAAATTGGATTTCTACGCTTCCCACTTTCCAGGCTTTAGAGAAATTTAATACCATAGCAAATACTTATACAGTATACATTTCTAAATATATTTTGCAGTAGAGTACATGTACCTGTACAGTGGAGATCATATCTAACATTGTACAATAACAAACAGTTTTTATAATAATCACTGTATTTATAATGCAGAAATTTCTGAACATTTCACATGCAGTACGAGACAGTGAAAGATGGACAAAGGGAACATCCCATACTGTAACCAAGGGGTTAACCAGACTACCCTTCCCTTGTGGTCAACCCCTGGTGTGGTGGGACTGAGTCACTCACAGCTGACGGGCCATCTAACAGGTTTCAAACAGTGGGAGGGGGTGAGGAACGGGAGACACTCACAGATCACAGGAAGTCGGATGCTAATGTTGCAGAACTGCCATGCAGTTTTTCTGCACTGCTCGCTACATTGCATGCTAACCTTGGTGTATTGACAAGCAAGGGGAAGGGCTATCCCCATGTATATTAGTCTTTGTTTAATTTATCTCATACATACACAGAGCTGCCAACCTTGTGCGACCAAAAAAAATAATCATGATGGCAAAAAAAAGGAATTCATTAAAACGAAACTTACAACCACGCGCGACACACTTCCAATGCAGAATTGTCCATTCCTTATGCTGTTTTTTTTTCCATACAAGCAGGTTTAAAAAAAATAATTAAACAGAGTAATTCCGGCAAAAAACGGAATGGTTGGCAGCTCTGCATATACAGCATGAAAAGTTGATTTAATTTTTGATTTATTGAGCTAAACTATAGAATGGGAAAAAACAAGATGTCACATGAGCAAAGTTAAACAGCTCATGGTATTGTTAGGTATTCAAAAACAGATTCTAACATTTATTCATTATCTTCCTCTCTACTTGGAATGATTCGTCTTCTGTCTCTCTGTTTGTTTGTTAGTCTGTCTGTCTGTCTGTCTGTCTGTCTGTCTACCTGCCCGTCTTCTTCTCATTTAATATGCTCCAAGCTCTTATCAAATCTCTAAACGTTCTCAATCTCTATGACATTTTGTCTCACAAGGCTATACAAGTCTGTTTGTCATTCTGTCTGTCTCACTTTCTAATTCTCTCAATAGCACTTTCTCTTTCTTGACAATCTTTCTCTCACATCAAGCCTTTACGCTTTTCTCATATTCTGTATTCCCCAATTCACCACTTTTATTCACTTTCTCCTTAGCCTCTTTGATAAAAATTTCTAAAGCTGTCAGACAAAGGCATGAGCTTTTCAATGTTATTCTCTGCGGCTTCGCTATGAATGCAACTGTACACCAATTGCAAACTAAACATGACTGTGCACGAATGTCTCATACTGTAGTCTGCTCACACTATATGAAATTCATATGAAATTCACACACAGGTGTGCACTGTTCACACAAGAAAAAAGCACTGTACAGAGAAACATCATTTACGAAGGTTAGTTCTAAAGAGGACAGCTGATAAATGTTCAGCCCAATCAACATCAACATCAACATCAACAGTATACGGAAGAAAAGGCAGTCCTGTTCGTCTTCCGGTCGCTTCTTCTTTATGGTTGTGATTAAGAGACAAAAACATGAGTGGACCCTGATTCTTCAGCAAATCTTCATTCAAGACAATGCTCAAACATTCGTTTTGATTTTGAACATGCACTGTATATGACGTCTCGTTATACGTTTTATTATACACCATTCAGACAAGACACAAATTAAACAATGAAATCTTCCAGTCTAAACAGAGGATTAGATGGATGTCTCACCTCATCTTTCTGGCTCTTGAGCTTGACTTGGGAGCTCTTGAGTTGTAACGTCAGCTGCCTTTCTCTCTCCCCCTGAGATACATTCTCTCTCTGGGTCTGCTCGTTCTGTTCTTTTAATCGTGTGTGGTTGGTCTGTAGATGTTCCAAGTCACTACTGGTTCTCATTTGCCTGCAAAGAAGTCAAAGGATATTAATTATGATGCAAAGTATTACTTACTGAAATTCAATAAGGAATTAATTAAGAGTAATTCAGGCCATATTCATTATCTGCTCTTTGATAATCATGTCATGTCAAATGGCACATTTTTACATGAATGTATCAAACTTGGTTTTTGACATGAGACACAAAGAAATAGATATATGATTTATCTACATCATAATTAATCAACTATAAGATCTACATGTACATGTAGATGAATTTTTAAGCAGACGTTCAAAGATATAATTTCCCTTTAGAATACAGTGACATTTTCTACAGTACAGATTAAAATCAGGAATCAGGAGTATTTTACTATTCATTTTAGAATTATCCAGCTATAACAAAAAGAGGCATTTCGTACAAATATAAGTCACTTCCATTTGAACTTGAACTTACTTGGTTTCTAAGTCTTCATGTTTCTTCATACTTCTTTGATGTCTCTGTATAAGTTCATAGGCACAGTTTACGAGCTGCACAAGATCAAACTGCTCTGGTTTGCCTCTATCTTTGCTAGCAGTTGAAGGCTTAATGAAGAGTGGAGGGAAGCCCAAAGCTGTTAGTTCCTGAAAATTAAAAATTAAATGATGATTTAAAACAGAATTGCAAAAACATAACTTTTGTGACACCTCGGTTTCTCTCAAGTAAATAATAATGTTATTGAAATACTCTGATATGTGGTAATATTTGACTCAACCTCTCTACTTGTTCTTTTTGTTATTGGTTACCCCCCCCCCCCCCCCAAAAAAAAAAGAAAGTTGTACCTCCCTCCCTCCCTCGCAACCCCCCCCCCCCCTCCCCCTTCTCTCTCTCTCTCTCTCTCTCTCTCCCTCGCGTACCGGTAAATAATGAATAGACTGATATCTTTCCTCAGTATTCTGTTGTCTATGTGTACTTTTGTCTCTGTCTCTTTCTCTTTCATTCTCATGTGATCTCTATAGAACCTTGAGCGTTTCTCTTTTGAAAGCGGCAAATACTCGGTTATAAATGTGCCAGTAGACTAAAAACTACATGTACTGTGTGAGAACGCTATCAACGATGATGGCATTCATCAGCATTCTTTAACAACACTGTAGTGTTAAGTATTTTGCTAAAGTGTCTCTATGGGTTATCAAGTATCATTTACATGTACATGTAACTGATACTACAGTGTACAAGCTGGTTACATTTTATGATACATGATACAGTTCAAACAAGGCACTACCAAAACATACACCTACACTACAGGTGCACAACTATATCAAATTGCATTTATTACGTAGTTCAAGTGTATGCAAATCTGTATAACCAGCTGATGCTGCAAAGACTTAGATATAGATAGCTGCTGCTTTTAGTCAGTAAATGTATCCATTTCGTCATTGAAATTTGAGAATCTGACTCATTATATCAACATCATATATGCCATCATAAAACTTATGAAATCAAACATGTTTAGTACAAACATTCATATTAAAGCTGTAAACTGTAACACACCATCTAAATACTCCCTAAATTATTGTGCAATTTGATTAATCATTTAGGGCAGGTCCAAGCTATTTGCTTTGTGACGTACGGGACATTCAGAGACTTTAAACAAGAAATAACAATGGATGACATTATTTATATGGCTATCTTTTGGTATGAGTCTGTGGCTATTATGGCCTAGTTCATTTGTGGAAAGTTTTAGTTCTGACCAATTCATAAATTAATTTTTAATGTAATTAATGTGCTGCGTGACGTACGGGACCAGAGAATTTCTGACTTTTTCAAAAATAAGTTCATCATAAAAGTTCTCTGAATTTATTAAGTTATGAGATTTATGGTAATGATATCTTAATTCATTATGGAATCAAGCATTAATCACAACTATTACCATATTTTTCTGACCTTTCGTTGTTATGTAATATACCAAAACATAAATGTGTGTATGTGACGTACGGGACATGTGACGTACGGGACAACTTTTCCCTATGGGAAAATGCATTGAAATGAAGAATTTTCGTCAAAATTTGTTAAATGTGAACAATTTTAACTAAAATCAGTAACAATTAGAGTGTTTTAGAACCCAATTAGATCCTCTGACCATCACTTAATAACCTCTGTGTTAATTTATGGGGTAAATCAATACAAATATTACTTTAACAAAGAAAACAAATTGAATTAACCATTTTTATTCCATTTACCCATCTATCATGTGCAGTCATGCTTCTTTTCTCATTTCTTTTATCCATAACATTGCAAAACGTTTTTAAATAATAATTAATAAAGAAGATGAACTTGAACTTGAAAACTTTTATTTAAACTTGTTTGAAACACAGGGGCACACTCGGCACATCATATTTTGTCAAAGAACATTTCTTATGCTCTAAGTGTTTGTGAACAAAGATACATTAAAAATATGAAGTCTTTTCTTCATAGCTTGTTTGAATTATTACTTGATAGTAATATCATAGAATTTTGAAGGAATTCAAAGATAATGCTGAACATATTGTCTTTTTTAAATCCTTTTATCACAGATTAGAACATGTATATGTTGCTGTCATATATTCAAGAAATTTGATGTACAATGTAGCCTACATGTTTGTGAAAGATGGATACAAAAATATAAATCTTGAATGTATTTTGTATTGATTAAAGACATCTTATTGACACCACCAGATATAAGAAATTAAAACCCTAAAGGTTTGTGTGACCTTTTCCACAATTCAAAAGATTAAAGCAAAATCAACAAAAATGCATGGGTGACTGGGTGTAAAAGTGATAAAAATCTTAAGTGGGTGAGAGTGTGAAATACTCAAAAAGGCTATCCTTCCTTAAAAGTTATGGTTTAGTTTTTAGGAGATCAAAATTCCCAAGCTGGCTCCATAACATGTACAGTGTATGCTGTAATCCTTTACCATCATATATGACATTTAAATAGAATATAAAAAAAAACTCACATGGAGAGCTTGATAGCATACATGTGCTAAGATTCTTACCTGCATCATCTATGAGTTGTAAAAGCCAGCTTTTGGTGCATCTACTACCTTATAATTTCATTAGACTCATTCCAGGAACTAGTACACTATTATGATTTACATATTTAGCATCCTGCCAATGTTGGGGACATCAACTGGCAAAATACCAAAGTTGATAATACCAGGGGTCTGGCTTGAAGACTAATTACATCAAATTCAGTACAAAGTTACAAACAAGTAAATTCCTAGAAGGGACCCAGTTGGAATGTTCATATATCCCTGTTTACAACAAGTTTCCTAACACAGTATATATTCTCCTTTTGGTCATTTCCTTTTTCACATCTTGCATTGGTTTTATATGGGGTTGTCCCGTACGTCACACACTTGTCCCGTACGTCACATTTCTTAATTTGATTATGTAATCAACACAGAATTTTTGTAATTTTTGTTAAACCTATTTTTTGTTAGGTATTCATCTAAATTAGAACTTCCTAGAATATCTTTAAAAAAATAAAATATTTTCATAATTAAAATTAAACAAATTATGATCAAATTGTGACGTACGGGACATCACACTTTGGAACCTACCTCATTTGCATAATTAATTAATTTTGAAAGTTTTTATATTTTTTTCCTATTTTCTAGCATGATGGTCTACAATTCCTGAGATATTTAATTTTAAACAAATAATTCAAACGAGATACAAAAATAAAAATGTAATGTCCCGTACGTCACGCTAATTAATAAAAATCGAAGTTCGTGACCTTGGCACTCTTCGTATTTTGATATTTTTTTATTTTTTTTATCAGATTCATAAAATCCATAGTTTCAGCTTTAAAATGACGTATAGTTTGTTAAGTATATATAAAGATGAAATTTGAACCCCAGAGGGGACAATAGCTTGGACCTGCCCTTAACAAATGATCATATTAAAAGTGTGTGTCCTGTTTAGTTACTACAGGTACATATACCATATTTATACCCAAGCCATTTACAGGTACATTAAAATGTCATGAACTGTAAATATTGATTGAATAAATCAAAGTCAGCTGATGAATTTCTTATTCAGTATATTGGATAAAATGGAAGGTAATTCAAACTTTGGACATTAGAACTTTTCCCCCATTTTTATCAATTGTTATGAGGTACAATAAAGGTTAAATACATTCAAATTAAAACATTCCCATCATCAGAAAGTTTCCTTAATTATACAATGCCCTGGAGACACTTAAAACTAAGTTAAGCAAACATTAAACACAGTATAAAAGGGTGAGTAAATACAAAGTCCTTTAAATCAAACATTGTCCCCACCTATGTTATTAAAGCTTGAGAGTCAACATAGCGTGAATCAGACAAGGACTAGCTAGCCACTAGCATTTTTTTCACATCACATTGTTAGAGCTGAAATCTTAGGATATTACAAGGAGACAGACTTATACATGATCAGCTTTAGGTCTACACTGTATATCCTTTGTGATGAGAGCTTTGGATTTGTTTTGTCTGGCATTGTGCACTCTCATTGGATAAGATACATGATGGTGGTTAGAATCATGGACCTACTGGCATAAAGAATGTTATAAGACTAGAACTGAGTGAATGGTGAAAAAAATGAAGCCCTTTTATGTACAGATGTATGCCTATGATTCATCACAATTAAAGGGAGGCTTTACTACTGCAGCTAGAAGGGATTAGACCACCCAGAGAGCCATCAAGGTCACTGTGACAGATGGCTATCTCATTAACTCAGCTCTCATTTAACATAAGAAAAAGAGGATCATGGGGGACCAACAGGCACCGATTTGGGAAGTTTTCTATATAGAGGGAGCAAGTAGTTACAAGTAGGACAGTGTGCCTTTAAAGGAACATCTGTATCATATATATTTTAGATAAAAATTATCAAAATAGAAAAATAAAACCAAAGAAGACCAACTTACAATGTAAGTCACCAAATTTATTACTAGGACGTATATTTGACAAAAACATGAAAATGATTGCACAGGTAATGTACAGATACATGTACATGTACATGTACTGTACATGTACATTCATCTGTTTTGAGCCAAAATGGTGTTCAGTCATATCATTACACAGAGTTAATGTACATGTAACACTAACCCCCTTCTGGCTCAAATCAAATGCATGTTTATCTGATCGAATATGCCGATTGCAAAAAAGTATAACATATTCTTTTATTTGAAAAAAAAACATTAAAAAAGACTCTTCTTACCTGGTCTAGGTAGCTGACACACTGATCGATATTATCTTTGGTGCAGAAGGAAGGGCCCCCTCCAGAGCCCTCCCCATTGGAAGGCCTTTGGGGTGATGGGGTGTATCCATGGGGATTCCTGGGACTAGTCGGATGGTAGTGATAGGACTGTGTGGTGTACTTTGATATAAACTCATCGTGATCAAAGGATAACCTCCTGAAGAAAAAAAAGGAGAAGAGATATTAGAGATCTTGGATAAATCATTTCTTATCATGAGGTGAAAAAACCACAAACAAAAAGTCAAGAATAAATTGAGAGAAAGAATGAATACTGTTTACACAAGTTTTCGCAACTATCAATTAATTTCTATACATAACTTTACAATGATTATAAATGTAGAAACATTAAGAGCAGCCATTGTTGCAAAACAAGTCCTAGAAATTGTACTTGATGGGTCCACTATCAAATTGAATAACATTAGTACCGTAATTAACGTTGTATTAACCGCACTTTTTTGCCGCCGAAAAAAAGTCGGGGGTGCGTCTTATACACAGGTACATTTTTTTTTTTTTTTTTTTTTTTCAAGTTTCGATTTATGCCCCTTCACCTGGCGGTATGCCTGGCAATGTCTCCCAGCTCAGTAATAGGTGTGTTGACTCACCACTCGGAAACTAGAACAACACTCAAATTTGTCTGTCATCTTGGTTTGAAAGTAATCTTTCTGATAGATCTCAATATGTAGTTTATAATAATAATTCCTCCAATTTTTCTTCTATTACACAAGACGTACCACAAGGTTCTATCCTACACATGTATGTACATGTAGGTCCTCTATTGTTTTTTAATTTACATGTACATTGATGATCTTACACATTCAACTGCACCTCGCAGTTGAATGAAAGGCCTTCCCGCATGGGTTTTTTAACACGGACCTGGCTTGCTACCGACAGAGTCAGCAATTTTTTTTTTTTTAAATTTTTTTTTTAGGGCCGAAAAAGAGCGGTGCGGTTAATAGACGAGGGCGGTTTATTCATATAATGTATGTAGATTTAGGTTTCATTATTTATCATACATTGTGGAATTTTAAAGTGCACTGATAGCTTCAAGGAATTTGAAAATACACACTACAGTAGGACATACATTGTCTGTATTAAAGTCATGGATCAGTGACTACACAACAGTGGTTTCACATCCTTTTCATGTCATATTAAAATTCCTGCCTCTTAGCTAGAAACTGAACAAAATGATTTCATAGTTTTTGTAAAACGAGTGGTATTCCTTCCTCTTTCCTTTACGTCACAAAAATATTCATATCTTTATGGGTTCATTCTAGATTTAACTTCTTGTTTTCTTTTTTTTACAAAGTCTGCACACAAACATTGCTTGCAGCACTGGTGGTTTCCTGTGGTCATAGTCTGTCAGTTATTAGTCATTATTTAAAGCATTACTTTACTGTACATCAATTCATGCACAATGTACTAGTGTACTGTAAGTTTGTATCTCTGCTACTGAGTAGACCTACATGTACAATGTACATGAACTTGTACATGTAGGTACAATGTAGTGTCCTACACAGAAGTTTGTCCTTAGTCTAAATCTGAATGCTGTACAGTTATGACAATAAAAAAGAGGCACACGCTCTAAAACGGGTTACCTCATCTAGAAAATCACTATTGATTTTTTGTGTCAGGACAGGTACAAGGTCAAGTGCTTGACATTTGAAGCAGGGAAGTGGTGATTAATCATTACACAGCTTAAATAGCTTCATATACTTTTATACTCGTTCAACTTTAGTTTCAAGTTGGGGAGTTGGGCCCCCAAAAAATAAAATATAAATCCTATCATACTTTATGTACCTTTAAACACAAACTATTTTTATTTTCCTTTTTGGTGGGGGGGGGGGGGGAGAGAGGGGGGAGGGGGGAGGGGGGGGGGGGGGAGAGGGGGGAGGGGGGAGGGGGGGAGAAGCTTGTATTTGCTTCATTTTACTTCTTTGTTCGACTGTTTGGTGTTTTAAGTTTGTTTTAATTTGTTTATTTATATATATTTTTTTTTTACATTCATTTATTTAATTGTATTTTTTTTTTTTTTTTGGGGGGGGGGGTATTTATTGATTGATTGATTGATTTCTATTTTTTTTAATTATTATTATTTATTATTATTTTTAGTATTATTATTATTATTAAAGGTGAAGACCAGTATTGGAAACGGCCCAATTTCAAAAAATGAAAGGGAAGCTCTTATTACCAATCATGTGAAAGAATATGTTTTTAATAATACATGATAAAAATATTGACGGAAAACCGCCTACTAATTGATATATTTGGTAAATTAGTGTATCTCTTGCCTGTTGAGAGATACAAATGCACGTGTCGCGCACGTCTGTGTAGTCCCATATACATGTACATCTTTATGTGTACAGTGATTCTAACTGCATGAAGACTTGGCCAAATTTCTTATCATTTTGATGATTCCAGAACCTTGCAGTACATCTATGCTAGATGATCAACCTTTTCTGATCGATTTCACAATGTTTCTTTCACAATGCAATCGCATGACCATAACTGGTCTTTAGCTTTAATATATATATATATATATTTTTTTATTTTTTTTTTGGGGGGGATAGACAGTTTTTTTGTACAGATACTATCTGGTATGGTCCTCATACAAGTACAAACATGCATACTGTATATTCTCTACCTGCGCAAGAATGGCAATTTAAGATTTGATAAACAATAATAAATCTGAAGTTCTGAACCCTTCTCAACTTCTGTGCCGCAGGTAGCAAATCCTGCTCTATAATTTGAATCCTATGCACTAAATTTCTCTTCTTATATAAGCTGCAGTTACAGTTACATGTGCACATAACATCTTGGGAGTTTACACTGTATGCATTTAAAATGCCCAATAACTGGGCTCGTTCAGTAATCTAATTCTTTTCACTAAGGTTAGAAACGACTATTTGTTTTGTGACCTTTAGCTTCCCTTGCTTTGAGATCAAAGCGAAACTAATTCACTGATCAAATTGGAAGGACTGTGTGCCACAATCAGCACATTTAAGTAGATTAAATACTGTATACTGTACAAGTATGTATAAATCTTTAAGTACTGCAAGCTTATTACCTAGAAGACCTTTATTGACTTGTCTGATCTTCATTATAAATTTGAAAGCCTGTATGTGCAAAGAACATTCTTAAGGCAAAGCATGCATTCATATTCAAATGTATTTCTATGAATAGCATATTATGACTCTGGCGAAAGGAATCAACATACACGTATTGCACTACTTAAGTACATTTTATTTTCACAAACACCTTGTTGCCTGTCTGTACCTGTTGTAAATATTTGGTTGATCAGTGTTGCAGTTGAATGCACTTCAATGAGTGTCATTGATCAAATCTGATTAATGATGACAAACAAGGTAAGGCATGAGATTCAGTCTGTGAAATCAACAATCATTTCACCTACAATACATGTACTGTATATCCCCTGTACATACAGGTACATTATGTAGATTTCATCACTACTCTCCCATGTAGAATTTGTAACTGAAAAATAAGAAATGGGCCAAATGAGATCAACACAAGTGTAGAGCCTACATCAGGGCTTGACACTAATAGTCAACCTGGACACATTTTTATGTTTGTATAGGGCTCATGCATAAAGATTGTGAAAAGCTACATCCTGACAAACAGACGACGCTCTTAAAAAGTTGGTGTCAAGCCCTGCCTACATTGTAGGTCACCATTAAGATGATATTTAGATTTTAGTTCCTCTTTAATTTTTTGTTTCTTCTTCCTTTCTGTTGTTCTACAGTATGTTGTCAAATATCATGTACCGGTATGAGTCTACATGTTAGAAAATGGCGCCAAAGTCTGTTCAATTTTGATGAATAATCGTACTTTGTGTACACGACAAATGTACAATGTACACTTTACATCTGCACAAGCCTATTTAACCCGTCTACATATACCTGTGACACCATTTGGGATTTTTGTCGCAAGGCTTTTCCCCTTTTTTCTTATCACAGTGCAAACTTGTGTGTTGAAGGAGTCAACAGGGTTGTGTGAAACAGACTAGGAGGGGTACTATGTTTACACATTTATCCAGTTAAAGGTGATTAGGTCTGGACTAAAGAGACTTTTATGATACTTTGGTATAATGCATCAAGTGGTAACTTGAAGAGGACTTGTCAAGTTGTCATTAGTTTGAGAAATTAAGATTAGCTGACACAAGGAATGCATAATTAAGCCAAATCAAAACAGAGTATTGGGTTTTACACTGGAAGCTAAACTATACAAGAAGTGCATTGTATTTTAGACTACTTTCAGCACTCTTGAATGGCCTAAATCCTAAAAAAATTCATGCTTAGTTAGTCCCACTACACCTGACTTTACTATGGAATACCAGTTACCGGGTAGTTATTTCTTTTTCTCAAAAAGCATGAAAAGAGTTACAGACATACACATGTATGAGATCCCCATTTTATACAATACTCTAAATGGCCTGAAGTGGATAAGTGATGGGGCCTGAAAGGCTAAGTGTAAAGCTTTAAAACTATTGTTTACACAATATTGCTTACAAAATTTTACAAAATCTAAACATTTCTTAACTATCCCAGTAGCGTACTAGCATTTATTCAAAATATTTCCAATATTTTGTCAATCACAGGCTAATTCATGCAGAGTTAATGTTCCAACATGACACTCTTTTTGACAAAGCAAAGTTAATTTTTACTATTGTCAACCTAAAGGAAATAAACATAAAAACAGTCAAGGTAAACCTGTTGCATGACATATACCGCTGTGCAGCACATGCAGGTTGTGTATTTAAAGTTTGCATCCAATTTTCAAACTCAAAGTGCCATTGAACAATGGAAGGAAACATAAACCCACCACTTCAATTTGCTCTTTGTACTATTAAATGGGCTATAGTACAGGACTACATGATGTACCTGTTGTCTGATTTTCTTTGCAAGAACTGATGAGGAAGTCCTAAACTATAAAAAGCCTGGACCTGCTAACAATTGCTTCATAAATGTATAAATGACAAAACCAGGGTAATAGTGTTGTTAAATCTCCTGTATAGATTTTCCATTCTTTTGTGTCTCAGCTTATATTGTATGTTCTACATGTAGTACATGTATGTGACAAACAAATGTTGACTTTATGTGCAGTTACTCAAATGTAGGCTATATGATACAGATCAAGTGTACTGCATAATCTTTTTAGACACAAAAATGGCTTGTAACAAAATAGAAAAGTCTATGGATGAACTAAAAATATTAAATATTATCTACATTTTGAAATTTTTAGATCTATGCAAAGTAAGATAACCAGTGGAAAAAATATAAAACGGGTATATGCAGGACAAATGTGCACAAAAGAGCTACATATACATGCATGATAAATTAATAATAATAAAATAAAATTAATCCCCCCCCCCCAAAAAAAAAAAAAATAAATTAAAAAAATTAAATAAATAAATAATAACAACATTTACATGTATTTTAAAACATTAAAAAAAATCGACAACAACAAAAAATCTTACAGTTTCTACAGCAAATCGTAAGAGAGCTCAGGATGCAAACGATATGGAATGCATGCTAACAAACAATAATTAGATCTCCATGTACAATGTAGATGGTGGTTCATAAACTTTTTATTACTTTACCTTGGATCAGAGTGCGGGGTGAGCACTATTGAGTTTGCTAGTTCCCATCCAGCCATCATGAAAACTTCAATGAATACATCTAGATAACAAAAATATATAAAATAACAAATGAAGAGTCAAATTTATTATCATTATAGGGTAGAGTGCCCAGTATTCGGTCACTTAAGGGGAAATCACTAATATTTAGAATTCTTACCTCTTTTATTTTGCAATCTACCCATCAAAAGAACAGAAAAATATTCCTCTAACAGGATTTAATAGTCACTTAAAATAAAGAATGATGATAAGAAAAATATTTTCGAAAGAAGACGGAGCATTTTTCTGCCCAGAATTCGGTCGCGCTGACTAGAATTCGGTCACGCGATTTGTGCGTGGAATCTCCGTTGCAAAGGAGCGAAGCGTATTTGCGCGCTATTTTTACACAATTGCGCGATAAAGCACTGATTGTCAATGCGTTGACCGAATACTGGACAAGCGATACCGCATGGCAAGGGTATCGTATAAATACCTCTTGCACATCGGCAAGTGCGTCATTTGCAAATTCGCTGCGATGGAGCGAACACGGAAGAGCTCCTCTTCACACACATACTAAATTCATTGCGATAGCACACGAAGTTGTTTCGCAATAGACTTCTACATATGGCTATGCATGTTAGCGCATGTGCTAACAGAACGCGGAAGTGCAGAAAGTGGTGCGACACTGACCAATTTCGAGCTAAGTTGGAGATCTTTCCGGGGCCCTAAATCTGATTTAATTTTGAGAGTTAAGAAAAGTTGTTCAGCTGCCTGATTTGTGCAAGTTTCGCGGTTCATTAATTATTTTTTAAATTGTTACAGCTGTTGAAACGGCTGTCTGACCGAATACTGGGAATTGACCGAATACCGGGCGCGCTACCCTAGGTCTAGGTCGAGTAAAACGAGTCGGACTCGACTGGGTGTGCACATAAAATAAAATAATATTATCTAGGCTAGTTCAAACTTCAAGTTACAAATACAACTAGAGTCTACATACAACTTTACAAGACAACAAGTAAATTCCCATAACCAAATTACAAGTTAGTAGTTACAACCTTCTTCAATTTTGTTCAACACAAAACTAGCCTGTTCATTAATTTTTGATTAATCTAAGAATAAAAAACTCATTGTTTAACATAACTCTTGCAGTTGCATAATATTGACTTGACACTTATAGATGTCAGTTTAAATAACAGTCACAGTGTTGCTGTCTTGCTGAGCATTACCAAATTAGATCTATCTAACAAGTTACGTTAGATTTCATTAACTGTACAATAACTACAAATCTTCTGAAGTTCTGAATCTTCTGAACGTAATCCGGACATCGCTAGAAATCAGCACTATCGCTAGCAATAAGCACAATGTAACTGCATTATGCATTTTCGTATGATTTAAATTAAACGTATAAAGTCTAATCTAGAGTCTAGTATAAAACAAAGAAGTTAGAACTTTAGATTATCACTCGCCGCTGCGCTCAATCATTCAATGGATATGGATGCAGCTAGCAATTTACTTCACACTACACTCGACAGTCGTGGCCAGCGTAGACGGCAGAAAGTGAAGCAACAAACCGAACGATTTGTTCGTGAGTTTTGGCACTTTTCAACTCTTATTTAATACGACTGTAAATTGCATATCTACTATGAAAATATACTCACAAGAAGACCTCAGACCATAAAATTCCACAGAAATAACAAGAACACGTTAAATTAGTTAAAACTTTTTCAAGAAGTCGTAAATTTGATAGCGAGTTGTCCCGATCCGTGGAATAGAACTTGAGCGCAAATGATATTTTGCCAATTCAAATTGCAATGTCGCAGCAACAGTTTGTTATTGCATGCACCATATTACAGACCGATGATGTGGATGGGACCAGCGAAATGACTCGAGCCGTCGCGTCGTCTGCTAGGATTTCAGTCGTTATTTATAATCAAATTAATAGGGGAGGTTGGTAAAAAGGGGGATCTACTGAAAATTTGAAATTGAGTTCAAATTGATAGTTACATTGTAAATAACTCAAAGGGGCTTCATTCGTTTGATTGCATGCAAGAATGTTATGTATATGATATCGATATGCATAGAGAGGCGAGGTGGTTGGTTTCGGTAGTCGTATCGAGGGAGACTATTTAGGAGGGAATATGACTGAGAGTCTGAGGGTGGAGTGAGAGCAATAATTCACTTCTCGCTCAGAAAGGAGTTGGTTTAAAAAAAATACTTGAAACAAAACATGTCAGCACGTGTACACAGTTTGACCCTTGCATTTGTATTATTTATATTTTCAAGAATATAGCTTGATGTGCCAGGATCGCTACTTTTTTTTTGGGGGGGGGGGGGACGGGAGAGAGAGATAACTGGTACCAAGAAGCAGTTCAAGATGGTACTTGGGGCTCAAGCCCCCCTCCCCCATTAAGCAAAAATATTGATTATGAATTAATTTAAGCGAGGCACATGTAGAATGGGTCGGTAAATGATCCATAGTTTTGTATTGAATGTTCCTATATCGGGGCTAATCGATTAACCACTAAAAGACAAGACAGTGTGTGACGTGTTCGGATATTTTTAAACACGGGTGGAGCCGTCTCTGAACAAACAAAAAACAGGGGAGGGGACTAACAGCGGTTCTACCCTTGGTTGTGCACAGATACCATCATAAAAACTATTGGTCTAATCTGAAACTATAAAGAAGCTCTACAACGGGAGATTGCAATGAATCTGTAATAGACATTTAAGCAATATGCAAAGGCGAATGAATGGATTGCCCTCACAGTATAAGAAAGAATGAGACTGGTTTTAGCTTCTTATGAGACATGCAAGCGATTTTTAAAGTAATAAAGTGAACTCTGGTATTTAAAATAATCTGTCTTCACTACTGAACTTTTTTTTCTCCATCTCTTGCTCCGCTGCCTGTTGAGCGAGGGCGCTACAGCAATTCGTCTGAAGCTGTAGATTGGTTTCAGAGATTCTGTTTCTTACACATTACAGAAATTACCGTCTTTCTTGTTGTCATGCAAAGTTGCGAACGTTTGCAACTCGCCCCCCCCCCCCCCCCCCCCCCCACTCCAGGGTCGGAATGACCGCATGCGTGTTACCAAAATGTCCGGTAAAGGAGTACTTTTCACGAACCAAAGTCGGGCTCGTACATAGTGGGGGGGGGGGGGGGGGGGGGGGGTTGCAAACCTATTTTCTCAACTGAAGCACTATCACAAACAGGTAAACCAACACAAACATAAAGGAATGCTAAATCTGGAAGAAGAAAAAAGTACCGAGTACCGGATCTATCTACAAGAAACAGGGCGGACAGATCTCATGTGAAACTTAAATGTCATGGGCGTATGCGTGATTCTGTGATGAGGGGGGGGGGGGGGGGCAGAAACATAATGTTTTTGGTCCCACTAGAGCAAAGCGAGCGCAGCGTCTAACGGAATGGGGTCCACATGAGTCCCGGAAGCTCCTGAGTTTTCATAATTGATTTCTAAAGACCTGAAAACGCTTCTCCTCGCATAATTTTTGTCCACTTTTCAGACAAGTTTTTTTGCCTCAAAATTAGTAGATTTGAAAATCTATATACTATTTGACGTCTCCATGTAATAATGTACTTTTATTGTTTTTTTAATGTATTCTAAAGACATTCTAAGAGGAATCATTCATAACTAATGACAACCAGCATCAGGCGCGTACGCAGAGGGGGGGGGGGGGGGGGGTTGAACCCCCCCTTTGGTATTTTTATGTTTGTAAACCCCCTTAACCCCCCCTTTGTTTTTGTTTTTTTATTAATAACAAAAAAAATCCTGCGTACGCCCCTGACCAGCATGATCCCCCCCCCCCGAAGAAAAATCTGTCTTCAATAATGCTAAAAATCGAGCTAGATTTATTGTGCCGAAAATATTGACCGAAAGCCAAAGTGTTTGTGATTTTGGTAATAACGGTGGTAGTGTTCCCTATATTGCCCCCTTTCTCTTTCAATGAGGGATCCCTTCCCCCTCGTTTTTACGCCGTTGCCTAGTTGATGGGATTTTTTTCCTTCTGAATTGCCGACAGGAAGTAGTATATCGATACTCCCACTTCATGATAGCTGTCTGACATAGTTTAATGAATAGAAAATGGGTCTATTTCATTATTTGGATGGCGAAGCTTCGCTATTCGATTCTGTTATCAATAGCTGGCATCAGGGATATTCGTAGTGAAGTAACAGACTGCTCAGATCTTTCTGACATAGCATCAATGAATGAATTGGGAAAAAAATGTCCGTCACTCTCTCGGAGAGGCATGCATCTTCGTCTTTTGTTTAAAATACGTTCAATACAAGAATAGGTCAAGCTGCAAAGTGAACAAGAGAAGAAAATAATAACCATGCGAGAGTTTTTCATGCTTAAAAAAAGAAAGCGATGCAGAAGGCCTTCACATAGGGCTACTATGCAGAATATACCAAACAGAGAGTATAGGTGTTAGCAAAATATAGAACACGGATTCAATGTACAGTTTTTTTTGTTGGCTATTATTTAAAGAATGATCAGTACGCCGTCTAATTCCCGAATCCCGACATAGCACCAATGACTTTATAAAAAGTACAAAGTTCAATGAAGGTTATAAAAAGCGGAGCTAGTTCAGCACTATTTTGTTTTTCTTCTTTTCTGTGCAGGATTACCAAAGGGGTTAAGGGACTTCCTGACATAGCAACGATGAGCGAATTCTTTGGTCGTTTTGTCAGAGTAGAGCCTCTTTCTCCTTGTCTGGGACGACAAGCACTTTCAATATCCCTACAGAAAATGAATAGACTGGGGCTGTATTGTAATTTCCAGAAAGTAAAATAAAAACTAAAATAATACCGCTTTAAGAACCAAAGCAATATGCATCAAGTTAAAACAGTTAGGACTTGGGCGCAAACGCAATCGGGTATACCACGACGCTGTCGGTAGCTGTGAAAAAAGAGATCCTTTTTAATGATGATCTCCCCAAGATTCCACGGTGGTTTTTTTTCTACACTACTACCCCCTACCGCCATAGGCCTTTAGTTTCTTTATTGAGAATTCCATTGACAAACGTGCTTTAGTCCATCCTTCCCTCATGATATAACTGGTCGAACTGGATTTTTTTTCCCCCTTCAGATATTGGGCTTCCCCCCTTAAAATATTGAAATCGATTGCAAAATGTTGTTCTTATTCCAGTTGTCGGAGCCAGCTTAGCTCTTAGTTCCAGCTTATACCCTAAAAGGAGCCTTTATTAGGGATCCCCAAGACTCCCCGATAGTTTTTTTTTGGCTGCCTTACCCCCTCTCCCTTTCCACAATAGGCCCTTTTTTGTTGAGAATTCCATCGACATGGAGAAAAAATGGTAGTCTTCCCTATGTTGCCCCCCTTCTCGATCAATGAGGGATTCCCCTCTCCCTCATTTTTACGCCGTTGCCTGGTAGGATTTTTGTCTTCTAACTGCCGACAGGAAGTGGTATATCAATACCCCCACTTCATGATAGCTGCCTGACATAGTTTAATGAATAGAAATTGGGTCTATTTCATTATTTGGATGGCGAAGCATCGCTATTCGATTCTGTTATCAATAGCTGGCATCAGGGATATTCGTAGTGAAGTTACAGACTGCTCAGATCTTTCTGACATAGCATCAATGAATGAATTGAAAAGAAAACGACCTCCCTTCTGATCGGAGCCGCATGCATGCTTCCGTCTCATTTGTTTAAACATACGGTCAATACACGAATAGGCCAAGCTGCAAAGTGAACGAGAGAAGAAAAAATTATGCGAGAGTTTTTCACGCTTTAAAAAAGAAAGCGATGCATTAGGCCTTCAAATAGGTCTATACTATGCAGAATGAACCAAACAGAGAGTATAAGTGCTAGCAATATATAGAACACGGAATCAATGTAAAGATATTCTTTAGTGCAGGATTACCAAAGGGGTTAATTGACTTCCTGACATAGCAACAATGAGCGACTTCTTTGGTTGTTTTGTCGCTTAATGCATAGTAGCATTTGCAATATCCCTACAGAAAATGATTAGACTGGGGCTGTATTGTAATTTCCAGAAAAGAAAATAACTTCAAGAAAGCTCAAAAATACTGCAGAGAAATGGAAACTAAAATAATACCGCTTTTAGAACCAAAGGGATGTGCATCAAGTTAAAACAATTAGGACTTGGGCGCAAACGCAGTTGGGTACCACTACGCTGTCGGGGCCAGCCTAGCTGTCGGTAACTTACAACAAATATTAAAAAAAACTTTTTAGTAATGATCTCCCCAAAGACTCCAGGGTAGTTTTTTGTTTGTTTTGTTACTACCCCCCCCCCCCCCCCATCGCCAGAGGCCCCTATTTTCATTATTGAGAATTCAATTGACTTACGTGCTTTAGTCCACCCTTTCTTTACGATATAACTGGCCGAAATGTTTTTTTTTTTTGGGGGGGGGGGAGGGGGGTTATATTGGGCTTTCCCACCAAAATATTTAAATCAATTGCAATAATGTTGTTCTTATTCCAGTTGTCGGAGCCAGCTTAACTGTCCGTTCTACAAGCTTATACACTAAAAGGAGCCCTTTTAAAGGGATCCCCAGGACTCCCACTTCCTTTCTACAATAGGCCCTTTTTTCTTTTCTTTTTGAGAATTCCATTGACATATTGTGCTTTAGTTCCCTTTCCCTTATATCAACAAAAACAAAAATTATGATATAACTGACCAAACTTGATTTTTTTTCCCTTCTTTATTTGATATCGGCATATCCCCCCCAAAGTATTTTCTTTTTGAGAATTCTATTGACATATCGTGCTTTAGTCCCCTTTTCCTTACATCATCAACAACAATAAGTATGATATAAATGGCCGAAATTGATATCGGGTTTTCCCGCCAAAATATGTGAATCAATTGCAATATGATGATCGAGTTTCTCCTCATTCCTGACTTTATTTGTTTATGGGGTGAATTTGATCCTCTTAGGTTGGCTCTTTCTGGCTTTCGGGATACAAGATAATGATTATTTGTACAGATTGCCCGTAAATTCTTTATTTGAGTAACTAATATATAGGATAGAGCGTTTTTATATTATCATGATCATTTATTCATTTAAACTGCAGTCATGAAGTGGTATATCAGTAGCCCAACGCGTAGCCGCCTGACGTAGAATAATGAATAGACATTTCATTCAGTGTGCATATAGTATCTCATTACATGGCATCAAGGAATAGTGAAGCTTGGCTATTCGATTCTGGCAAGGCAGTATTTCTCACAATACCAATCTGCCTCACTGTTATTTATCTGGTTCTTTCTATTATAAATACCTTCTGATGTTAATGACTTGACAAAAAAGCCAATTTATTGCCTTTATGTTTTCGGGGATCGTGATGATTATTTTTAATTGTTATGCCTCCTGTGAAAAATGTCAACAATTATTTACTGGGTGCAAGCCAAGAATGTGTTTAAAACAATGATGATGATTATGTTTTTTATTGCCCGTAAAATCTCTCCTCATTAAGTAATAAGATAGGGCTTTTAATATTATTATTATACCATTAATATCATTATTCCTTAAATTTACTGGGCGGGCGGTGTACAAGTAATATTTTGTCTTTAGAAGCTCATGGAGGCATATATACACGTACTTCAAATGCGTTTAGAAAAATTGACTACCACCACTTTTTTTCAATTCCATTTTATATGTCAGTCACTCCATTCTGTTCGAAAACATCCACTTTAAGATAATAATATCTGCAGAGGGCCCTGGTTGGAATATCATCATTGTTTACTGCATAACGCTCTGACAATGGTTGATGAATATAGCTTTGAACGCAATCTCATCCAACGTCAAATATAATTATGACATTTCATCAAGTCTAGATCACCTTGTGTTTATAACTGACAACGTCACAAAGAAACTGGATCAGAAGTATGAGATCAATAGTTACACTCCGTAATTAAAGAGAAAGCATAATTACAAAATATAGATATACGATTCTCGAAGTCTTGCTTTTAAAATTAATGACAGCAGTTCAGTGAAAAAGTAATTACATATTTTGACGCATGCGTGGTTGTCACTTTATTTCATTTTCATTTCACATTCAGTTCGTCTGACATGGCTTGTGACATAGATAATTACGCACACAGTCTATAGGTTGTGAATTTATTATGAATCAAAGCCGTTCAAGGTAAAAGGTTGTTTCGTTCACTTCTCGGCAAAACTGAGATTTTCAGATTTAGAGACAACTTGACTAAAACAAGAGACCGAGTTACACTGTAAGTATGACATAATTAATAATTATTAAAAATTCATTTGTTTAATACTTAGATCTGTTAAAAGGATACAGTTAAGTTTAAGTGGAGGAGACAAAGGCTATAAACGCATTGTATCGCTTATTGCTTGCAGTCATATCGATGAGCATTTTTGATGCAAAATATTAAGAAGTGAAATTGTAGTTACCATGGTTACACTGGTTAACTACATTTGCTAGCAAACCATGGAAATTGCGTTATAAATTTGCTTTTATGCGTTTGCGTGTGTGTGTGTGTATGAGTGATTTAAAAAAAAAAAGATAATTATTTATTTGTTTGGGTGGATATAGATGTTGTTGATGAATGGTACAGCAATTAGCTATTAAACAAGCACGTACTGATGAATGAAGGCTTTAATCGTTTTGTATCTCTGCAATATGAACCAATGAAACTATTCATTTTCACCGTTTTGTCTCCTGGCTACAATTTAGATAGCAGCTCCTGCATTCTAATGTGAAACTCTTTGTCTAAACTTGTTCAAACTACAGATGGACATTTATTCGTCTTTGTTCGTTTTCTTCGTTTTCTTCGGCCAATACTTCTCTTTCACCGAACAGGGTCAGTACAAAATCTCTCTTTTCTACAACTTTAGTATACGAAAAAGAAACGTTCCGTTAGTTATTCAAATAATTATCCTGACGCCCCTTTTTTTCTATTTCATATTATGCTGACAATAGCAGATAATTCATTGTTGACGTCAATAGTGGGAGGTTAAGTCGAAGTAGCACTATACCAATATAAGCAGATTATACTCTCGAACGAAAGTAACGAAATGTCACCCAGTTTGGCAACGATTAATACATTTTTAGCATTTTTGAAAACACTATGCAAAATATTTCATACCTGGGCAAAGAAGTACCAACTAGTGATGGAAAACAATCTATTATTTGTGCACATAATATGGACACGATGGATACAAGCTAGCCCCAACCGTTCTAAAAGTAAAAGCTTTGCCTAATAATCCCCCATAATTATATCTCCTCTTCCTCCATTTCCTCTCTGTGAAAGTTATTTCGTCAAATGAAATGAAAAGTATGAGAAGTATCGTACCGAATTATTTACATTTTCGAGTTCTCCTCCGTTTTCATTCGATCTCCCTCTACATGTCTCTATATCCTTATTTCACCACTTCGCCCCAAATCTCTCTCTCTCTCTCTCTCCCTCTCTCCCTTCCTCCCTGCCTCCTTATCCTCTCTCTGTCTCGCTCTTTCTGTACGTCTCTCTCTGTCTGTCTCTTTATACCTCCCTACTCTCTCTCTCTCTCTGTGTTTCTCTCTGTTTGTCTTTCTCCCCTCTCCCCAATTCCTACATCTCTCCATTTTCTCTTTTTGTCACAGCTTGCAATCTAAATCAAATCGAATACGGCGGGTCCTGTTACCGTTTCTCCCTCGATGCGTCTGACTTCGACACGTCAAAAGAATCATGTACCGATCTTGGGATGCACCTGGTCTTCATCGGATCTCAGGACGAACAAGAGTTCCTCGTCACCGGCCCCGACAAAGAGAACGACTACTGGATAGGGTTATCCGAAGTGACCTCATTGGACAATGTACCCGCTTCAACATGGTTGGACGGCTCAAGCTTGACATTTACCAACTTCGCCGACTCATCGTGGACTTTTAATGACGGAGGAGAGTGTTTCCGAATGTCAGGGTCACCATACGAATGGAAGGACAAGAGTTGTAACGTGCAATTCAATTATATCTGTGAAACAGAAGATGGTGAGTGCTGATAAAGTGATATTTTATGATTCAGTATTGTACTTTGATTAAGCTACTTTTAAAAGTGTATAGGCCTATGTGAAAACCTTACTTTAAATGTAAAAAAAGTAAATATGTAGATACATACCTACCTACAAAGATCCTTTTTTTTGTGGAAAAGATATTCTTTATTATTTTCTCTCAAATCAAAAACATATTGTACAAATCATTTTTAACAAAACTGGATACATTGTACACTTTGGATTAAACATAAATTGCAATAATAAAAAGAAAACAAAAGTACAAGTCCTTAAACTGTTTAGAACACAGTCATGATCAAAAATATTAAATTAAATTTTATAAACAATTTGTTGTCTATCCCCCCCATTCCCTACCCCATTGAACATACTCTCAACACCCTTATCCACACACTACTACCCCCTTTCCATATGCGACACTGCCGACACATGACATACGCACACATATTGCTCCGATTGTCTCATTTTCGCTCGCGTGAACATTGCCAGCACAAAACACTGACCTCTACCTCCTGGACGGATCATAGCCCATTCCCATTCACTATACGTTACGTACTAAAAGGCTGTATTGTCTGACCGTTCATGAATATTCATGTTTTTGCTAAACTCCGCAAAATGTTTGCTTTTACTAAATGGAAAAATTACAGTGGGGGATTGGATGAAATGGACATAATAGGCATAGCAGAAGTGATAATTGATAATTCATGCTTCTTATCCTTCGTGTGCTTGACCTATAATCTTACAATCACTTGGCAGACTGAGTCCAAAGTTCGACTTGTTTCACATGTGTATTATAGGCAATGGCGAGCTTGCAACCTATTTTGAAAAATTACGATGGGTGAACTTTCAAAAGTCAATGAGACATGAGGGCTCCAATGAAAGAGCTAGTGATAACGTACGTCGGGGTGGATGTGCTTTTCGTTTAAACCAAAAATTTTTTTTGTTTTAACGATTTAAAAAAAAAAAACGTCCATAGGCTAACATGTATGGCTGCTGACTCTGACGATAGGGGGCGTTGTGAAATGAGACTAAACGGAGCTATATGACCACCCTACCACACTCATACCACACACTGTTCCTAGCCTCTTCAAAATACCACAAATTGGAGCGATGGAATACTAGAAATAATCCATTTAACAAACAATGAATAAACCATTAAAACGAGGCTACAATTTACCCAGTGCTAAAAGTTCATGAAAACTTCACTTGTTCCCACTTCTGTTAATGGTTTTCTTCTCCCCTAAATTCCAAGAGCTCTTTTTGAAAATCAACCGAAGACAATATTACGGACTTTTCCTTGCATCTATAATTATATCCAATATTTATTTGCAAAAATAATTGTATTAAATATCTCTATTCGTGCGGAATTACCGGACAACCCTAAATGAATATCCACCCAGTCGACAGACCTTAATTCCCTTAGCTCAAACTTAGCTATTTCATTCTGTCATAACCTTTGAACACGTACACACTCCCAGAACAAGTGTAAATAATTATGTTTCAATCAAAGACGAATCTCAATAAGTGTTATCTAGTATATATCGCTCCACGAAGCAGTTTATATTGAATTTCTCCCCAATTCCTACATCTCTCCATTTTCTCTTTTTGTCATAGCTTGCAATCTAAATCAAATCGAATACGGCGGGTCCTGTTACCATTTCTCCCTCGATGCGTCTGACTTCGACACGTCAAAAGAATCATGTGCCAGTCTTGGGATGCACCTGGTCTTCATCGAATCTGAGGACGAACAAGAGTTCCTGAGCGACACCAGCTCCGAAAACGAGTACTGGATAGGGTTATCCGAAGTGACTTCGTTGGACAATGCAGCTACTTCAACATGGTTGGACGGCTCAATCTTGACCTTTATCAACTTCGCTGACTCGACATCGACTTTTGATGAAGGAGGAGCGTGTTTCCGAATGTCAGGATCACCATACGAATGGAAGGACAACAGTTGTAACGTGCAATTCAATTATATCTGTGAAACAGAAGACGGTGAGTGCTGATAAAGTTATATTTTATGATTTGATCAGTATTGTACTTTAATTTAGCTACTTTTAAAAAGTTTATAGGCCTACGTGAAAACCTTACGTTAAATGTAAAAAAAAGTAAATATATAGATACATACCTACCTACAAAGATACTTTTTTTGTGGAAAAGATATTCTTTATTATTTTCTTTCAAATCAAAAAACATATTGTACAAATCATTTTTAACAAAACTGGATACATTGTACACTTTGGATTAAACATAAATTGCAATAATAAAAAGAAAACAAAAGTACATTTCCTTAAACTGTTTAGAACACAGTCATGATCAAGAATATTAAATTAAATGTTATAAACAATTTGTTGTCTATTCCCCCATTCCCTCCACCGTTAAACATACTCTCAACACCCTCATCCACACACTACTACCCCTTCCCACATGTGACACATGACATACACACACTACCCTACCACACTTCCACACAAATACCACACACTGTTCCTAGCCTCTTCAGAATACCACAAATTGGAGCAATGGAATACTAGACATAATCTATTTAACAAAAAAAAATGTGAAGATAAATCATTAAAACAAGGCTACAATTACCCAGTGATAAACGTTTAATGAAAATTTCACTTGTTCCCACTTCTGTAAATGTATATAAGGTTTTTCTTCTTCCCTAAATTCCAACAGCTCTTTTTGAAAATCACCCGAAGACAATATTACGGACTTTTCCTGGCATCTATAATTATATCCAATATTTCATTGCAAAAATAATTGTATTAAATATCTTTATTCGTGCGGAATTACCGGACAACCCTAAATGAATATCCACCCAGTCGACAGACCTTAATTCCCTTAGCTCAAACTTAGCTATTACATTCTGTCATAACCTTAGAACATGTACACACTCCCAGAACAAGTGTATTATGTTTCAATCTTTTGCTTACAAAATGAGCACAAGTTATCTTCAACAAAGCCGAATCTCAATAAGTGTTCTCTAGTATATATCGCTCCACGAAGCAGTTTATATTGAATTTCTGTTAGTCTGTTAACAAGAGTAAATTTCCTAGGCCTACTAAATATCTCCCTATATACCTCAAAAATCTTAAAATCCCCGTCCTTCGTGAATCTTCAAAACAAATATATTGTGTAACTTCTCTATCAAATATTCATAAACCTTTCTCGATAATAAATCTCCGAGGAGCTTCACAGTACCGTGAAACTGCATTAAAATATCATACACTTTTACATCCCCTCAACTTCAGTTATCCTTTTTTCCGCTTCTCAAAATAGCTTCCCCAATATTTCATACATCAAGAATTTTGTTTCCTTTTTACCCAAAATGTTGCCATTTTCAGCAAAAATATCTTGAACTGAAATTATATTGCGTGTAAACAACCCCTCATCTAAAATCATTTTCTTTTTTTAAAAGAAATTTGTATCGTTAATAATAATTGGATTATTCTTTTCTTCAAAATTCCTACAACTTTTTAACTCTTCCCATGCTTTTATCATTTCTAAATAGAACTTAGGTACTTTGAAACTTAATAACTTGGAATCATAGTTGCACAAGAAATCAAAGTATAGCCTCCATCTCATTGATTTTTCTCCGTACAATAGTCGTTTCACCCACATTACACGTTGGGTTTTTACAAACGATTAAAAATTAGTCATTAATCCCTCTTCATTATAACCTACAATATTAATCTCTTAATTCGATCTTTCCGATACCAAATAAATTCAAAATTTATTTTCTTTGGAACCACTAGTGAAGCAAAAACGTAATTTCATTTACATAATGCTTATGTTTTTAATACATGAATTTTTCCAAACTCCGTGAGGTCCCTCTGTTTCCACCCTCCGTGAAGTCTTTTAATCTTGCTTTAAATCTGGTTATAATCAACTCCTCTCTTATTCTGACGTTTAACGCAAAATTCACTCCCACAAATTCTTTAACCACATTTCCGAAGGGAAGTCTTTCTGATTTGTCTCTGTTTTACCCCAATTTCTTAATATTAGTTTTCTGCATTAACCCGTAAACCAATTATTTTCTTAAATAAGATATAAATCTCCTTATCTCTTTCTAGAGATTCTTTATTTCTAAGAAATATTGTCATGTCATCTGCATATAAAACTCTAATGTTGACGACTTTAATAACCTCATCATTCTTCTCTTTTGTTGGGAATATTTCAATAGCGAGAATAAATAAATAGGACGAGAGTGGATCTCCTTGCCTTATATCTCGCTTAACATTAAAATAACCAGTAGCAAAATCCCTGTTCATAACTCAACTGCTTAGATTACTGTAAATAGGTTTTACCCACGAACAAAATGAGGGGCCGAACCGATACATTTCTAAATAAGATCTGGCTATTTGTGTCAGTCGATCAGTAGACTTCAGCAATGATCACGGTCTGTAAACAAATAAGATAAAAGAAGATACCCTTAATTAAGAACAAACTATAACATTATCCTCTATCTCCCCCCAAGTATTTGGTGCAAAAAGAAATGAAAGGCTAACAGTGCGACAAAGACTGAAAATACGACCCAATGATCAACGACAAGTAAAATGTAAGAACAATAAACGTGAACGCGGTCCAGGCTGAAACGAAACCTAACACAATGTCATGACGAAATGCCATCAAAAACTAGCAAAACGAGAAATGCAATAGCCAAATATCAGTAAAAGAATTAAAGACATAAGGCAAACTGTTCGAGTGTCAATATCACATGTCATAGTCTGAGTGCGAGACAGGTTTGGCTTGGCGACGGGTAGATCGCCTAGGAGGAGCACTGGCCCGTCCAACGGATGTGAGCGACGGCAACTGACAGAGGAAGGAACAGGAACAACCACAGATGGAGAGGACGACGGGGCGGGCCATGGGACGTTCCAGAAGAAGCGGCAGGGGTCGTTGGGCATAATAGGTCCCGGCTGGCTAGTGGCAGGGATGTCAGGGAACGTCAATGGTGGCACCAGGGGTAGGGCTGTTTCAGGGCGTGATACGGGATCCCCAGGCTGTTAAGTAGGATGCGGCAGGGCCCCGAGGTCTGGCCGCAGGACGGGCTGTCGAGTACTCAGACGAGTTGTGCCAAAGTCACCGTCTATCACCAAAGGAGGGGGCGCGGGTACACTGAAACATACTCTCTCAGGAACTTCTTGTTCCGTAGTGTAACTCTCCCGGAGCCGTCGACGCGGATCACGTATTGGTCGAACTGTCGAACCTCGACCACGACCCCAATCTTGTCCCATTTAAGGGGGTGGGGTCCCATCTGGTTCTGTACGCGGACATGGTCACCAACAGTAAGGGGCGGAAGTCGCTTGGTGTGCTCTGACCAGCGTTCAGCACTTCTCATGTGGCGATTTTGCAGTGCATCTTCCCGAGCCGCGAAGGTCTCACGCCAAGTGCGGTGAGGCTCGTATTTGCCGGGCGCCACTGGAATGAAGTCCCGAATAGGATGGCAAAATACGCACATGGCGGGCGAGAGCTTGATGTCCCTGTCAGGCGTGTTCCTGTACTGAAGCATCGCACGTTGGAGGGCACCGGTAGGGCTGGTGTTGTCCAGGAGAAGGCGCTTGATGGTCTTTACACCCATTTCAGCGCGACAGTTGCTATGGGGGTATGCCACGGAGGAAAGGCGATGATGGATACCCCAGTCCTGGAGGAATCGACGTGTTGCTGCTGCTGTAAATTCGGGGCAACCATCTGAGGCCAGCTCGTCAGGGATGCCGAATGTGACAAAGATGCGTCACAGGCAAGCGGTGAGGCTATCTGCGCCGTGGGTAGATCTCTCAACTATTGGCCAGTTGGAGAATCGGTCGACGACAACCAAGTAATTGCAGCCTTTGTAATGGAAGAAGTCAGCACAAATACATTGGAATGGGTAGACCGGGAAAGCCAGCGGAGTTGGCGGCGAATTAGGGTTGGACGGCGCAATCCGATTGCAATGGTCGCATCTAGCACGGAGGGTGAGGATGGCAGGGGTGATGCCGGGCCAGTAGACAGATGCCTCTGCCCTGGTGGTCATGGAGGTGACCCCTTGGTGGGCAGCACGAAGGTGGGCCAGCACTTCCTCCCTGAGAGAAGGGGGGATAACGAGGCGGTCCGTGTAAAGCACAACTCCATCAACTGTATACAGATCGTCCCGAAACTGGAAGTAGTCACGGAGGGGACCCGGGAGTTCATGGCGGAAGGCTGGTAGGCCGGACTCAACTAAGCCAACGAGGGAATGCATGTCCTCGTCGCTGGCTGTGGCAGTGACAGATGTGACAGATTTGAGGTGAAGGGAGTCCAGGGAGGAGACAGAATACGAGAGGATTCCTGCTTCGATGGCGTCATCATCCGTGTCAGCGCGAAGGCCAGCCATGAGTGTCAGGGGTTCTGTCAAGTTGATGTGGGGGGGGGGGGACCAATGGTCGCGACATCGACTTCAGAGGTGCGCCAGTCGGGTGACGGGAGAGGCAGTCCGTTGCACGGTGTCGGATATCTGGGACATGGACGATCCGGAACCTGTATCGCAGGGTTTTCTCTTTCAAGTTCCTCAGACGAGGGTTAGGGATGTCTGCTAGGGAGCGGTCAGTGAGGATCTTCAAAAGGGGCTTGTGGTCGACAGCAAGGATGAGATCCTCACATCCAATTACGAAGTATCTGGCCTCGTCTAGGGCATCATCCACGGCGAGGGCCTCACCCTTGACTGGAGCATAGCGTGATTCAGCGGCGTGCGTGAACCTGCTGCCTACAAGCGTGATTTGCTATCCAGTGGGGCAACAAAATGGTTCCGAGGAATTACAGGTGCAGCGTTTCTGGAGAAGTCAGAAGCCAATGCCATGCTTTGACCAATCTGTAACCAGGCAAGTGGGCTTGCTCGGGTCAAAGATCCTCACACCTTCCTCGATTTCATTGGCGATAATGTCTTTGGATTCATCAAATGCACTCTGGAGGGCCTCGTCCCACATGAAGGCTGTGGTAAGCTTCAGGAGCTGGCGGAACGGCAGCATCTTTGCAGTCATGCTGAAAGCATAGGACACTTGATTGACAAGCCCAAACCAAGAGCGCACGTCGGTGATGTTCTTCGGTGTAGGGAAGTCCAGGATGGCCTGTAAGTATTTCTTGCATGGACGGACACTGTCGGGGGTGATCTCAAATCCGAACTTGTCAGGGTGAAAAGCACGAACTTGTCAGGGTTGAGGGTAACGCCATTCCGACCGCAGACATCCAGCCACTCGACAGCTTGGAAGTAGCTATCCGCCAATGTGTCCCCCCACAGCAGAGCGTCATCCACACATTTGGTTTTGTTGTGAATGTCCGACACGATCTAATCATAACGCCTGGTGTATCCATCACCGGAGGCAATGTATCCCTGAGGGGCCGTCTTGTAGGGGTATCTGCCCCAGGGGGTAATGAAGATGGTTAGGTGACGATCCTCTCTGCAGAATGGCACGATATGGTAACCATTCCATGCATCAAAGACAGTTTTCTTCTTCTTGTGTGGGACCGAACGAGCCTGGTAGAATGGTGATGGTGTGTGGTGTGCCTCGCGTGTAGCATGGGCGTTGAGCGCCTGGAAATCGACAGTTCGTCTCGGTGTGCCATTCTTCTTTGCGCAAATTTCCATCCGATGACACCAGGTAACAGGCTCACCGATGGGGACCGGTTCCAGCACACCCAACTGCACGTCATGATCCAATCCTGCTTTCACAGCACCCCGCCAGTGGAGTGGAACAGGTCCTGGTGTGTGATGTGCAACTGGCTGAGCATCGGGGTCGACCATCAGTTTCAAGGGAGTGCTGGCCATTAGGGTCAAGATTTGATGTTCACAAGTGTTGAATGTGCTCGATTGGTAGTACTTTAGGAGATGCTGTTGTAGCTTCATACGGTTGCCATCAGTGGCAGGAAATGGCAGCTTTGTCGGAGGTGGGGGAGGCCGTTGACGCCCGGGGCAGTCACAAGTTCCTCCAGAGCCATCTTGGAGGGCTGCTTGTGTTTCGACCTGGTGTGCCGGTTGAGTCGTACCCAACATAGGGAAGGTATCAGGGGTGATCCCTAGGGCGATGCATGCCTCCTTGCTGAGGAAGAGTTTGTCAGAGCTGTAAGTGACGTAGGTCATCTGCCGAGTTTCAATAACCTGTCCTCGCTCGCCTCTGACAGAGAAACAGATGATGGCGGCCCAAGGATCCGAATGCCGCCTTTTGTAGCGGTGCGCATCTTCATGTCGACCGGTAGGAGATCCGATTGATGCAACCCAAGGCGGCGGATGACCTTGATGCCAGCAAGGCAGCTCTGGCACCCAGTGTCCGCCATAGCAGAAACTGAGCAAGACATTGTAGGGGTAGATAGGTTGAAACCAAAGGCAGTGCAGTCATCGGGCACGATCTTGATGGTCACGTCAATGAATGGCTGGGGCGATGACCGTTTCTTGAGCCACGTATTGGTGAGGTTGTTATAAACGTGATGGTCCAGGGGGACGACTGATCCACGATGAGGCGTTTCCGTAGTGTGGCAAGAGCAAAGGGCATCGAACACAGCACCTTCATTATCATTTGGGGCACCGGATGACGAACGTTTACGTTTGTCCTTGCTGCGGCATACGCTCGCCATGTACTTCGGCCAATTACAATGTGTGCACATGTGGCCATATGCTGGGCACAGAGTGTGTCGGATGCTGATCGGGGCACTCTTTCCGTGTCCTCTCCTGCCGCAGTAACCACACAAGTCCTTTTTCGCCTTAATAGTTGTCACCTTGGCTTTCCTGTAGGTGCTGCTACCCGCGTCCACTGAGGAGTGGGAGTCCAGGAGCGAGGAGACGGATCGTTTGCCGGTTTCTTTGGCTTCGACGAACTGGAAGACCTCTTCCAGCATCATGTCCTGATTCTTGTTGCCAAGGAGGTCAAGCTGGATTTCGGGGTCGCTGATGCCCCGAGTGAGGTGTCTGCCTGGCCACATAGGCGGGCCCCGTAACTGCGTACTGTTTCATCTCGGTCCTGGCGCATGTTAAGAAGCGCTACACGGGCCACCATAGAGTTCTCTTCACGGACTGCCAGCTTTTTGATGGCTGCCTGAACATCATCCACGGGTTTGCCGGTCAGACTCCCACCAGCTGGCCATGTGAGGTCTCTACGTAGGGGTTCCTCGCAGCATTCGAGCAGCTGGATAACCTTGTCCCTGCCGGTGACCTTTGTGGCCGCGACATAATCAGTCCATCGAGACAAGAAGTACGCCCATTCTTCACTTGAGCCAGCCGCAGCAACTGTAGGACGTTTAACCTTCTCCACCTTGACGGCAGGTCCAGCGGTGTGGAAAGCGCTGTGGGCAGTGATAAAAGCCGGTAAGATGGCAGTCTCAAGGTCCGGGGTAGTGTAGTCACACCCAGGGATGGGACAAGCAACGATAGGCATGGTTGATTGTCACCGTGATCATAAATAAGATCTGGCTATTTGTGTCAGTCGATCAGTAGACTTTAACAATGATCACGGTCTGTAAACAAATAAGATAAAAGAAGATACCCTTAATTAAGATAAAACTATAACATAATCCTCTAATTTCTAAGACTCTAAAGAGGAAAGTATGAGCCCCCCCCCCCCCTTGGATCAGCACCTGACTGCAGCCATGGCTACTGAAGTTCCCACAAATGGTTCCTCCGGAACCGTCGATGACAACAAACGATGAGAGCGACGTGTCCACAAGCATCACATCATCGCCATCGACAACAACTTCAGTGCAAGAACCAGCAACATCTACCTTTGCGCGACAGTCCAATTCAATTCAATTTTATTTGATTTCTGTATCCAACAGAGAGCACTTCTGCAACACCATTCCCGTTACCCGTATCCACTACCGAGTCAGTACCTGATCCATCACCTGTATCCACTACCCAGTCAGCACCCACGACCGTAACATTGTCATCTAGAAATCAAGGTAAACATTATTGTCTAAATCACGCGTACTGTTGAAGGAAGAAATCCGTTAAAAAAGATAACACGTGCGCACTTCCTTAATTATCATTTGATTTGAAAATCCCCCCCCCCCGGGGGGTGGGGATTTTTAGGGTCATTTGGGGGGATTTTTCTCGAAGTAAATATTTTTTTGAAAAAACGGACCCATATGTAGGGATATTTTTTATTCAAACTGGGACCCACGATTAGGATTTTTGTGTGAAAAGTGACCCATTAGAGCGGCACACCCCCCGAATGTCTTAATATGTGAGTACCCCCCAGCTTGGAGAAATTCCAGCAATTTTCAGGTCAGTTGCTGTGTACAGACGCGCAGCATTTTGGGATGGGGGGGGGGGGGGGGGGGGCAAACATTCCAGGGGGCTTACCTTGAAGGGGGGTAGTTGCGTAATGAGCAAAAACGTTTTGGGGCAGAAAAAACATCTGCACCTGACCACCACCCTTCCATGTTAAATGCAAAAAAAAAAGTGCGAAAATTGACGTGGGGTCTAGGGCATTTTCCTCAGTGGTGGTCAAGGGGCGGAACCCCGGAAGCTCAGGGGTTTTAAGCATTAAATTACGGTCAGATAAGCATAATGTAGATAACTCATTTGTGACACTGGCAGTTCAGTCATTCTTTATTTTTCTCTTTCTTTCTTTTTCTCTTCAACATAATTTCTCAAAAGTCTGAGGGGGCTCGAGCCCCGCCGTTCTGCAGGCACTGACATGAAGGCTTCTTAATAAGCATATTTTTGTTGGCTGACTGTAAATTTAGGAGTTTGTAGTTTCCAACAAACGCATACAAAAGTATTAAAAAATCCAGGGAAATCAAGTCATTTTAGCAACGTTAGTAAATTACTAGTATATAAACCACTTTTGGATTTAATTTGGGGGCACCTGCCCCCAAGCCCCCATCAGTACGCAAGTGTTCCGGGGCTCATGTCTTCTATAATAAAGAAAGCACACACGATTTTCAATCCTCTCAAAATATTTCCACGATATGTGCGTATCGCTGTTATAAATATATGGGCATGCGGTATGTTAGGAATTTAATTCCGGTTTTTTAACTCCTTTTCTTATTTTGGGGTAAAAATAAACAATCCATTTTTGGGGTGGGGCAAAAATGCGTTTTCCCCCTCCCCCCCCCCCCCCCCCCCCACGTCCGGCGCACTTGGCTGTGTAATGTATTTCTATATTTCGTGTAGTAAGTTGTTATGTTGTTATTGCAGTGGTGATGCGTTCCACAATCTTAAAGCTTTTGGCCGACAATTCAAGACTCCTCAATGCTTACGTGCATGCAACATTCCGGGTCTCCTCTTCGATAAGATGCGCACAACACTGCCTTGCTGACGTCACTTGCTCTTGCTTCACCTACATTGCCGAAGAGAAGTCATGCTTGCTTGGCGAGGAATGCCAGGCGGCATCTGGAGTCAGATATGATACACATCCTGGAGCTAAAACATATTCATGGGCTTAACTTCATCAACTAAGAAATTCAGGATTGATTATCGTCGACATGGTCAAAAACAAAAAATATGAATTGCAAGCTGTAATTTACTGTAAAATTAACTGTAAAGTGCCCCGATAGATGGCGCTAGACCAGCTTTACATACAGATCTTAATTAGTTTTCGAATAATTATATAGGATCTCTTTGCAGCTTTATGATGCTCAAGAGAATCGTAAAAACGTTCATAGAAATAATAATAGCCTTACAATCAATATCACCTTTTCCCCCAAAAACCTTTCCAAGATTCTGCGTAGCACGTATGAGCTATATAGTCTAGCGCCATCTCTCGGGGAAATAACTTGGGCCAAACAAATATTGTTTTGTTTAAAGTAGTATGGATAAGCATTTTAAGAAGCAAATTATAATATTCTCTCTCTTGACTCTCTACTAACGTCACACTGATCCGAATAAAAATGTGCAATATAAATAAGGGTATAAACTAAATTCTATTAACAAATCACAATCATCAACTTGGAGTAAAATTAAAAATGATGTATACAAAAAAACTCAGATTATGGATGAATTTACATAGCCTAGGTAACTTTTTGTTCTTAGTTTTTTACCGTACACAACTATATGATTTATGGAAAATCTTGTTGAGTGCAATTTAAATTTATCTGTCAAGTCCATGACCTAGCATCGTTTATCCATTCATGAATGAACCTGCATTCAATCAGCAGATGTATGAGATTTATTGTATTATTACCAACGCTTCTTCTCTCCCCTTTCCTTTTCTTCTCTGCAAGTCACACTCTGTTTTATTTATATTTTTATTGTTGTATTTAAGTTGAGGGCTGCGGGTACGTCAAGCTACTTTGCTTATTTCTGTAGCCCTCCTGCATCTAATGTATGTTAAATATGCATTCAATATATTTGTTTAATTTCGTTTATTATCTGTGTAAAATTATATACACTTAAAATATTGTATCAAACCATATTATGTTCATGAAAATGTATGATGAAAAAAAAGAAAAAAGATGCAGAAACCAATAAATCAAATCAAATCAAATCAAAGTCTATATACTAAGTTAACATTCATATTACTGAATAAAATTATAAACAAAAATATTAAAATGGCATTTCTTTCTTGACATAATATATTGTAATCCTGATGCGGAATAAAATTAATCTTTACCTTTTGTCTTTAAAAATCTCTTATATTTATGTGTACTCATAAAAACATGATTATCACACAACTTTGGGAGGCTTAAATCTTGGATCGACATCAAACATTCAGTCGGTATTATTCTACACATCATCGAGAAAGGAGGATTAATGCTTAACATTGCACTTCCATCGATAGTATCTAATATAGCGACTGTATTGTTAGATCTTTAGCCATTGCACTGATTAAAGTGGTTGGGAGAGACGGAGACAGAGAGAGAGAGAGAGAGAGAGAGAGAGACAAAGAAATAGAAAGAGAGATAGAGAGAGAGAGAGGGAGAAAGACAGAGAGAGAGGAAGAGGGATAGAGACGGGAGAGAGAGAGAGAGAGAGAGAGACAAAGAAATAGAAAGAGAGATAGAGAGAGAGAGAGAGAGAGGGAGAAAGACAGAGAGAGAGGAAGAGGGATAGAGAGAGAGAGAGAGAGAGAGAGAGAAAGAGAGAGAGAGAGAGAGAGAGAGAGAGAGAAAGAGACAGACAGAGAAAGAGAGACAGACAGTGAAAGAGAGACAGAGATAAAAAGACAGAGATAAAGATAGAGGGAGAGGGGGAGAGGGAGAGAGGGAGAGAGGGAGAGACAGAAAGAGAGAGAGAGAGAGAGAGGAAGAGGGAGAGATAGAAAGAGAGAGAGAGAGAGACTAAAGATAAAGTGAGACAGGGACAGAGAGAAAGAGAGGGGGAGAGAGGGGAGAGAAAGAGAGAGAGAGAGACAAAGAAATAGAAAGAGAGATAGAGAGAGAGAGAGGGAGAAAGACAGAGAGAGAGGGGGGGGGGGGGGGGGGGCGAAGGGGTTAGGTAATGTGAGGGGGGGGGGATGCTCCATCAAAGAAAAACAAATGAAATATCCACGATTATAGGTGCTATGCCGGGGCTTTATTAAAAGGGAATGTGGGGGGGGGGGGGATGCTCCATCAAAGAAAAACAAATGAAATATCCACGATTATAGGTGCTATGCCGGGGCTTTATTAAAAGGGAATGTGGGGGGGGGGGGGATGCTCCATCAAAGAAAAACAAATGAAATATCAGCGATTATAGGTGCTATGCCGGGGCTTTATTAAAAGGGAATGTGGGGGGGGGGGGGGTTCCCCATCATAGAAAAACAAATGAAATATCCACGATTATAGGTGCTATGCCGGGGCTTTATTAAAAGGGATAGTGGAGTTTTTGTTTCAGAATACAAATGTCTTCAAAGTGCATGGTTATTGATCTTGTTCTTATTTACGACATTTATCTAGTGCCCTTTTATGAACTAAAATTGCTATGAAGGTAATTTTAGACCTCAAAATGTGTGAAACTTAGCCAATATGATTGTACTAATTCAGCCCCACTTAAAAAAAATATGGTGACCGTTCATAATTAATAAATTCATTAATAATAACAATGCACGGACCGCCTGATTTTCTGCGTATTATAAACCAACACGAAAACAAAAACAAAAAGCCAACATCGGCATTGGCTGGAATAAAATGTATAAGGCGCTATCTCGTTTTTCAACGGCTGGTTCAAATCATCGAATATTTGTGGGGCACCAAAACATATTATAAATCGTTATATGTAAGGATATTTCAGCCGTCTCTGAACCGATTTTTGTCCCCCCCAAAAAAGTTGTCATCCAAATTGTATTTTCTTTCAAATTTAACACTCAGTTTTTCATTATCTCACAAAAATTATTTTGCGTAGCGCCCTCTGCCAAAAAGTCAACTATCCCTTTTGTTTGTAATTGATAATAATCATTACTTCGAATGTTTCCAAGTAATTAATTTTGATAAAGTTGTCCAATCAAAGTTTCACCTTTGCAATAATGAAAATGAAGTTAGTTTTTTAAAATCTTCGCTTAGCTACTCCTGACATGGCAACGATGGGTGAATTCTGTAAGTGTTTTGTCGCTGAATGCAAAGTGGAGCCTCCTTCTCCTTGTCTTGGACGACATGAACTTCCAATATCCCTACAGAAAATGAATAGACTGAGGCTGTATTGTATTTTCTATAAAGGAAAATAATTTCAAGACAGTTCAAAATAATGCAGGAAAATGGTAAAGCCTAAGGGATATGTATCAAGTAAAAATATTAAGGACTTGGGCGCAAACGCAATCGGGTAACACTACGCTGTCGGTTAGCTATATACAAAAAAATAAAAATAATAATCTCCCCGATAGTGTTCTTTTTTTTTACTACACTATCCCCTACCGCAATAAGCCCCTATTTTCGTTGTTGAGAATTTCATTGACATACGCGCTTAACTGGCCGAACTGGATTTTTTATTTTAAATACAAATATTGGGCTTTCCCACCAACATATTTAAATCAATTGCAATATGTTAATCGTATTCCAGTTGTCGGGGTCAGCTCCAGCTTATAACCTAAAAAGGGCCCCCCAATTTTTTAGGGATGTCCTCCCTAAGAATCCCTAGTAGTTTTTTGTTTTGCTGCATAACCGCCCCCGACCTCTTTCCGCCATAGCCCCCTTTACATTTTTGTTGAGAGTTCCATTAACATATTGTGCTTTAGTCCCCTTTCCCTTACATAAAAAACAAAATAATTATGATATAACTATTTTTTAAATATTAGCTTATCCCTCCAATGTATTTTCTTTTTGAGAATTCCATTGACATATCGTACTTTAGTCCTCTTTTTCTTACATCACCAAGAACAATAAAAGACTTGATGAAATGTCATAATAGTTGACTGTCATGGTCATGGTGAGGGTTGAAATTATGTCAAAGCTTTTTTTCATCCTGTCGGAGCGTTAAGCAGTAAACAATGGTTATATTCCGAATAGGGCGCACTACATATATTATAATCTTAAAGCGGATGTTTTCGAACAGAATGGAGTGACAGATGAGATGATATTGAAGAAAATGGTTGTAGTCATTTTTTCATCAATTCGATCATCATATTGCAATTGATTCAAAAAATTTGGCGTCCCGATATTAATTTCGGCCAGTTATATCATCTCCTTGGGATTATAACTTACAACATCACAAAGAAAACGGATGAGAAGTATGAAATCAATAGTTACACTCCGTAATTAATGAGAAAGCATAATTACAAAAAATAAAAAATATGCGATTCTCGAAGTCTTGCTTTTAAGATTAATGACAGCAGTTCAGTGACAAAAAATAATTACATGTTTTGACGCATGCGTGTTTGTCACTTTATTTTCATTTTTATTTCATATATCAGTCAGTCTTATATATAACATGGATACTTATGAACAAATTATTTGATATTGAAGGCTATATATAGGTTGTAACAGGTTGTTTCGTTCATTTCTCGGCAAAACTAAGATTTTCAGATTTAGAGACAACTTGACGAAAACAAGAGACCGAGTTACACTGTAAGTATGACATTATTTGTAATTATCAAAATATGCATTTGCTTAATCCTAAGACCTGTTACAAGGATACAGCTAAGTATAAGTGGAGGAGACAAATTTATAAACACAGTGCATCTCGAATCGCTTTCTGTCATATCAATGACCATATTTTTGCAAAACATTTCGAAGTGAAATTGTAGTTACCATGGTTACACAGGTTAACTACATTTGCTAGCAAACCACGGAAATTTTGTTGTGAATGTTTGTTTTAATTTTCTTCTTAAGATTGGTATTTGTTAGTTTGGGTGGATAGGGGTATTGTTGATGAATGCCAAAGGAAATAAAAATAGTTTTTTCCGCTCAATTACGTATTTTTCTCACTCAAATCAATTAACGTGCGTTCAAATTCACGCTTTATCGTCTTAAGATCGATATCGGTCGTTCAAATTTAATATCCGGGCAATGGAATTCATTTGGAGACGTGCAAATTGATTTATGATCATCCAAATTAACTCATATGCAAAATTATCCTAGTTTAGGGCATTACAATTTTTGTTATACGCATTCAATTTAATTTTAGGGCAAATAATTTCGTTAATGTGCACTCGAATTCGCGAACGCAAGTGGGGTATCTAATTTTGTGCACTCAATTTTGATGTTCGTGCATTCAATTAACAAAGTAGGCCTGAGGACTTTGGGGAATTCAATTTATTCATTCATTTGGTTTCATTAATTCCGTATGTTTGTATGTTTTTTTTCTCACCTTTTCAGGCGATGGCAAACTATCTGAATTTATATGCTCTTTCCTCAGCTTCGCTTCGGAAAGATAGCTACATCCATGCAGATCGCCTCGGAAGGGATAGTTTGTCCCATTACCTTCACCAACGATAATTATTTGCTTACTGCATTCTAACTTCAATGTCTTTGTCTAAACTTGTTCAAACTACAGATGGATATTTATTCTTCTTTCTTCGTTTTCTTCGTTGTATTCGGCCAATACTTCTCTTTCACCGAACAAGGTCAGTACGAAATCCCACTTTTCTACAACTTAATTATACGATGAAGAAACGTTCCGTTATTCATTGAAAATAATATTATCCAAACACCCTTTTTTCTTCATATTCCTATGCTGACAATGGCAAACAATTCGGAGTTGACGTCCCTATACGGAGTATAGTCGAACTCCGAAGTAGCACTATATCAATAGAAGAAGTATTTATATACACCCAAAATCCTCGGTAAAAGTGTTCAACACCATGGTAGTTGGAAATCCTACCGACTTTGGGCAATTTTATGCTCAATCTAGTAACGATTTGTCCACATTAAAAAAATTGTAATCAGCAGTGAACTAAAACGCTTCATATTTGTATCCTTAATTATTTCACCACTCCGCCCCCAATCTCTTTCTGTCTGTCTCTCCCTCCATCCCTCCCTACCCTCTTTCTGCCTCTCTGTTTCTGTCTGTCTGTCTGTCTGTCTGTCTGTCTTTCTTTCTCCCCTCTCCCCATCTCTCCAATCCCTACATCTCTCCATCTTCTCTCTTTGTCACAGCTTGCTATTCAAATCAAATCGAATACGGCGGGTCCTGCTACCATTTCTCCCTCGATTTGTCTGACTTCGAAACGTCAAAAGCATCATGTGCCAGTCTTGGGATGCACCTGGTCTTCATCGGATCTAAGGACGAACAAGAGTTCCTGAGCGACACCACCCTCGAAAACGAGTACTGGATAGGGTTATCCAAAGTGACTTCGTTAGACCATGCACCTACTTCAGCATGGTTGGACGGCTCAAGCTTGACCTATTTCAACTTCGCCGTCTCAGGAAGGACTTTTGATGAAGGAGGAGAGTGTTTCCGAATATCACGGTCAGACTCAGGGTCACAATACGAATGGATGGACAGGACTTGTTCGGTGGAGCTTCATTATATCTGTGAAACAGAAAACGGTGAGTGCTGATAAGATTATATTTCATGATTCGGTATTGTACTTTGATTTAGCTACTTTTAACAAGCTTATAGGCCTAGGCGAAAACATTACGTTAAATATAAAGAGTACATAATAAAATTGTTTTTTTTTAAATAATTTTAAATAAAGATACTTACCTACCCAAACACACGCACACACGTGTGTCCTCACGCGCGTGCACAAACGCTTTATGTAAACGTATAATATTTCTGAACATTGCCCTCTGAATATTCCATCAACTATTTAGATATGTTGAGTCACTCTGGTGATGATCTATACAAATTGCGAGAACAACGCATACAACTTAGAAACTTGTTCAGAATTTAATCTTCGAGACCCTACAACAAACTTTGATTCAGAAGGGAGAGATATGGATGCAATTTTAACTTCCTGATTAGCAGCGAACTCGATCTCCGGCCTTTACAGAGCTCTCATATCTTTGAAAGAATCATAGCCTAGATGTATGAGCCACAATACTGTACTCATACAGGCACTGGCGTACTGGTGGGGGGGGGGGGGGGCGCCAGCCCCCCCAAAATAAAATTGAACCATGACTTATTTTCAATTCCGTGATGTATACATGTTCGTGATATCACATTATTTTCAACAAAGTGCGCGTTTCTCCATTTCGTCCCCCTCACCACGAACCGTCCTCTCTAGCAAAATTTGCTATTTTTATTTTTCATTTTTTTACATTTTTTGCATGTACTCATGGTTACCTACATCCTGTAAAAATTTCAGAGCGTGAATATGCTTGGTTACGTAATACCGTAATCATCACAAAGCGTCCGCTCAGCGATTATAGGATTTGTCTGCACCACGAACCGTCCTCTGTTGCGCTCAGTACCAGAGCCTTCCATTCATTTTGTACACTGTCAGGTTGCGCGCAAGTAGCGCGTAGCGTGATCGCGCATTTTATCTTTTCCACGAACCGTCCTCTCTGTTTACAAACCAATTGTAGCACAAATACTCCAACTCAAGAAAATCTAAACACACTGTATAAAACGTTAAGACCTAAGCTTCCAAGTAGTCTCATTGATTTGTAATATAATCTATTGCAAAGTCTAACAATTACCGTTTCAAAAAGTTGTATCTTTTAAACGCGTTTTCTGCAAAACTGACCTTCGCTTGAAAATGCGCGGAGAGGATGGTTTGTGATCCTCTTTAGCAAAATTTGCTTTTTTTTTCTTCATTTTTTGCATGTATTCATGATTACCTACATCCGGTAAAAAATTCAGAGCATGAATATGCTTGGTTACGTAATACCGTAATCATCACAAAGCGTCCGCTCAGTAATTACAGGATTTGTCTGCACCACGAACCGTCCTCCGTTGCGGGCAGTACCAGAGCCTTCCATTCAATTTGTACACGCACGCAAGTAGAGCGGACGGTTCGTGGTGAATTCGCTTAGCGTGATCGCGCATTTTATCTTTTCCACGAACCGTCCTCTCTGTTTACAAACCAATTGTAGCAAAACTACTCCAACTCAAGAAAATCTAAACACACTGTATACAACTTTAAGACCTAAGCTCTCAAGTCGTCCCATTGATTGTTAATATAATCTATTCTAAAGTCTAACAATTACCGTTTCAAAAAGTTCTATCTTTTAAACGCGTTTTCTGCAAAACTGACTTTCGCTTGGAAATACGCGGAGAGGACGGTTCGTGATGCGAGCGACGATTTCTGTTGCAAACTGACACATTCCCAAATAGCCAAGAAGAGCATATGTTTTTTATAGTCACTAAGGGGCCGTGGCCACTAACAGTATACACTAGTAAAAAAAAATCCTTTCCAGAGGCAACTGTGACAAGCACTACCGGGCGTTCCATACTTACATCATGTAACACTGCACATGTACCGTTAAGGGGCCCAGTGGGGAAATTGAATTCAGACAAGATTAAGAGTAGAGAACGGTCCGGAGAACGGTAGAACGAATCGTCTTCTTTCTCTTATAATTTAATGAACAGCAAAGCTTCCGCGCTTCGGGAGGGGGGGGGGGGGGCAACTGAAGTCAGACTAGGATTAAGAGTCGAGAACGGTACAACGAATCGTCTTTATTCTCTAATAAGTTAATGAAGTGTCAAAGCTTCAGGGGGAAAACACGATATAACGAATCGTCTTCTTTCTTCTAAGAATTAAATAAAACGTGAAAGCTTCCGCGCTTCGCGCGGGATAGGCGAAAATGAATTCAGACAAGGATTAAGAGTAATAACATGAATCGTCAAAGCTTCCGCGCCTCGCGCGTAAGTGGCGAAAATGAATTCAGACAAGGATTAAGAGTAATAATTTGTTGAAACGTAAAATCTTCCGCGCTTCGCGCGGGAGAGAGGGGGGTGGGGGGGGGGATGGGGGGGGGGGGGGGGGACTGGATCCAGACAAGAATCAAGAGTCGGAACCGGTACAATGAATCGTCTTCTTTCTCTAATAATTAAATGAAACGTCATAGCTCCCGCGCTTTGCGCGGGAGAGGCGAAACAAGAATTAAGAGACGAGAACGGTACAACGGATCGTCTTCTTTCTCTAATATTTAATAAAGTGTCAAAGCTTCCGCGCTTCGCGCGGGAGGGGAAAAACTAAATTCAGCCAAGAACACGATACAACGAATCAGGGGGGGGGGGGGGGGGGGACTGAAAAATAACTTAGTTCCTGGCCCGGGTTTATAGGGTTAAATTTATAGACATTTGTACATTGGCATTAATTATTGTCGGTAATTGGTTGCTCGTTTTGTCGGTAATCGGTGGCCTCTACAGTCTACACCCTCCCCCACCCCCCCACTAAAATAGATCTAGCGACGCCCCTGTTAACGACACAGTTTATACACTCGAGATAATTTTTGCAAGTGCTACTGATGAAGTACCGGACCACCGTCTTTGTGCATTGTGCGGCATCAAAGCATATACAACGTCTCACGACTTGACAGATCACTTTTCTCTAACCCCTAACCAATCAGAAGGCCTCGTTTTTTTCCAGGAAGTGCCGGTGGACATTAATGCGCCAAATGTGGTTCTCAAATTGCAAAAGATCCCTACTCTTGGAAGGGGTAGGAGAAAGCAACTTTACGTCATATTACTCCAGGAAGTGCCTGAAAATGCGTCTAATTTGGTTCTAAAATTGCAAATGCTTCTTACTCTGGGAGGGGGCCAAAACCCACCCCCGCTTGGTCGCTCCGCTCCCTCGTCGCTAAAGCCTCGTTCTGTCACTTCATCGTTTTACATATATTTAACCCAATGCCATTTTGTGCCCCCCCCCCCCCCCCGGTAAGAAATTTCTGGATCCGCCACTGATGCCCATACCCCTTGAGCTTTGGGGGCTACGTCCCTAGACCTCACCTTGCGAAACGTTCAGTGGGGCCTGCATGTTAGAGTGGGGTGATGCGGATTTTTTTTTGTCAGCCCCCCCAAACGTTTTCGGTCATTACGCCACTGCATACAGGCAAATCCAGTGACGCAACCGAAGAAGTCATGGCTGCTGAAAGCGACGTGTCCACAAGCATCACATGATCGTCATCAACAACAACAACATCAGTGTAAGAACCAGCAACATCTACCACTGCGACAGTTCAATTCAATTCAACTCAATTTTATTTCTGTATCCAACAGAGGGCGCTTCTACACCACCAGATCCATCACCTGTATCCACTACCCAGTCAGTACCCACGACCGTAACCTTGTCATCTAGAGATCAAGGTAAATAAACTTGATGTAGGGGGGGGGGGGGGGACCAACACAAAATTGCACTTTCTGGAGAGAAAAAAAGGGCACCTTAAAAGGGAAATCTCAAAGCGAAACATATACAATTTTTTAGACATTGGTATATACCCCTATATTATGATTACATTATCAGGGATGATTTCAATATTTGTTTCTATTTATACATGATATAAGATATTGCTTAAGCATCATACTTTTTAATTGGGTGTGATGGTATGAAAATTCACTGCGAGCGAGGAAAATTTGTTAAGATTTGTGAGGTCGCAGTGCGAAAAATTACATCTTATAAAGAGGAAAAATCCAATCCTGATGGGGTTATAAGCACATTCTCATAACAGAAGACTGAAAAGACCTTTGATAAGTTACATAATTATAACATCTATATCTACGAGCGAGCGTAGCTAGCGAGCTTTTGGGGAAATTGCTCTCGGTCGCTTGAAATTAGGGGCACGTTTAATGATGAGAGGAAAAGGACACTTATCGAAAGGGTTAAGACACTTATTAGAAGAAAAAAAAAGGAGTACGTATCAAAGTACAAAGGCTAATTATCAGAGGTGAAAACGGGGCACTTCTTACACCTTAAGAAAGAGGCACGCATCAGGGATGTAAAGGGATTTTATGGGATAGGAAATGGGCTTTTGTCGACGAAAAAGAGGCACACATCAGATTTTAATAGGGGCATTTATGAAAAAGGGATAGATTCCTTATTAGAAAGGAAAAAGGGGCACATAATCATTGTAAAAAGGGTAATTATCAGATGTGAAAAGGGGCACTTATGAGAATGAAAAAGGGGCCCTAATGATAAAGGGAAATGTGCATTTGTTGAAAGAAAAGGGGCCCCGATCAGATTGTAATAGGGGCATTTATCGGAGGTGAAAGGGGGCTTTTATGAGAAGGGGGAAGTGGCACTTATAAGAAGGAAAAAAAGAATTGATTAGGAAGGAAAAGAGGTCGTGTCAAAATAAAAGGGGCATTTATTAAGGGATGAAAAGAGCACTTATCATGAGGGGAAGGGGCACTTGTCAAAGTAAAACGAGTATCTCTTAGAATTGAATAGGGTCATTTACAAGAGATGAAAAGGGGCACTCATGAGAATGAAATGGAACTATTTTCATAGATTAAAATTGGGCATTTATGAGAAGGGAAAGGGGCTCTTTTTCAAATGGGGGCACTTATCATAAGAAAAAGGGGCACTTATTAAAAAGGAAAGGGGCCACATGTGAAAATATAATGTGCGCTTATCCTAGTTAAAAAGGGGTAGCTTTCAAAAGGGGAAGGGGTACTTTTTACATAGGAAGAGGGGAACTTTTTATAGCATAAGGAAAACCTCTCAGATTTGAATAGGGCAATTGTCAGAGGTGAAGGGGGCGCTTATCAAAATTGAAAAGGGGCGCTTCTCGTACCTGAAAAGGGAAACATATTACAGATTAAAAAAGGCACTAATGAGAAAGGAAAATGGACACTTATTGCAAAGAAAAATGGGAACTTATCAAAGGAAAAGGGGTACGTGTAAAAAAAAAAGGGGCGCTTATCAGAGGTGGAAAGGGGAAGGGGCATTTTTAAAAATTAATAGGGGCACTTGTCAAAGTAAAAGGGGCACTTCTTACAAAGTTAAAGGGGCACTTTTCATATGTAAAAAGGGGCACTTTTGAGGTAATTGAAAAAAGAAGTAGGGCACTATGCCCCCTGCCCCCTGGAAGCGCCGCCTCTGGCAGTGGCATAATGAGCAAATACGTTGGGGGGGGGGGGGCACTAGAAAAATGTGCATCACAAGTGGAGTATTATCGATCAGGTAGAGCGTAGCGTACATCGGCGTAGGGTCCAGGGGCTTTGTTTAGGCATTCAATTACGGTCAGATAAGCATTTAGATACCTCATTTGTGACACTGGCAGTTCAGTCATTCTTCCTTTTTCTCTTTAATATATTTTTCAAAAAAGTGAGGGGGGCTCGAGCCCCGCCGTTCTGCAGGCGCTGACATAAAGGCTTCTTAATAAGCATATTTTTGCCTGACTGTAAATTTAGGAGTTTGTATTTTTACAACAAACGTATAAAAAAGTAACAATTTACAAAAAAATGGAGAAAACGAATTCCAGAAAATAACGTCATTTTAGCAACGTTTGTAAATCACTAGTACACTGTTGGTCATAATGGTGGAATAATTATTTTTACCCCAATTTATTGAATGATTTTGACAATGATTTATTCCTAATAGATCTAGATAATAGTATACATTCTCAGATTTTATTGAATGACAATTGAGGAGTGTTTGTTTTGCGTGACTGCTAAAGCATGTGTGTGCTACTATGCTAATCAACTAGGGAAAGCTACGTCTTTAAGTCAGAACTGACAGTAATGGGGATTAATGCCTCATAAAAGGGCACTAATAAAGCACATCGACACGGTTTTGATCCTGGGGGCTCACAGTAACGAGGCCATTGCTTAGCCAATGAATCATGACTGTACGCAGCGGGCGCTAGGGTGCGTCGACGCCCCAACATAAACAAAAAAGAAAAGAAAATGCAATACATTTTCAATAATTCATTGCATTTTCCCCCAGTCCCCAACAGGAAAAATTCCTCTGTAGGGCCATGCATTATGGATCAAGGCATACCCACATAGGCGCCCCCCCCCGCTGAATAATGTACTTGATATATGTTTCATGTATTAAGTTGTTAATTGTCATGGCAGTTATGATGCGATCTGGAAACTTAAAGCTCTCGGCCGACAATGCAAGACTCCTCGATGCCTACGTGCATGCATCATTCCGAGTCTCCTCTTCGATAAGATGCGCACAACACTGCCTTGCTGACGTCACTTGCTCTTGCTTCACCTACATTGCCCACGAGAGGGCATGCTTGCTTGGCGAGGAATGCCAGACGGCATCTGGAGTCAGATAATTATGATACACATCTTGGAGCTAAAACGTATTCAAGGGCTTAACTTCATCAACTGACAATTCAGGATTGATTCTTCGACATGTTCAATAAAAACAAATTATGAATTGCAAGCTGTAATTTTATGTAAAATTAACTGTTAAATACTTTCTCAACTTTAGTCATTTTTCCCGTGAGATGGTGCTAGACCAGCTTTACATACAGATTTGTTTTCTTATATAAAGGATTTCTTTGCAGCTTTATAATGCTCAAGAGAATCGTAGAAACGTTCATAGAAATAATAATAGCTTGCAATCAATATCACCATTCCCCAAAAAAACTTTATTGTTTTGTATAAAGTAGTATGGATAAGCATTTTAAGAAGCAAATTATTATATTTTCTCTCTGCTAAACTAAACACTGATTCAAATAATTTCGTGCAATAGAATATTAACAAAATTATATTAACAATTAATAGTCCTTAATGTTGCGTAATTATTAAACTTTGAGTACAATTTAAAATGATGTATACAAAAAACTTTGTCAGATTGTGGATGAATTTACATAGGTAACTTTTTGTTCCTAGTTTTTACCGTACAAAACTAAACGATTGATGGATAATCTTGTTGAGTGCATCTTTACATAATATCTGTCAAGTCTATGTACTTAGTAAACAGTCAAACTATTGAATGAAATTTTAAAAAATATATTTTTTAAATAGCATTTCTTTCTTGCCATAAATTGCAATCCTGATGCGGAATAAATCTTTACCTTTTGTCTTCAGAAAATCTCTTGGATATTTATGTACTCATTTCAAACATGATTATCACACAAATTTAGGAGGCTGAAATTTTGGATCGACGTTGAACATTCAGTCGGCATTATTCTACACATTAATGTGAAAATAAAGATTAATGTTAAACAATGCACTTTCGTCGATGATATCTAGAAAAGCCCCTGTATTGCTAAATCTTTAGCCTTTGCACTGATTAGGGTGAGGGGGAGAGGGAGAGGGAGAGAGAGAGAGAGAGAGAGAGAGAGAGAGAAAGAGAGAGATAGAGATAGAGAAAGAGAGAGAGAGAGAGACAGCGAGAGAGAGAAAGAAAAAGATAGGGAGAAGGAGGGAGAGAGAGAGAGAGAGAGAGAAAGAAAAAGATAGGGAGAAGGAGGGAGAGAGAGAGAGAGAAAATGAGAAAGATAAGGAGAGAGGGAGAAGGAGAGAGAGAGCGGGAGATGGAGGGAGAGAGAGAGAGAGAGAGAGAAAGAGAAAGTTAGGGAGAAGGAGAGAGAGAGAGATAAAGAGGGGAAAGGGAGAGAGAGAGGGGAGGGAAGGGGGAGGGACACAGGGCGAGGTGATGCGGGGGATGCTCCTAAATGACCATTGAAAGAAGAAGAAAATGAAATATCCACAATATAAAACAAACGAGCCCAAACGAGCTTTTCAATTTCTAAGTAGTAGGGAAAAGGGAACACTGAAATATATTATGCAATTTTTATGTAGGCTATGTCTGTTTTGTCATGGCAACCCCACAAAAATGCTCGCGCTTCGGAGGAATTACGCCTTCTACCAATACAAGCTATTCGGAGATCTTCGGGTGCTATGCCGGGGCTTTCTTTAAGCCTTTTGTAGTTGACAAGTGACAACACTCATCACTTCGAATATTTCCAAGCATCAAATTTTGTTCAAATTGTCCAATCCAACCTTTTTAATAATGAAAATAAAGTTATTGTTTTTAAATCTTCGCATACTACATTTTCTGACATGGCAACAATGGGCGAATTATTTAATTGTTTTGTCGCTGAATGCAAAGTAGAGTCTCTTTCTCTTTGTCTGGGACGACAAGCACTTCCAATATCCCCCCAAAAACTGAATTGACTGGAGCTTTATTGTAATTTCAAGAAAGTTCAAAATAATGCTGGGAAATAGAAACTAAAATAATACTGCTTTTAGAGCCAATTAAAAGATATGCTTCAGGAACAAACATTTTGGCCGATTGCGCAAACGCAATCGGGTAACACTACGCTGTCGGTTAGCTATAGAAAGTAGGTCCTTTTTTTCGTGATAATATCTCCCACAAGACTCCCCGATAGTGTTTCTTTTTGCTACACTACCCCCTACCACCATAAGCCAATATTTTCTTTGTTGAGAATTCCATTGACATACGTTTTGTAGACCACCCTTCCCTTACGATTTAACTGGCCGAACTGGATTTTTAAAAAAATACAAATATTGGGTTTTCCCATCAAAATATTTAAATCAATTGCAAAATGACTCAAGACTCCTCGATATTCTTTTTGCTTCATGAACCCCCTCCCCCGACCTCCTTCCCGCCATAGCCCCCTTTAAACTTTAGTTGAGAATTCCTTTGAAATATTGTGGTTTAGTCCCCTTTCTTCTACATCAACAACAACAGTTAAAATATGATATAACTATGGCCGAACTGGGTTTTCTAAATCTTTTTATTTAATATCGGGCTATCCCTCCAAAGTATTTTCTTTCAAGTTTGAGAATTTTATTGACATATCGTACTTTAGTTCCCTTTTCCTTACATCACCAAGAACAATAATGGACTTGATGAAATGTCATAATACTTTATGTCACGGTCATGGTGAGGGATGAGATTGTGTTCAAAGCTTTATTCATCATGTCAGAGCGTTATGCAGTAAACAATGATGATATTCCAACCAGGGCCCTCTGCAGATATTATTATCTTAAAGCGGATGTTTCCGAAAAGAATGGAGTGACAGGTAAGATGAAATTGAACAAAAGTGGCTTTTTTTCTTCATCAATTTGATCATCATATCGCAATTGATTCCAAAAAAAAATTGGCGTCCCGATATTAGTTTCGGCCAGTTATATCATCACCTTGCTTGGGATTATAACTGACAATATCACAAAGAAAATGGAGAAGTATGATATCAATAGTTACACTCCATAATTAAAGAGAATGCATAATTACAGAAAATAAAAATAAACGATTCTCGAAGTCTTGCTTTAAAATTAATGACAGCAGTTCAGTGAAAAAACTAATTACATGTTTTGACACATGCGTGTTTGTCACTTTATTTTCATTTTTATTTTTTATATATCAATCAGTCTTATATGTAACATGGATACTTATGAACAAATTATTTGATATTAAAGGCTATTGTAACAGGTTGTTTCGTTCATTCCTCGGCAAAACTGAGATTTTCATATTTCGAGACAACTTGACGAAAACAAGAAACCGAGTTACACTGTAAGTATGACATTATTTATAATTATCAAAAATGCATTTGCTTAATACTTATACCTGTTACAAGGATACAGCTAAGTTTAAGTGGAGGAGACAAAGTCATAAACTCAGTTCATCTCGAATCGCTATCTGTCATATCAATGAGCATTTTTTGGCAAAACATTTCGAAGTGAAATTGTAGTTACCATGGTTACACAGGTTAAATACATTTGCTAGCAAACCACGGAAATTTTGTTGTGAAAGTTTTTAAAAAAAAAGTCTTCTTAAGGTTAGTATTTGTTTATTTGGGTGGATAGGGGTATTGTTGATGATTGCCAAAGGAAATAAATATAGGTTTTCACCGCTCAATTTCGTATTTTTCCCACTCAATTCAATTAACGTGCATTCAAATTCACGCTTTATGATCTTAAAATCGATATCGGTCGTTCAAATTTAATATCTGGGCAATAGAATTCATTTGGAGACGTGCAAATTGATTTATGATCATCAAACTTAACTCATATGCAAAACTATCCTAGTTTAGGGCATTCCAATTTTTGTTATCCGCATTTAATTTAATTTTAGGGCAAACAAATTCGTTAATGTGCACTCGAATTCGCGAACGTATGTGTGGTATCTAATTTTGTGTACTCGATTTTGATGTTCGTGCATTCACATTAACAAAGTAAGCCTGAGGACTTTGGGGAATTCAATTTATTCGTTCATTCGGTTTCATTAATTCCGTATGTTTGTATGTGTTTTGTTCGTGTCCCCCTCCCTCTCTCTCTCTGTATATATAATTATGTATGTCTTGTCAGATACATACTTTCATAGGCCTGTTGTGCCATGATTTATCCTTTTTTGGTTTATTATATCTTGTTGCCTCAAAGACAAGGTCATCAGATTTAAAAAAGAATACTATTTGTTAGGTTTATTTTTTATGATTGTTAATTTCTTTGTTTTTATCACTGTTCTAAAAAAGAAGTACCTTCTGCACCGTCTATTCTAAACCATTGCATGACTTATTGCATGTTTTCTGATTTCGAACGCAAGAGTTGTGCAAAAATTCATCCTGAGCGCACGGTTTTAACATTTTATTTCTCTTCTGATTTCGAAATGTTAAAACGGCGCGCTCAGAATGAATTTCTGCTTGCGTTCGAAATCAGAATGGAATAAATGTTAAACCGGCGCGCTCGGGATGAATTCGAGCAATACTTTCGAGCTCGAAATCAATCACTAAAACAATTATTCTTGAAATTAAGAAATGAATTCTCGATATCAAGAAATGGGAATGAATGTTAAAACGGCTTGCCATAACTATGATCATGTACCAAACCTACATTCTCCCCCCTCGGGCCTTGAACCACTAGTCTGCCCAGTTGACTGTGTGGTTCGCGTCCAATGTGGAATATAATAGCTTTTATATTCCACATACCAAGAATCTTGCGCTACGATTGGTCAAAAGTAAATCACGTGATGAAAGAGAGTTCGACCATCATTGATGGGAGAAGAAAAGTTCGTTGCACTGTGTAGATAGTTGTAGTATTTACCCAGTGTAACGCACTTTCACTGAAGATAGAAATACTATCTACAAATTGCAACGCACTTTCTTGTATACGTTGCGTATACGTACGTAAGTACTGCATGCACTGTACGTAATATTGTTAGCTGTCAATTGAAGATTTGTTGCTCTAAAATGACGGAAGAAGTGAAATGTTTCCGATGTGGAATATAAAGCAAATAATCACCTTTTGGTTTCAGGCGATGGCAAACTATCACTTTCTTGGCGATCTGAATTTATACGCTATCTTTCCTCAGCTTCGCTTCGGAAAGATAGCTACATCCATGCAGATCGCCTCGGAAGTGATAGTTTGTCCCATCACCTTCACCAACGATAATTATTTGCTTACTGCATTCTAACTTCAATCTCTTTGTCTAAACTTGTTCAAACTACAGATGGACATTTATTCTTTTTTGTTCGTTTTCTTCGTTTTCTTCGGCCAATATTTCTCTTTCACCGAACAAGGTCAGTACAAAATCCCTCTTTTCTACAACTTATACAAAAGAGAAACGTACCGATGATTAAAAAAAAATATTATCCGAACGCCCTTTTATTCCTTCTTATTCCTATGCTGACCATAGCAAATAATTCAGAGTTGACGTTCATATACGGAGTATAGTCGAACTTCGAAGTAGCCCTATATTAATAGAAGAAGTGTTTATATACACCCAAAATCCTTGGTAAAAGTGTTCAACACCATGGTAGCTGGGAATCCTATCGGCTTGGACAATGTTATGCTCAATCAAGTAACGATTTGTCCAATTTTTGTATAATTTTTTTTTTATCAGCAGTAAACTAAAACGCTTCATATCTGTATCCTTAATTGTTTCACCACTCCGCCCCAATCTCTTTCTGTCTGTCTGTCTGTCCCTCCTTCCATCCCTCCCTACCCTCTTTCTGCCTCTCTGTTTCTGTCTGACTGTCTCTCTCTGTTTCTTTCTGTCTGTCTGTCTTTCTCCCCTCTCCCCATCTCTCAAATCCCTATATCTCTACATTTTCTCTCTTTGTCACAGCTTTCAATGCAAAGCAAATCCAACACGGCGGGTCCTTCTACCATTTCTCCCTCGGTTATTCTGACTTTGACACGTCAAGAGCATCATGTGCCAGTCTTGGGATGCACCTGGTCTTCATCGGATCTCAGGACGAACAAGATTTTCTGGTCGTCACCGGTCTCGCCAACGAGTACTGGATAGGGTTATCCGAAGTGAGTTCGCGTGACAATATACCCACTTCAACATGGTTGGACGGCTCAAGCTTGACCTATTTTAACTTCGCCGACTCACCATTGACTTTTAATCAAGGGGGAGAGTGTTTCCGAATAATGTGGTCAGGGTCACAATGCGAATGGAGGGACAAGCATTGTGATGTGCAGTTATATTATATCTGTGAAAAAGAAAACGGTTAGTGCTGAGAAAGTTATATTTTATGATTCGGTATTGTACTTTGATTTAGCTACTTTTAAAAAGCTTATAGGCCTATGCGAACCCTAACCCTACCCTCGTTCTGCCTCTCTGTTTCTGTCTGTCTGGCTCCCCTCTCCCCCTCTCCCAATCCCTACATCTCTCCATTTTCTCTCGTTGTCACAGCTTGCAGTCCAAATCAAATCGAACACGGCGGGTCCTGCTACCATTTCTCCCTCGATTTGTCTGACTTCGAAACGTCAAAAGCATCATGTGCCAGTCTTGGGATGCACCTGGTCTTCATCGGATCTCAGGACGAACAAGAGTTCCTCGTCTACCCCCGACCAAAATACTATAATTACTGGATAGGGCTATTCAAATCGACTTGGTTGGACGGCTCAAACTTGACCTATAGCAACTTCGCTGACTCAGCATCGACTTTTGATGAAGGAGGAGAGTGTTTCCGAATATCAGGGTTAGATCAATATGAATGGATGGACGAGCTTTGTTCTGAAGAGTTCCCTTATATCTGTGAAACAGAAAACGGTTAGTGCTGAGAAAGTTATCCATTTTTTTAATGATTCGGTATTGTACTTTGATGTAGCTACTTTTAAAAAGCTTATAGGCCTATGCGAAAACCTTACGTTAAATATAAATAGTACATATATATGATACACAGACACACACGCAAGCACCCCACATACACACACACACGCACACACACACATTATGTATACGTCTAATCTTTCATATAGCTCCGTTTAGTCTCATTTCACAACGCCCCCTATCGTCAAAGTCAGCAACCTCAGTTAGCCTATGGAATTTTACAACAACAAAAAAATCGTTAAAAATTCTTTTTTTGTTTAAACGAAAAGCACATCCACCCCGACGTACGTTATCACTAGCTCTTTCATTGGAACCCTCATGTCCCATTGACTTTTGAAAGTTCACCTACCGTAATTTGATCAAAATAGGTTGCAAGCTCGTCATTGCCTATAATACACATGTGAAACAAGTCAAACTTTGGACTCAGTTTGCCAAGCGATTTTAAGATTATAGGTCAAGCACACTTCTGCTTGGTTCATTAAGTCCATTTCATCCAACCCCCCACCGTTATTTTTTCATTTAGTAAAAGCAAACATTTTGCCGAGGTAAGCGAAAACATGAATATTCATGAACGGTCAGACAATACAGCCTTTTAGTACGTAACGTATAGTCAATGGGAATGGGCGATGATCCGTCCAGGAGGTAGAGGTCAGTGGTTTGTGCTGGCAACGTTCCAGCGAGCATAAATGAGACAACCGGAGCAATATGTCCCCGTCTGAATATTCCCCGTCTGCAGTGCATTGTTAAACAAAATGTTATTAACAATTCACTATCCTTAATCTTTAGTAATTTATAAACTTGGAGTAAAATTCAAAATGCTGTATAATAAAAACTGTGTCAGATTGTGCACTGAATTTACATAGGTAAGTTTTTGTTCCTAGTTATGTACCGTACAAAAATAAATGAGCGATTCATGGATACTCTTGTTGAGTGCAACTTAACATAATATCTGTCAAGTCTTAAACAGTCCTTATTACTGAATGAAATTTAAAAAAAAAAATCTTTAAAAAAACATTTCTTTCTTGACGTAGATTGTAATCCTGATGCGGAATAAATCTTTACCTTATGTATATAGAAAATCTCTTGTCTTTCTATATTCATTTCAAACCAATTATCACACATTAAGAGGCTAAACATTCAGTCGGCATTATTCTACACATCATTTAGAAATAAAGGATTAGTGTTTAACATTGCACTGCCGTCGATGGTATCTAGAAAAGCCATTGCATTGTTAAATCTTTAGCCTTTGCACTGACCAATGTGAGGGGGAGAGAGAGAGAGAGAGGGAGACAAAGAGACAGAGACAGAGAGAGAGAGAGAGAGAGAAATAGAGAGAGAGAGAGAGAGAGAGAAAGAGACCAAGAGAGAGAAGGAGAGTGAGAGGGAGAGAGAGGGGGAGGGACAGAGAAAGAGAAACAGAGAGAGAGAGAGAGAGAGTGGGGGGGAGGGGGGGGGGGGGCTAAGGGACGAGGTAATGCTGGGGATGCTGCATCGAAGAAGATAAAAAGGAATATCCACGATATAAAACAAACAAACCCAAACGAGCTTATCAATTTCTAACTAATATACTAAAATATTAAGCCCACAATAAGGCTCGCGCATTGTAGCAATTTCGCCTCCTTCCTGCAGTGCAAATATAAATATATTTCATAATAATAATTTTGTGTTTTTATTATGTAAGATCAACGGATCGGGCGACGGAGATTTATTACCATGTTACAATTTGGCATACTGCATTCCTCTGATTCTTAGTTTGAGGAATTTTTTGTAATTTTTTAATGTAATTGTATCTTCCAACCCAGTGGCGGATCCAGAAATTTCTTACCGGGGGTTGGGGGGGGGGGGGGGGGGGGTGAAATATATGAAAAAGGATGGAGCGAGGCGTCAGCGGCGAGGGAGCGGAGCGCCCAAGCGGGGGTGGGTCTAAGAGGGGTCAGAACCACCTCCCATGCAGAGTAGGAACCATATGCAATTTTAGAACCACATTAGGCGCATTTTCAGGCTTTTCCTTGAGTAATATGACCTAAAATTGCTTTCACCTACCCCCTCCAAGAGTGACATCATGTTTGTTGCATGAGGATGTCAGGAGTGAGAGTGTTTTTACGAGACATCCTCTTTTCTTTTTTTCCCCTTCTTATTGTTCTCCTTTTCCCCCTTTTTTGCAATGACGACCTTCGTCATTGCCTTGTTTTCGTTCACATTCTACCCCATTAATTGCAATGACGACCTTCGTCATTGCCTTGTTTTCGTGAACGTTCTAGAAATGTGATTTCCTCTTTGAAATTCAGATAACGCCCTAAAAATGACTTTTTGGTACCCTTTCTTCAAATTGTTTTTAATCACTAATGCATGAAATATGCATCATATGAGTTGCACCAACTGAAAGAGGAGGATCCAAGCTTTACGAATATGTGTAATTTATTAATTATAATTGTGATTAAGTTATGATAAATCATCGATAATTCTCGGTTTCGTTTTTTCTGGGACGCACTGTATATGAATATTTATTGAAAAAAAGAACATATTTACATGTACAATTTGCGTGTTCATTATAAGTTTTGGTTGGTAATTTGTAGACAGAAAATAGTGCGGTTAGAAACAACCGTATTACGCGCCTAATAAATATTGTGTATTATTATTATTATTTGATATGTATTGCTTTCAATTTTCGAAAATGGCACCAGGGTGACCTACAACTTGAAATTTACCATGCGTGGTATTTTTCCACTCCGCCTGTCTGGCTTTGCAAACATGTTCAAACCGGTTCTGTCTGGTTTGTTAATATTTTCAATTGTAACATACCTTGTCCATTATTACTTACAGCGCGTATTAATTAATTATTGTTATTGATTTATTATGCGTAGTTCAACCAATCACGCTGCTGTGGTGATTGGGCCATCGGGCTCTTCTAGCTACATGGGAACCAGGGAGATTTTGTTTGTATATAGAGTTAACAACTAAATTATTCATACCCTTACCAAGTTGTGTAAATGTTAAAGTATTAAAAAAAAACATGATTCGTTCCGATGCATGTTTCTCGAGGATGTGACATATTAAAGGAATAGTTGAGTTCTTATTTAAGACCGCAAATGCCTTCACAGTGCATGTTTAATGCTCTTATTCTTATTTATGACATGTTTAGTGCCCTTTTAGAACCTAAAATTGCTATGAAGGTAATTTTAGACCCCAAAATGTGTGATTAAAAAAATACGATCATACCAATTCAGCTCCACTTTCCAAATAATACGGTGACCGTTAGTTAATTAATTATTATTATTACAATACACGGGCCGGCTGGTTGTGCGTATTATAACCAACACAAAGAAGCCAACAAAAATCCCATATTGGCATTGGCTGGAATAAAACGTATAAGGCGCTATCTCGCTTTTTCAACGGCTAGTTCAAAATTATCGAATATTTGTGGGGCCCCACAAATATTTGAAATGGTTATATTTATGGATACTCAAGCCGCCTCTCAACCGATTTTGATCAAAGAAAGATGATTTAGTCATTTAAATTGTATATTCTTTCAAATCTGACATTCAGTTTTTCATTATCTCACACAAAATATTTTGTGTAGCGCCCTCTGCAACAAAACCCAATTATCCCTTTAAAGCTTACATCTAAACGTATTCAGCAAAGGTCCTTATTCAACCAGTACACCTTTAAGTCTTGACTTATGAAAACACAAAAAACATCACATTTATATGGGGTATAAATATTTCAGTTGTTAATTGTAGGTACACAAAGACTGTTACTGCGCTATTGTATATTGTTTGTGCCTGTTTAATTTTTAATCCAAAGGAGACTCGACTGACTTTGCTTGCTGCTCGTCTTGCTATTCGCGAGTTTCATAATTTGACTCTTTTTACATCGTTATTTTGAGAGGCTTGTTCATCGTCTTCATAGATGTGATTTTTTGACTCCGTGCAGTGAAAATAGAGCAATCAATTAATTTCTAATTGTGCATCATTGTTTTGACAACTTCAAGTTTCAACGGCAATTCGTATCCCACATCGATCGACTCATTATTTTCTCGTCATCTTGCCGTATTTTCACATCTGTCTCTTCAATGATCGACCATCATCATCGTCGTCCGTTGTGTTGTGCTGACTTGTTGAATATCTTCATCTTCATTATTACATCATCATCCTTGTTATCATCTTCATCGTCATCGTTGTCGTTGCACTGAAATCGTCCATTGACTGCGTCATCGATATCATCATCACCCTTATCATCGCGGTCATCATTATCATCAAGGATATCATTGCTGACTTATCATCGCCTTCAACATCGTCTTCGTCATTAACATCACCGTCACCATCGTCGGCAACACCCTTCCTTACCTCGCCGTGGATGCTGATCCGGTTTGATATATTTATTTTGAACACTTTCCTGATTATTGTTTGATGATTCTTTTTGTGCTCGTTATTTGCTGATTGATGAATATATTTTTGTGTATGATTGTATATTTATATATTCACTTGATCGTGACGGTGATTAATCTCTACATGTGAGTTTCGTGCTCCCTTTTGACGCGTTAACCACGTTTATTATTGTACTCCTTTTTGTAACACACAGGAGATTAATTGCTCCCGTTTTATCCAGTTGTCACTGTTACTACTGTGTTGATTATTGACGCCTTGTCCGCCTTTTGTACATTTTGTGTATTTTTTGTGTATCTAAACGATTATATGAACCTCGATTATTTGTTTTGATTATCTATATATATTCGATTGTAAATTTGTATTGTTTGAAAGTGTGGTTTTCTACGGGATTTTTATTGTGATAGATTGGGTGCGTGAATTTATCTCAGATAATAATTGGAACAGAATATGTGTCATTTCCCTTTTTGGCATTTAAAGACAGGCTTTACTACTTCAGCTAGAAGGGATTAGACCACCCAGCGAGGTCACTGTGACAGGTGGCTATCTCATTAACTCAGTTCTCATTTAACATAAGAAAAAGAGGATCATGGGGGACCAACAGGCACCGATTGGGGAAGTTTTCTATATAGAGGGAGCAAGTAGCTACAAGTAGGACAGTGTGCCTTTAAGCTATGGTCACAACTCAGAGCAGCGACCGACCGATTTGTAGCCTGCTCGGTTGCCACTGGAATTTAAGCTATGGTCATATCCCCCAGAAGTAGCCTGCTCGGCGGCGATTTCGCTCGGGCTCCGAGCGGCGGCCAGCCGGGCACCGCTTGTTTTTAGGGCATCGCTAGGCCGCCGCTGAAGTTTTACAATTCGGCGGCACCTGCTCACTTTTCACTCGCCGCCCAAAATACGATCACTGCCCGGGCGGTCGCCGCCCGGGCACCGACCTTAAAGAGCGTTCGCCGTCGAGCGATTTAGGTCAAAAATCGAAGCCGCTAGGTCAAATGCTGCCAAACTGGAGCTGCCCGGAAGCCGAACGATTTCGAACTCACCGCCCAGTGTCCGACTCATCTCCCAGCGGCGAAGGGGCAGCGACCGCTCGGCAGCCTTCGACCTAGCGACTTTGATTTTTGACCCAAACCGCTCGACTGCGAACGCTCGATTAGGTCGGTGCCCGGGCTGTCGAACGTATTTTGGGCGGCGAGTGAAAAGTGAGCAGGCGCCGCCCGAATTTTAACTCCGCGCTAGAACGACCAAGCCCTAAAATTAAGCGGTGCCCGGGCGGCAGCCGCTCGGTGTCCGGGCGAAATTGGCGAAAAACCTCGCCGCCCAGCTGCCGAGCAGGCCTTTTTTTGGGGTTGTGACCATATCTTTAAATGATCGCATTCATAGCTAGATACATTTATTGGCACCACAACCACCCAGTCGGGGAGTTCCTACGACTCATTTGAAGATTTGTTTGCCCGGATTACAAATTCGAACGAGAGGAAATAGAATTGTCAATGAATGACCGAGCATTAACATCTTTTTTTCCTCATTTAAATTAACATGACTCATTTGAAGAGCTTGTTGCATGAACACCGAACTTGAACGAGCGCTAATGAATTCGAATGACAATTTGCCGTGGCGATCACGTCTATCGTGAATTGGAATGCTCTTAACATTACATTGAATTAAAAACCTATATTAATCAAACAGGTATTAATGAACTTCGGCGTATCATGTTTATCTCTGCAAGATAATATATAATATATTTCTAATACTATTTCACGTAATATTGGTATTCTCTGTATATTGAAATATTATGTCCCTTCAAATATCTTGTTTATGTTATATAATTCATTGATACTGCCTTATATTTCATATTGTAACATTATATTCGAAAAGCAACGTTGACGCCATTTTACTGTTACAAAAAAAACCATGCGTATATGTACTAATTCTTTCTATCGCGACCACACCAATCCCTTGTTTTCAAAACTAAAAATTCTAAAAGCTGATGATATAAATTTTCTACAAATAGCGCTTTTCATGTTTCGCTTACAAAATGGTCTACTACCTTCATACTTTCCCCCATTGTTTAATTTAAATAAAACCATCCACTCTTACCCCACAAGGCAAACTGAAAAATTCCATCTAAGAAATCCAAGAACCGCATTGGCACTCAAATCCATTAGACACGCCGGTGTGACCGCGCCGTTTGTCCTACCAGTTTCGTTTGTCCGTCGGACATAATATGCGGGTTTTCTGCTCGCACGGATCGTCCGAGGGACGATCCGTGCGGTTTGCTTTCCGCTCAGTCTGTCCCTCCATTGTTTTACGTGTATATTTGATAAAAGGAAGCAACTCGGCAAATCAATGTATTTAGACTCATTGTAAATCATGTGGTTGACATTTTTTCTAGAAATTACATAATAATAACTCTCTACAATTTTTTAAAGCAAATGGGCCAGTCCTTTTGAAAGTAGAAGTGAATATTTTCTTTAAAACCTTTATTCTATGAAGGCATACTCGTGATATCGGCCCCACAACTGTTGTAATCGATTATACTTTTGTACGTGGCTTCGTACTTCAACCAACTCACTACTAGTATATACTCGTGATACAGGCCCCCGCCCCAAGTATTTGGGGGCGTTTCGAGGATTAATGAAGGAGTTAAATGGGAAATTAAAGTGATTAAAAATGGGGTTGAAAATGAGTGGGGGAGGCTAGAGTATTTAAGATAAGGTAGAGCGTAGCACAAATTGGCGGATGCTCAGGGGGTAGGGGCATTTAATTACGGTCAGATGAACATATTTTAATACCTTATTCATGACACTGGCAGGTCACTAATTGGCGTATGATCCAAGGGGCGGAGCCCCCGGAAGCGCAGGGGTTTTAGGAATTAAAATTAAGGTCAGATTATCATCCAAGGGCCAGCCTTGGGTCCCAAGGTCGGGTCCAGGGGGCAGAGCCCCCGGAAGTTCAGGGGTATGGGCATTTAATTACGGTCACATGAGCATACTTTCTTTTCTATTTCTTTCTATTTAATTCACTTTAATATACTTTTTCAAAAGTGTGGGGTTGGGGCTTGAGCCCACAAGCCCGCCGTTCCGCGGGACCTGACATGTAGGCCTCGAAATAGTATATAAGCACATTTCTTGCCTGGCTGTAAATTTGATATTTGTCATTCTCAAACAAACGCATAAAAAGTATAATTGACTATAAAGTGAGGAAAAATCCGGGAAAATTAGGCCATTTTAGCAACATCTGTAAATCACTGGTATCAAATTAGAACCCCCCCCCCCAAAAAAAAAAAAAAAAAAAAATCACTTTTAAAGTTTACTTTGGTGGGGGGGGGGGGGGGGTAGCAACTGGCTGAATACTTACACCTTTGGTGTCGAGGGGCTCTTTCTTCATTTTTTGTTCGGTAATAAATAAGGTTAGTTTATGTAGGTGTCACTCAGGCACGGATATACGGGGGAGCGACGGACCCGCCCACCCCCGCCCCCTCTTTGAAAAAAAAAAGAAAGGAAAGGAAAAACGAAGAAAGGAATGGAATAAGGAAAGAAAGAAGGGCTAAAAACACGAGTTAGAAGTGGACCCATCAGGGCACTCCCTTATCCGTATCAGGGGGAAAATACATGGGGGCTTGGGGTGAAGTACCCCCCGAAATGCCAAAAAGAGTCCCGAAAGTCATAAAAGTAGCCCCCGAAATTTTTTAATTATTTTTTTCCCTGATCCGTATATAGGACGAGGCCCTGGGGCAGCTAGCCATACTCCAATATTTGGGTCGTTTTCCGATCAGAACTAGCCCTAACTATCATTCCAGGATTTTGTTTCAGAACCTTAGACAAAGTTACCCAATCCCTTTATGTTTCAAAAAGTAGACTTCATTGACCTGTACATAGGATAAGGAACCGGGGGTGGGGGGGGGGGGGGGGCTAGGAGGGGACAGCCTGGGGGGGGGGGGCTCAGATATCATTGAGCCCCCCCTAATATTTTTGGCGGGGCTTATAGATATCATTGAGCCGCCCCCGATACTTATTGCGGGGCTCGGATATCATTAACCCCCTCCTCCCCAATCATTATATTCTAGGCATGAAACTCATGTATACCTATAACCTATAAACTTACCATTCAGATATAAACATTTTATAAATATTTATTTTTTGGGGAGGGGGAGGGGGGCTCAGACATTGGATCTCGCATATCATTGACCCAAAAAATATATTTGGTGGATCTCGGATATCATTGAAACCCCCAAATATTTTGGCGGGACTCTGATATCATTGAGCACCCCCCCCCCATATTTTGGTGGGGCTCAGATATCTTTGAGCCCCCCCCCATATGTTGGTGGGACTCAGATATCATCAGCCCCCTCCAATCGTTTTCGGTGGGGCTCGGATAAGCACGGAGCCCCCCGAAATTTTTGTGGGGCTCGGATAACATCACGGAGCCCCCCGATATTTTTGAGGGGCTCGGATATCATTGAGCCCCCCCCCCCAAATATTTCGGCCGGGCTCGGTTATCATGAGCCCCCCTCTCCTCCCCAATTTTGTGTTCGTGCTGATGAGTTGAGGGAAGTGTATGCCAGAGTTATTGACTTTGTAGCATTAACTAGGCAGCTAACAAGCCTCCAAGACGTGTGTGACGATGAGAGGAAACCTATCGAATACATTAAAACAATCTGTAAGATTTTCAACATCGGTCCAATCTATAAGAGATCATTCTCAGAGGTGCACATCCTTCTTCTCATTTACCTTACCATCCCGGTTACTACGGCAACTTGCGAGAGAACATTCTCTGTCTTAAAAGGGATCAAAACTTATCTGATAAGTACAATGACCCAAAGAAAGCTCAACCAAAGCTTAATATTACTCATATATAAATCTCGTACAGATAAACTGGACTTGAAAAATATTGCCCAAAACTTTGTTTCCAGGAACACAAGAAGACAAAACTTCTTTGGCACATTTGTCTGAGGCTGCATGTGCACCTCAAAAGAAGAAAAGTCTGACATTTTTCGCCGCGATGATAAAGTCGGTGGGATTTTTTTTTTATGTCGGTCGGCCAGCCATTTTTTCCCCTTCGAACTGTGACTTTTTATCGGACAAAGAAACATTTTTAAAAATTCAGACAATGATTTAGAGTCGGTACAATGAATCGTCTTCTTTTTCTAATAATTTAATGAAACGTCGAAGCTTCCACGCTTCGCGCGAGAGGGGGAGAAACTTAATTCAGACAATTAGGGTTAGGAGTAGAGAACGGTATACATCAAATCACAATTGATCTCCCGTACCCTTCTTTTCTTTTCCTTTCCCTTCTCTTCCTTTCTCTCTCTTTTAATTTTGCTGTAGAAGGGGGGAGGGGGGGGGGAACAAGGGCCATTTGCCCCCCCCCCGATCCCCAGCCTGGGAGGCAAAGCCCTTTCGGCCCCCCGATCTCCTTCTTTCCCTTTGTCTCTTCTTTCACTTTCCCTTATTTTTCCTTCCTTCTTTCTCTCTCTCTCTCTCTCTCTCTCTTTAGCTGAGGGGGGGGGGAGTGGCGAAGGCCTTTCGCCCCCGATCTCCTTCGTTTCCCCCTTTCTTTTCTTCTTCCTTTCCCTTACTCTCCGCTTTACCTTCTCTCTCTCTCTCTCTCTCTCTCTTCATTTTTTGTTGGCGGTTGAGGGGTCAAGGCCCTCTCGCCCCCCCCCCCTGGATCCGCGCCGGGAAGACCTGTAGTGTCATCCCTAGCTAGCTGGCAAAGCTGAATATGGGTTATCCAGTCGTTTCTTTATAATTATACTTGTATTGAATATGTCTACGTGTGGACTAGAGTACGGACATTCGGTGCGGCAGGCGGACTATTGGTGCGAGAAGTCTTCCGCACAGATTGTCCGTCGGACATTTGAGGCGCGCACGGAATGTTCGACACGGACATTCTGCGCGGATAAAATCCGCACCGATCGTCCGCTCTCGATCGATCTCTAATAGGCGGACGATCGGTGCGGGTAACATTCTACGCGGTGACACCGGCCCAGACATCTGGAACTCTCTGCCCATTGTAATAAGAAACCTTAGGACATTGTATTCTTTTAAGAAGGCAGTTAAAACTATGTTATTGTCTAAGTATTGATCATGTCGTGTGTAATTCTACTGTATTCATGTTCGTGTGTACATTGACTGTATATTCAACAATGATGTGTAATTGTCCATGACCTAGCATCGTTTTTCCATTCATGGATGAACCTGCATTCAATCAGCAGATGTATGAGATTTATTGTATTATTACCAACGCTTCTTCTCTCCCCTTTCCTTTTCTTCTCTGCAAGTCACTCTTTTTTGTTTTTATTTGTATTGTTGTATCTAAGTTGAGGGCTGCGCGCACGTCAAGCTACTTTGCTTATTTCTGTAGCCCTCCTGCAGCTAATGTATGTTAATTATGCATTCAATATATTTGTTTAAATTCAATATACATGTATTTGTTTAAATTCAATATACATGTATTTGTTTAATATCGTTTATTATCTGTATAAAATTATATACACTTGAAATATTGTATCAAGCCATATTATGTTCATGAAAATGTATGATGAAAAAAAGGAAAAAGATGCAGAAACCAATAAATCAAATCAAATCAAATCAAATAAAGCGTGCAAATAAAACCATTATTTTTCGCCGTTTTGTCTCCTAGCTACAAATAAGATCGTAACTTCTGCATTCTAACTTTAATCTCTTTGTCTAAACATGTTCAAACTGCAGATGGACATTTATTTGTCTTTGTTCGTTTTCTTCGTTGTATTCGGCCAATACTTCTCTTTCACCGAACAAGGTAAGTACAACCCTCTTTTCTACAACTTGTACGAAGGGGGCCAAACAAAATGTAGTGCTCCTTACCCCCCCCCCCATTTATTCACAGGCTGGCTGTTTCGCCGCTAAATATTTTCTCATAAATTGGGCCCCCTCTTTGGCTCCTGCCCTGCCACCGGCTGGATCCGCCCCTAGCAATAGAAGTAGTATATATTCACTCTCATAATCTTTGGTAAAAGTGTTCAAAACCATGGTAGTTGGAAATCCTGCCGACTTCGGACAATGTAATGCTCAATTTAGTAACGATTTGTCAACATTTCTATTTTTGTTATCAGCAGTGAACCAAAACGCTTCATATCTGTACCCTGTTTCACCCCTCCGCCCCCAAATCTCTCTCTCTCTCTCTCCCTCTCTTTCCTCTTTCTGTCCCTCTGTTTCTGTCTGTTGGTCTGTCTTTCTTCCCTCCCCCTCTCCTCAATCCCTACACCTCTCCATTTTTTCTCTTTGTCACAGCTTGCAATCCAAATCAAATCGAACATGGCGGGTCCTGCTACCATTTCTCCCTCGATCATTCTGACTTCGACACGTCAAGAGCATCATGTGCCAGTCTTGGGATGCACCTGGTCTTCATCGGATCTCAGGACGAACAAGATTTCCTGATCGACAACGCCTTTGGCAACAAGTACTGGATAGGGTTATCCACAGTGACTTCGTTGGACAATGTACCTACTTCAACATGGTTGGACGGCTCAAGCTTGATCTATAGCAACTTCGCCGTCTCAGGATCGACTTTTGATGAAGGAGGAGAGTGTTTCCTAATGGCATGGCCACGATTCGAATGGAAGGACACATATAGTTCTAATAAGATCTATTATATCTGTGAAACAGAAAACGGTGAGTGCTGAGAAAATTATATTTTATAATTCGGTATTGGACTTTGATTTAGCTACTTTCAAAAAGCTGATAGGCCTACGCGAAACGTTAAATATAAGCGGTAAATATAATACATACCTACTCACACATACACACACACACACCGACCTACATACACACGTATCCTCACGCGCGTGCACACAAACACATAAACACACACAAATACACGCACACACATACGCACATACACATACCGCACACACGCGCACACGCAACCCCCCAACACACTTCCTCACACACAATTATTTTATTCAATATCAAAACAATAAAAATAGTTCTTATGGAAAATTCATAAATTACGATCAAAGAAAAAATGAATGAAGACAGCACAAATATAAAACACACGTGCGCGCACACGCGCGCACAAACGCTTTATGTAAACGTATAATATTTCTGAACATTGCCTTCTGAATATTCCATCAACTATTTGGATATGATGAGTCACTCTGGTGATGATCTATAAACATTGCGAGAACAACGCATACAACTTAGAAACTTCAAAATTAAATCTTCGAGACCCTATAACCGACTTTGATTGAGAAGGGAGAGATATGAATGCAATTTTAACTTCTTGATTAGCAGTGAACTCGATCTCCGGCCTTTACAGAGCTATCATATATTTTGAAAGAATCATAGCCTAGTTTGTATGAGCCATAGTACTCTACTCATAACAGGTATATCCAGTGACGCAACCGAAGAAGTCATGGTCACTGAAGCCATGGTTACTGAAGTTCCCCCAAATGGTTCCTCCGGACCGTCGATGACAATAAACGATGAAAACGACGTGTCCACAAGCATCACATCATCGCCATCAACAACACCACCAGCGCAAGACCCAGCAACATGTACCTCTGCGACAGGACCAGTATCAGGGACTTTTGTGGAGTCAACAGAGAGCACTTCTGCAACACCAGACCCGTCACCCGTATCCACTACCCAATCAGTATCAGACCAATCACCCGTATCCACTACCCAGTCAGTACCTACGACCGTAACCTTGTCATCTAGAAATCAAGGTAAACAAATATTGTCTAGATCACGCGGACTTTATTTGAAGAAAAAAAAGGGAAAAAAAAAAAATCAGATTCATTTATTCACATTAAAAGGATGATTCGTGCGCACTTCCCTAAAGGTACTAGGCCTATGTCCCATTAGCAGGCCAACAAATTAAAAGGTTAAATTCCAGCGACATTTGAAAGATAATACTAATTTAGAACTTCTCTCAAAACGATAGGGCTTGAACAAAATTTGGGAGAAAATTACTCGAATGGACTTTACGAATTGCAATCCTTTAAATAAATAGTCTGATTTTCAGACCCTTGTACCGAATGGTGTACGTTTTATGCTGCGCAAATATTCAATCAGTTTAATATTGGCTATTACGAGAAATGTGACGTTGATAAAGACAAATGCTTATGTACCATTTACAGCTCATCTTATGATGTTATTACCAAAGAAAACATGAAGTGAGTCAGTCACTCAAAAGTGTATGACAGTGGAATCTAGAAAGTAAACAGATTTCCTTGCATACTTTGAATACTAGGACACTGCTAACGTTTAATTTTAAAAATAGGACATACGCGACATATTCATAATTCCTGCAAAGTTCTACAGAATTTGATGTTGCCTGCATATGGGACATATATAGCACCTTTAAATATCATTTGATTGTGGAACTCCAGATCCGGTGTTGTGTAATGTATTCATATATTTCATGTTGTAAGTTATGTTGTCATTGCAGTTCTGAAGCGTTCCACAATCTTAAAGCTCTCGGCCGACAATGCAAGACTCCTCGACACCTACGTGCATGCATCATTCCGAGTCTCCTCTTTGATCAGTTGCGCACAACACTGCTTTGCTGACGTCACTTGCTCTTGCGTCACCTACATTGCCCACGAGAGGGCATGCTTGCTAGGCGAGGAATGCCAGGCGGCATCTGAAGTCAGATATGATACACATCCTGGCGCTAAAACATATTCAAGGGCTTAACTTCATCAACTGACAATTCAGGATGGATTCGTTGACATGGTCAATTACAAAAATTAGGAATTGCAAGCTGTAATTTACTGTAAAATTAACTGTAAAGTGCCCCGATATATGGCGCTAGACCAGCTTTACATACAGATCTTAATTAGTTTTTCGAATAATCATATAGGATCTCTTTGCAGCTTTATGATGCTCAAGAGAATCGTAAAACCGTTCATAGAAATAATAATAGCCTTACAATCAATATCACCTCTTCCCAAAACCTTTCTACGATTTTGCGTAGCACGTATGAGATGTATCGTCTAGCGCCATCTCTCGGGGAATTAACTTGGGGCCAAGAAAATATAATTTTGTATAAAGTAGTATTATATGGATAAGCATTTTAAGAAGCAAATTATAATATTTTCTCTTTGCTAATCGTCACACTGATTCAGATAATTTTGTGCAATAGACTATAAACAAAATTCTATTTACAATTCACCATCCTTAATCTTGAGTAATTTATAAGCTTGGAGTAAAATTCAAAATGCTGTATTAAAAAAAATGTGTCAGATTTTGGATGAATTTACATAGGTAACTCTCTTTTCCTACACGCAAAAAACTGAGGTGCTAAATGTTGGGTGCTGGGTGAGATTCTGCACTTGAAGTGCCAAAATCAGCACTTGACGGGTTAACTTTAACAAGGAAACCGAAACGTGCTGAATATTTGAGTGCAGAAAACGAGTGCTATAACAATATGCAGCACTTAACATCGAGTGCTGACTGCATAACCTGATCTGATTGGTCGGTTAGTATAATAGCTGTTACCTTGTGAATATTTGTTTTTGAATCAAATTCAGCTAAGAGATTCTTACATTCTTCATTCTCCAGGTCAATACCCAAGGCCTCAAAAGTCTGAATAACTTTGCTCCTTAAACTGTCAACAACATCAGTATTCAAAGCTGTTGCAGCAGATAACACTCTGTTTGTCATAGCATGGGTCATGTTGGTGTTTGATAAAAGAGAACCAATGAAAAATGCAGCTGGTCTCACTATGAACATGACAGACAATGAAAGCGGACAAAATATACAGTTCCTCAGGTAGACAAAGGAACATCCCTTGACTGCTATTATGTAAAATGTGTAGAACAGGTGAATATGCATGTGACACCTGTTCTACACATTTTTACATAATAGCAGTGAAGGGATGTTCCTTTGTCTACCTAAGGAACTGTATATTTTGTCCGCTTTCATTGTCTGTCATATTCATAGTGTCTTGTACTGTCATTATGCATTGCTCCATCTTGTTCTTGTAGTAGGCCTATCCTATCATCATCATCATCAAATGCGTCATCTGCTGCAGGATTATGCACTTCACTAACAGCAACACCCAAATCAGCATCAACTAGACCCTCCATACCCTGTACAACTTCAGGTTCAGGTTCTTCTTGTGGATGTTGGTTTAATAAATGTACTCTGTAAGAGTTGAAAGTGGTAAATGACGAAGGACATCCACCTAGAGCACATACCAAATGTAGATGGGGCATGTCAAACAACGCATGAGTTAGCACTTGCACAAGGGCTATTCTGCTAGCACCCAAAAGAGAGCAAAACTTGGCACTTTAAGTGCACAACAGTCAGCTCCTTTGGGTGCTAGCAAAGTAGCCCGGGTGCAAGTGCTAACTCAGCACTTCGAGTGCAGTCACTATGCGAGCTCCTAAAAAGTGCTAAAATTGAATCTTTAAGTGCTAAATTTAGCACAACAGTCAGCTCCTTTGGGTGCTAGCAAAGTAGCCCGGGTGCAAGTGCTAACTCAGCACTTCGAGTGCAGTCACTATGCGAGCTCCTAAAAAGTGCTAAAATTGAATCTTTAAGTGCTAAATTTAGCACTTTTTTTTTTGAGTGTAGTTGTTTAAGTACAAACTAAATGATTCATCGATAATCTTTTTGAGTGCAAATTTACATAATATATGTCAAGTCTATGTACTAAGTAAACAGTCATATTACAGAATGAAATTAAAATAAAAAAAATCTTTGAAATAGCATATCTTTCTTGACGTAGATTGTTATCCTGATGCGGAATAAATCTTTACATTGTGTCTTCAGAAAGTCTCTTATATCTATGTGTACTCATTTCAAACACGATTATCACACAACTTTGGGAGGCTAAAATCTTGGATCGACAACAAACATTCTGTCGGCATTATTCTACACATCATTGAGAAATGAAGGATTAGTGTACGTCCGTCGATAGTATCTAGTAAAGCCACTGCATTGTTAAGTCTTTAGCCTTCGTACTGATTAAGGTGAGGGAAAGAGGGAGACAGAGAGAGAGAGAGAAAGCGAGAGAGAGAGAAAGCGAGAGAGAGAGAGACAGAGACAGAGACAGAAAAGAAAGAGACAGGCAGAGAAACAGACAGAGAGACAGAGAGTCATAGAGAGATAGAGAGAGAGAGAGAGGGAGCGAGGGAGGGAGAGAGAGGGTGGTAGAGAGAGAGAGAGAGACAGATAAATAGAAAGATAAATAGAGAGAGATGGAGAGAGAGAAAGACAGAGATAGACAGAGAAAGACAGAGAGAGGGAGAAAGAGAGAGGGGGGGGGGGGTGCTCCATCGAAGAAGAAAAAATGAAATATTTACGATTATAGGTGCTATGCTTGGGCTTTATTTAAAGGGATAGTTGAGTTTTTGTTTCAGAATGCAAATGTCTTCAAAGTGCATGGTTATTGATTTCGTTCTTAATTATGACATTTCTAGTGCCTTTTTATGAACATAATTTGCTATGAAGGTAATTTTAGACCCCAAAATGTGTGAAATTTAGTCAATACGATCAGACCGTTAATTATTAAATTTATTAATAATATCAATACACGGTCCGCCTGGTTTTCTGCGTATTATAACCAACACGAAAAAAGTCAACAAAAAGCCAACATCGGCATTGGTTGGAATAAAACGTATAAGGCGCTATCTCGTTTTTTTTCAACGGCTGGTTCAAATCATCGAATATCTGTGGGGCACCACAACATATTAAAAATCGTTATATTTCAGGATATTTCAGCCGTCTCTGAACCGATTTTGGTAAAAAAAAATGAATTTGTCATCCAAATTGTATTTTATTTCAAATTTGACACTCCGTTTTTCATTATCTCACAAGTAATATGTTTGTGTAGCGCCCTCTGCAACAAGTCTCAACTATCCCTTTTGTTTTGTAATTGGTAATAATCATTACCTCGAATGTTTCTGCAAGCATTGAATTTTTATAAATTTGTCCAATCCAAGTTTTACTTTTGCAATAATGAAAATAAACTTAGTTTTTTAAATCTTCGCATAGCTACACTTCATGACATGGCAACAATGGCCAAATTATTTAATTGTTTGTCGCTGAATTCAAAGTTGAGCCTCTTTCTCCTTGTCTGGGACGACAAACACTTTCAATATCCCCAGACAGAAACTGAATTGACTGGGGCTTTATTGTATTTTCGAGAAAGTTCAAAATAATGTTGGGAAATGGAAACTAAAATAATACCGTTTTTAAAGCCAAAGGGATATGCATCAAGTACAAATATTTAGGACTTTGGCGCAAACGCAATCGGGTAACACTACGCTGTTGGGGCCAGCTTTTAGCTGTCGGTTGGCTATAAAATGGAGGTCCTATTTAGTGCTAATCTCCCACAAGACTCCCCGATAGTGTTTCTTTTCGCGACACTACCCCCCCCCCCCCTACCGCCATAAGCCCCTATTCTCTATGTTGAGAAGTCCATTGTCGTACGTGCTTCATATAACTGGCCGAACTGGATCTTTATTTTAAATACAAATATTGGGCTTTCCTACCAAAATATTTAAATCAATTGCAATTTTTATCGTTTCCCAGTTTTCGGGGTCAGCTCCAGCTTATGTCCTCCTCAAGACTCCTCGATAGCTCTTTTTTGCTTCATAAACCCCCTCTCCTGACCCCCTTCCCGCCATAGCCCCCTTTAAATTTTAGTTGAGAATTCCAGTGAAATATTGTGCTTTAGTCCCCTTGCTTTTACATCAACAACAACAATAATTATGATATAACTATGGCCGAACTGGGTTTTCTAAAAATCTCTTTATTTAATATCAGGCTTCAAAGTATTTTCTTTTTGAGAGTTCCATTGACATATCGTACTTTAGTCCCCTTTTCCTTACATCACCAAGAACAATAATGGACTTGATGAAATGTCATAATACTTTATGTCACGGTCATGGTGAGGGATGAGATTGTGTTCAAAGCTTTGTTCATCATATCAGAGCGTTATGCAGTAAACAATGATGATATTCCAACAAGGGCCCTCTGCAGATATTATTATCTTAAAGCGGATGTTTCCGAACAGAATGGAGTGACAGATGAGATGAAATTGAACAAATGTGGTGGTAGTCTTTTTTTCTCTCCAGCAATTCGATCATCATATTGCAATAATGATTTAACAAATTGGGCGTCTCGATATTAATTTCAGCCAGTTATATCATCTCCTTGGGATTATAAATTACACTATCATAAAGAAAATGGATGATAAGTATGAAATCAATAGTTACACTCTGTAATAAATGAGAAAGCATAATTACAAAAAAAAAAAAAAATATGCGATTCTCGAAGTCTTGCTTTTAAAATTAATGACAGCAGTTCAGTGAAAAAACTAATTACATGTTTTGACACATGCGTGCTTGTCACTTTATTTTCATTTTTATTTCATATATCAGTCAATATCAGGTATAATGTAACATGGATACTTATGAACAAATTATTTGATATTAAAGGCTATATATAGGTTGTAACAGGTTGTTTCGTTCATTACTCGGCGAAACTGAGATTTTCAGATTTAGAGACAACTTGACGAAAACAAGAAACCGAGTTACGCTGTAAGTATGACATTATTTATAATTATCAAACATGCATTTGCTTTTACTTAGACCTGTACAAGGATACAGCTAAGTTTAAGTAGAGGAGACAAAGTTATAAACTCAGTGCATCTCGAATCGCTTTCTGTCAAATTTCGAAGTGAAATTGTAGTTACCATGGTTACACAGGTTAATTACATTTGCTAGCAAATCACGGAAATTTTGTGGTGAATGTTTTTTAAATTTTCTTCTTAAGATTAGTATTTGTTTGTTTGGGTGGATAGGGATATTGTTGATGAATGCCAAGGAAATAAAAATGGGTTTTCCGCTCAATTTCGTATTTTTCTCACTCAAATCAATTAACGTGCATTCAAATCCACGCTTTATCGTCTTAAGATCGATATCGGTCGTTCAAATTTAATATCCGGGCAATGAAATTCATTTGGAGAGGTGCACATTGATTTACGATCATCCAAATTAACTCATATGCAAAATTGTCCTAGTTTAGGGCATTCCAATTTGTGTTATCCGCATTCAATTTAATTTTAGGGCAAATAATTTCGTTAACGTGCGCTCGAATTCGAATTTCGAACGTAAGAGGTGGGCAGAAATTCATCCTGAGCGCGCCGTTTCAACATTTAGTCCACTTCTGATTTCGAAATGTTAAAACAGCGCGCTCAGAATGAATTTCTGCACAATTCTTGCGTTCGAAATCAGAATGGAATAAATGTTAAAACGGCGCGCTCAGGATGAATTCGGGCAATACTTTCGAGCTCGAAATCAATCACTAAAACAATTATTCTTGATGTTAAGAAATGAATTCTCGATATCAAGAAATAGGAATAAATGTTAAAACGGCTTGCCATAACTATGATCATGTGCCAAACCTACATCGGCGGAAAACGCAAAGTTCACGGTTCGATTCCCCCTCAGGCCTTGAATCACTCGTCTGTCCAGTTGGCTGCGTGTATGGTTCGCGTCCAATGTGGAATACAATAGCTTTTATATTCCACATACTATGAATCTTGCGCTACGATTAGTCAAAAGTAAATCCCGTGATGAAAGAGAGTTTGGCCATCATTGATGGGAGAAGAAAAGTTCGTTGCACTGTGTAAATAGTAGTGCAACGCACTTTCTCTGAAGATAGAAATACTATCTACACATTGCAACGCACTTTCTTGTATACGTTGCGTATACGTACATAAGTACTGCATACCTATTGTTCAGGGGGGGGGGGGATGAATGAATAGATCATCCCCCCCTGAACAATATGTATCAATTGCAGATTTACGCCCGTGACTGCATGCACTGTACGTAATATTGATAGCTGATTTGTTGCTCTAAAATGACGGAAGAAGTGAAATGTTTCCGATGTGGAATATAAAGCAAAAAATCACCTTTTGGTTTCAGGCGATGGCAAACTATCACTTCCTCGGCGATCTGAATTTATACACTTTCTTTCCTCAGCTTCACTTCGCAAAGATAGCTACATCCATGCAGATCGCCTCGGAAGTGATAGTTTGTCCCATCAACTTCACCAACGATAATTATTTGCTTACTGCATTCCAATTTCAATCTCTTTTTCTACACTTGTTCAAACTACAGATGGACATTTATTCTTCTTTGTTCGTTTTCTTCGTTTTCTTCGGCCAATACTTCTTTTTCACCGAACAAGGTCAGTACAAAATCCCTCTTTTTTACAACTTATACGAAGAAGAAACGTTCCGTTATTCATTCAAAATAATATTATCCAAACGCCTTTTTTTACTTTATATTTCTATGCTCACAATTGCAAATAATTCAGAGTTGACGTCCCTATACGGAGTATAGTCGAACTTCGAAGTAGCACTATATCAATAGAAGAAGTGTTTATATACACCCAAAATCATTGGTAAAAGTATTCAACACCATGGGAGCTGGGAATCCTACCGGCTTGGACAATGTTATGCTCAATCAAATAACGATTTGTCCACATTTTTTAATGTTTTATCAGCAGTGAACTAAAACGTTTCATATCTGTATCCTTAATTATTTCACCACTCCGCCCCAATCTCTTTCTTTCTGTCTGTCTCCTCTCCCTCCTTCCCTCTCTACCCTCTTTCTGCCTCTCTATTTCTGTCTGACTGTCTCTCTCTGTTTCTGTCTGTCTGTCTTTCTCCCCTCTCCCCATCTTCCAATCCCTTATCTCTCCATTTTCTCTCTTTGTCACAGCTTGCAATCCAAATCAAATCGAATACGGCGGGTCCTGCTACCATTTCTCCCTCGATGTGTCTGACTTCTTCACGTCAAAAGCATCATGTGCCAGTCTTGGGATGCACCTGGTTTTCATCGGATCTAAGGACGAAGAAGATTTTCTGGTCGACACCGGCCCCGCCTACGAGTACTGGATAGGGTTATCCAATGTGAATTCGTTGGACAATGCAGCTACTTCAACATGGTTGGACGGCTCAGGCTCGAACTATAGCAACTTCGCTGACCCAACATCGGCTTTTCATGAAGGAGGACAGTGTTTCCGAATAGTGTGGTCAGGGTCACAATACGAATGGAAGGACAAGCATTGTTATGTGCATTTATATTATATCTGTGAAGCAGAAAACGGTAAGTGCTGAGAAATTTATATTTCATGATTCGGTATTGTACTTTGATTTAGCTACTTTTAAAAAGCTTATAGGCCTATGCGAAAACCTTACTTTAAATATAAACAGTACATATGTATATATATTCACACATACCTAAACAAATACACAGACCAATATACACACACACGCACGCACACACGCGCGCACACATACACACACGCGCACACACATTATGTATACGACTAATCTTTCTGAACATTGCCCCTCTGAATATTCCATCAGCTATTTGGATATGATCAGTCATTCTTGATGATCTTTACACATTGCATGAGCAACACATAAAACTTAAAAACTGGCTCGAAATTGCATTTTCGAGACTCTGCAACCAAGTTTGATTGAGAAGAGAGAGATCTGAATGAAATGTTTAACTTTTTGATGAGCACAGAGCTCGATCTCCGGCCCTACACCGAGCTCTCATATCTTTTGAAAGAATCATAGCCTAGATGTATGAGCCACAATACTCTACTCATAACAGAATATACAGTGACGCAACCGAAGGAGACGCGATAGCTCAGTCGGTAGAGCAGTGGTCTCGTAATCTGGTGACCCGGGTACGAAACCAAGTCGATGCGCTAGTGCCCTTTGATAATTAAGGCATTAATCCTTATGACGAGGTCCCTCGGAGAGGACCGAAATCCGTCGGCCGTCTGGTTGCTTACTTACAAGCATTTATGCTTTCTTAGCAGTCAGGTAAAATAACCACCACCATTGTACAAGTTTGTACAAGAAGAGGTCATGGTTACTGGAGCCATGGTAAATGAAGTTTCCCCAATTGGTTCCCTCCGGACCGTCGATGACAACAAACGATGAAAGCGACGTGTCCACAAACATCACATCTTCGCCATCAACAACAACATCAGCGCAAGACCATGCAGCAACATCTACCACTGCGACAGTTTAATTTTAATTCAACTCAATTTTATTTCTGTATTCAACAGAGAGCACTTCTGCAACACCAGACCCGTCACCTGTATCCACTACCCAGTCAGTACCCACGACCGTCACCTTGTCACCAAGAGATCAAGGTAAAACAATTGTCTAAATCACGCGGATTTTATGGAAGAAAACCAATTCCGTTTCAGTTATTCACATTTAAAAGATGATTCATGCGTACTTCCTTAAAAGTAGTACAGGTGTATTATTATTATTACATGTATTAATAATAATTTGGCGTCACCTGAGCCTGGGAGGCGAAAAGCGAACTGACTCAATGTAAACGATCTATTCCCCCGCTATAACTGCTTGGGGGTGTGCAGGTGGACCACTTCCCCGGCGTTTCCCCTACTCTTATACGAATAGTGCAGTGGGTTCTTAACGTGCAAAGGTGGTGACTCTCCTCTACACGGGGCCTCCATTTAACGCCATATCCGAAGGGCGGAGTGTATTCCACTTAACATAGCCTGCGTCTATGAAAAAACGGGAGGGGCACGTTAACACACAACGCATGCTTTAGTCACCCGCCTGGGTTGGATTCGAACCCGAGATCTTTGTTTCGACAGGCAGACGCTTTACCGACTGAGCCTACTCGCCGCCTTTAAGTCCCAATTGCAGGCCCCCCAAAATAAAAAGGTTAAATTCCGGTGCATTTGAAAGATAATACTAATTAAGAACTTCCCTTAAACGAAAGGGCTTGAAAATGTCTTTTTCTCGGAAAATAACAACCTTTAGTTATCGAATTGAAAGTTTAGGGATTGCAATCGTTTTAGTGAATAGTCTATTTTCGAGCCCTTGTACTGAATGATGTACGTTTTGTGATGCGCAAACATTCCATCAGTTTAATTTTGGCCATTACAAGAAGTGGGTTATTGATGTAGACAAATGCATATGAACCTTTAACAGCTCATTTTATGTAGGTTATTACAAAAGAAAAATGAAGTGAGTCAGTCACTCAATAGTGTCTGACAGTGGGGTCTAGAAAGTAAACGGGTTTCGACTTTCCTTGCATAATTTGAATACAATGACACTGCTAACGTTTAGATTTCAAAGATAGGACATACGTGACATTTTCATAATTCCTGCAAACTACAGAATTCGATGTTGGCTGCAAATGGGACATAGCACCTTTAAATATCATTTGATTTTGGAATTCCAGGTCAGTTGTTGTGTAATGTATTTATATACTACAGAATTCGATGTTGGCTGCAAATGGGATATAGCACCTTTAAATATCATTTGATTTTGGAATTCCAGGTCAGTTGTTGTGTAATGTATTTATATATTTCATGTAGTAAGTTGTTATGTTGTCATTGCAGTTCTGAAGCGTTCCACAATCTTAAAGCTCTCGGCCGACAATGCAAGACTTCTCGATGCCTACGTACATGCATCATTCCGAGTCTCCTCTTTGATTGGATGCGCACAACACTGCTTTGCTGACGTCACTTGCTCTTGCGTCACCTACATTGCCCACGAGAGGGCATGCTTGCTTGGCGAGGAATGCCAGGCGGCAGCTGGATTCAGATACCTTGGAGCTAAAACTTATTCAAGGGCTTAACTTCATCAACTGACAATTCAGAATTGATTTGTCGACATGGTCAATAATAAAAATTTATGAATTGCAAGCTGTAATTTAATGTAAAATGAAATGTAATATATTTCTTTGACTTTTAGTCATTTTCCCTGAAAGATGGCGCTAGACCAGCTTTACATGCAGGTCCTATATTTGTTTTCCAATATAGGATCTCTTTGCAGCTTATGATGATCAAGGAAATCGTAGAAACGTTCATAGAAATAATAATGGCCCGACAATCAATATCACCCCCCCCCCCAAAAAAAAAAAAAAAAAACACACAAAAAAAAAAATACAACAACAACAAACAAACGGTTGCACGATTCTGCGTAGCACATTATGAGCTGTATCGTCTAGCGCCATCTCTCGAGGAAACGACTTTGGGCAAAAAGTATTGTTTTGTATAAAGTACATGTAGTATGGATAAGCATTATTTCTTAAAGTCATTTAAAGAAGCAAATTATTCAATTTTCTCTCTGCTAAACGTCACAATGCTACAAGTAATTTAGAGCAATAGAATACAAACAAAATTATTTTAACACTTCACAATCCTTAAAGGTAATACAAAGTTTTGGTATGGGGTCATGAATTTGGTTCAAATGAACATAATGGAAGCAAATGCGATTCTACAATATTAAGTGATCGTTGTCGCGGTTGAAAACGAGTCTAAAGTTTTGAAATTGTAAAAAATAAACTCTTTATGATGTATAGCTCCCTCTCAAGGTCAAGATATTAATTAAGCTATAAAACAGTGTTTCTTGACTAAAATCGACCGATTAGCTCTTCCCGTATTATCACGACTACATATTCTGAGATTTTCATGGTCGCAGCTAACATTGTACGGCCGTATAGGCGCTACTTGCAATTTATCAAAATTTACTGGGAGCACCGGTAAATTTTTATATTCAATTTTTCTCGAAAGCAGAAGTGTTTTAGGGGCTAATTTTTCTGGTGCTTATTATACATCCACAGGGGCATCCAAATATATCAAAATGGTAAAGAATCACTATCCACCCAATTTCAAAGTTTCCCAAAACTTTGTATAACCTTTAATCTTTAGTAATTTATATACTTGGAGTAAAATTCAAAATGCTGTATAAATAATAACTGTGTCAGATTGTGCACTGAATTTACGTAGGTAAGTTTTTGTTCCTAGTTTTCTACCGTACAAAACTAAATGATTCATGGATAATCTAGTTGAGTGCAACTTTACATAATATCTGTCAAGTCTATGTATTTAGTAAACAGTCATATTACTGAATGAATTTAAAAATATATATATATCTTTAAAATAGCATTTCTTTCTTGACATAGATTGTTATCCTGATGCGGAATAAATCTTTACCTTTTGTCTTCAGAAAATCTCTTATATTTATGTGTACTCATTTCAAACACGATTATCACACAACTTTGGGAGGCAAAAATCTTGGATCGACAACAAACATTCTGTTGGCATTATTCTCCACATCATTGAGAAATGAAGGATTGGTGTTTAACATTGCACTTCCGTCGATAGTATCTAGTAAAGCCACTGCATTGTTAAGTATTTAGCCTTCGTACTGATTAAGGTGTGGGGGAGAGAGGGAGAGGGAGACAAAGAGACAGAGAGAGCGAGAGAGAGAGAGAGAAATAGAGAGAGAGAGAGTGCGGGGGAGGGGCGCTAAGGGACGAGGTAATGCTGGGGATGTTGCATTGAAGAAGAAAAAAAAAGAAATATCCACGATATAAAACAAACAAACCCAAACGAGCTTATAAATTTCTAACTAATTTCGTCATGTCATAATTTTGTGTTTTTATCGTGTAAAATCAACGGATCGGGCGACGGAGCTTTATTACCATGTTACAATTTGGCATACTGCATTCCTCTAATTCTTAGTTTGAGAAAGTAATTAGGTGGGCTGTATCTAATACAGACCACCTTATATTTTTGTTAAAATTGCCTTTATTATTATTTATTTATTATCAGGTGGGCTGTATATAATACAGAACACCTTATGTTTTCGTTAGAAAATTTTTCTTATTTTGACCCACTTTTTTGTTAGCAGGATAACTTGAAAATGGCTCAATCAATTGCCTTGAAATTTGGCACACATATTTATTGGCATGAGGAAATAGCACAGTAAGGTTTTCAACCTTGACCTTGACTGATAACGCTATCTAGGCGCCATTTTGTGAAAATCAACATATGATCATATCTTCATAACGGAAAGTTTTTTCTCATTCATATTTATCATGATCAAGGTCAATATCAGTCCGGTCAATTTCAGGTCCAAAAACGCGCGCGTACGCCATTATTAGCAATGGCATTTTATAAAGAGTCGCGCGCACGCGCATGCGCGCGCGTTTTCGTTTGTCACGGCCGAACGCAAAATAATTCCTCCCGGGTATTTTTTGACACAGTATTCCTCATATTTTTCCAAACAATTTGATACCATGTTTATCTCCTTACGACCATTATTAAGGGAATGAGCGTCCGTTCAAGATAAATGTCCGTGTGCGCGAACTCTTGTAATACATAGCATATATGGGCAACAACATGCCTATATAAAACCCTTATGGCTCTTTGGAATGCACGGGAACCCTCAATGTTTGTTCATATTCGGATAGAGTATGAGTGGGAGATGTGATTTCATGTCTCATTTGGCCATTAAATATATCGTGTCACCATCATATTGACCTTGGAACTCAAAATACGAATTTGCATATTATGACGTCAGCATATTTATGGAAAAATTGATTGTATCTCTGTAAATTTCAATTGAATCTCTTCCTAATGTTGATATCTTGTAGTTGAGGCGATTGTCTACAAGATCACTGCACATTATTTTTCATTTTGATGACGTCATCTAGTGAAAATTGCGATTAAAGCTAACTGGACAGATTTTCTTAATTTGCGTGTTAAGCCTATGGGAGGTGCCAATTTCGTTCAAATCATGGATCTACATGACATTAATCTTTGAGCCCTATCTAGCTCATTTGTGCTCTATGTTCTCCTAAATTTTTGGATGTTATAGCTGAGACTATGGGCTATAAAAGTTGTGCTTTTAGATTTTTGATCAGATGGTGGGATCTTGTTGAAATTTTCAATTGAATGTTAAATTCGCAAAATTCTGTAAAACAGAATTATGCATATGTCACGTATGTCCTTTTTGTGAAAATTAAACGTTAGCAGCTTCCTAGTATTCAAATTAAACAAGGAAACCCCTTTACTTTCTAGACTTTACTGTCAGACACTATTGAGTGACTGACCGACTTTTTTTCCTCTGGTAATAAAATACATAAAATGAGCTTAAAGGGTACATGAGCATTTGTCCACATCAATAACCCACTTCTTGTAATGGCCCAAAATAAACTGATTGAATCTATGCGCAGCACAATATAGGTAAAACATGACGGGTAGAGCATTTCATGGAAGAAGATGAAATTGTGAAAATGCATTCTTCGTTATGTCAATTAGGGTCGAAGGTGTATCTGCTTAGTGTATGAGGTCAATGGTCATATCTTGTCTCGATCTATCTTCTATAGATCCATAATGGTCAATATACTACACAGTTGAAACTTTTCATAATGATAGAACTTAATAGAAAGAGCATTTTAGAAGATAATATAAAATCGTGAAAATACATTCTTCATTATTCAAAACAATAGCATACGTATGACCTAAATCGTCAAAGTGACACTTTCAAGTTATTATTATTCCCATTTATTATTCTGCCATTAATTTTTTCGCAGGATATCTCAAGAATGAATAAAGCCATTATCATGGAACTTGCAATGATGATTGATATTAGTATAACTTAGAATTGTGTTACTTTTCAGTAACTCAAGATCATCGTGACGTCATCCAGGCGCTATTTTGTGGAAATCAACTTTTAATCATATCTTTATAACGAGTCATCAAAACTGAACCATATTTAAAACACATGAACTTCAGATCAAGTTTCGAAAAAACATCTCATCAAAATCCGCGCGCATCTGAATTTTAAAATGCTCAAAATCAATTTTTAATCAAAACAGAGTATATGTCCTAGGCCATTTAAAGCATTTCGAAAATTATGCACGCGCGTTTTTGCGTGTAACGCCATTACACAACATAGAAACGCTATTTGTGTTCTTTCATGATATTTCATAACGGAATGAGCGTCCGTTTAAGATAATTTGTGGAAAATTGATTGTATCTCTGTAAATATTGATCGATTGTCTTCCAAATTTCGATATGTGTTTGCTAAGAAAATTCTCTACAAGCTCAGTCATAACCATTTTTCATTTTGAAGACGTCATCATAGTGAAAATTTTGATTAAAGGGCACATATCAGAAATTTCTTAATTTGAGTGTTATGCCTATGGAAGATCAATTTCGTTCACATCATGAATCTACATGACATTGTTTTTTAGCAGTATCTCGCTTATTTTTGTTCTATTTTGTCTCAAATTTTAGTTGGAACAGCCCACCTATACTTGTTCCAAACAAGTATTACATGTCTAGTTTATTTTTCTTATTTTGACCCACTTTTTTGTTAACCAGATAACTTTGAAATGGTTCAATCAAATACCTTGAAATTTAGCACACATATGTATAGGCATATGGACAAAACGCGGTAAGGTTTTCAACCTTGACCTTGACTGATGACGTCATCTAGGCGCCATTTTGTGAAATTTTCTGAAAATCAACTCATGATCATATCTTCATAACCAAAAGTTATTTCTCATTCATATTTATCATGATCAAGGTCAATATCAGTCCGGTCAATTTCAGGTCAAAAAACGCGCACATGCGCGTACGTCCGCGCGTCAGTGCGCGCGCAAAAATTAAAAATGCTCAAAATCGTCTAAAATTTATTTTGTATACGTTTCAGGTCATATTAAGCATTTTATAAAAAATCGCGCGTAAGAGCATGCGCGCGCGTTTTCGCGCGTAACACCATTACAAAACATAGAATCGCCATTTTTTTTCTTTCATGATATTTCTCATATTTTTTCAAGGAATTTGATTCCATGTTTATCTCTTTATGACCATTATTAACAAGATGAGCGTAAATTCAAGATAAATGTCAGTGCGCGCGAGCTCTTGTAATACATAACATACATGGGCAAAAAAATGCCTATACACAATCCATTATAGCTCTTTGGGATGCACCCGGACCCCAATTCTGTTTTAATATTTGAAAAGAGTATGAGTCAGAAATATGATTTCATGTCTCATTTGGCCATTAAATGTATCGTGACATCATCTTAATGGCCTTGGAACTCAAAATACGAATTTGCATATTATGACGTCAGCATATTTATGGAAAATTGATTGTATCTCTGTATACATTGATTGATTTTCTTCAAAATTTCAATATGTTGTAGCTAAGATAATTCTCTACAAGTTCAATAATTACCTTTTTTCATTTTGATGACGTCATCAGAGTGAAAATTTTGATTAAAGGCCTCATGTCAGAAATTTCATAATTTGCGTGTTATGACTATAGAAGGTGAATTTCGTTTACGTAATGAATCTACATGATAGTGTTTTTTAAGAATTTTCAAGCAGTATGTCGCTTATTTTTGCTCTATTTTGTCTCAAATTTTAGTTGACCAGCCCACCTATACTTGTTCCAAACAAGTATTATATGTCTAGTTTTTTAATGTAATTTTATCTTTCAACCCAGTGGCGGATCCAAGAATTTCTTACCGGGGGGGGGGGGGGAGGGGGGAGGGGGGAGGGGGAGGGGGGGGGGAGGGGGGCGAAATATATAACAAAAAAGGATGGAACGAGGCGTCAGCGGCGAGGGAGCGGACGAGGCGTCAGCGGCGAGGGAGCGGACGAGGCGAGTCAGCGGCGAGGGAGCACCCCAAGCGGGGGTGGGTCTGATAGGGTCAGAACCCCCTCCCATGCAGAGTAGGAAGCATTTGCAATTTTAGAACCACATTAGGCGCATTTTCAGGCACTTTCTTGAGTAATATGACGTAAATTTTGCTTTCTCCTATATACCCCCTCCAAGAGTGGCATGTTTGTGGCATGAGGATGTGAGGAGTGGGAGTGTTTGTACGAGACATCTCCCTTTCTCTCTTCCCCTTCTTATTATTCTCCTTTTCCCCATTTTCTCTCCTCCGTCTTCTCTCCTTTCTTCCTTTTCCGCCTTTTCTCTCCCCTCTCTTCCCCTAGTTTCCTTTCCCCCTCCTTTTTCTCCTCTCCCTTTCTCTCTCCTCCCTCTTTTCTTCTTCTTTCTCTCTTCCCTTTTCTTTCTTTTCCCCTCCCTTTTCTCCTTTTCTCGCTTTCCTCCCCTTTCCCCCTCCCCCTTTTTTACCGGGGAGGGGGGGGGGGGACATGCCCCCTGTGCCCCTCAAATCCTACTGCAACCATACAATATTCGTTTAGATTGATCAATGTTATCCCCCGCGTATCCGAGATGTAAGACACATCTTTGTCGAACGAAAGTTTTTGGTGAGATGATTCAGTCAGTGAGAACTGTGCCGCATAATAATTATGATAGTCTCTATCACGGTCCACGCACTTAATACAATGCAAAGTGGTGGAAAGATACTGGCTACACAGAGATACGGGATGTGTAATCTCTTGTGTGCTCAGAGCATGACTGATGCATTTTCTTCAATTCCAATAGGGTTCAGCTCCAAACGTTTTGATATGTTCTTAGAGGGGCGTAAAATGAACAGGTTTATAATAGTGTAATGGCTGTGCATGGATGAACGTCAACGAAACGGAGTTAAGTCTTTTGTGATCTCCGTTTGTTGCTACGGCATGCATCCAGTGAAAACGAATTCGTTTAATCCAATTATGGAAATGCAAGCATTACTTGAAACAAACAGAACTTTGTTATTCCTTGCACATTTTTCCTGATTGAGGTGTCATATGAAAGGGCAGAAAATGAACTTTCTAAAAATGTGATTTCCTCTTTGAAATTCAGATACCGCCCTAAAAATGACTTTTTGGTACCCTCTCTTCAATTTTTTTTATTAATTATAATTGTGATTAAGTTATGATCAAATATTGATAATTCTCGGTTTCGTTTTTTCTGGGACGCACTGTGTATGAATATTTATTGAAAAAAAGAACATATTTACATGTATAATTTGTGTGTTCATTATAAGTTTTGGTTGGTAATTTGTAGACAGACAATAGTGCGCTTAGAAACAACCGTATTACGCGCCTAAAAAAATATTGTGTATTATTATTATTATTTGATATGTATTGCTTTCCAATTTTCAAAAATGGCACCAGGGTGACCTACAACTTGAAATTTACCATGCGTGGTATTTTTCCACTCCGCCTGTATGGCTTTGCAAACATGTTCAAACCGGTTCTGTCTGGTTTGTCAATATATTCAATTGTTACATTAATTAATTATTGTTATTGATTTATTATGCGTAGGTCAACCAGTCACGCTGCCGTAGTGATTTGGCCATCGGGCTCTTGTTTGTATATAGAGTTCACAACTAAATTATTCATGCCCTTACCAAGTGGTGTAAATGTTAAAGCATTCAAAAAAACATGATTTGTTCCGATGCATGTTTCTTGAGGATGTGACATATTAAAGGGATAGTTGAGTTCTTGTTAAAGACCGCAAATGCCTTCAAAGTGCATGGTTATTGCTCTTATTCTTATTTAAGACATGTCTAGTGCCCTTTTAGAACTTAAAATTGCTAAGAAGGTACTTTTAGACCCCAAAATGTGTGATCTTTTTATATTTTAAATACGATCATACCAATTCAGCTCCAATTTCAAAATAATACGTTGACCGTTAGTTAAATAATTATTATTAATTACAATACACGGGCCGGCTGGTTGTGCGTATTTTAACTGGCTTTTTTTTTTGGCTGGAATAACACGTACAATGTATAAGGCGCTATCTCGTTTTTTTCTACGGCTGGTTCAAAATTATCAAATATAATATGTGGGCCCCACAAATATTAGAAATGGTTATATTTATGGATATTAGAGCCACCTCTGAACCGAATTTGATCAAGCAAAGATGATTTTTATCATTTCAATTGTATATTCTTTCAAATCTGACACTCAGTTGTTCATTATCTCACACAAAATATTTTGTGAAACGCCCTCTGCAACAAAACTCATTTATCCCTTTAAAGCTTACATTCAAACGTATTTAGCAAAGTTCCTTATTCAACCAGTCCACCTTTCATTCTTGACTTATGAAAACACAAAAAACATCAAATTTGTAAGGGGTATAAATATTTCAGTTGTTAATTGTAGGTACACGGAGACTGTTACTGCGCTATTGTATATTGTTTGTGCCTGTTTAATTTTTAATCCAAAGGGGACTCGACTGACTTTGCTTGCTGCTCGTCTTGCTATTCGCGAGTTTCATAATTTGACTCTTTTTACATTGTTATTTTGAGAGGCTTGTCCATCGACTTTATAAATGTGATTTTTTTTTTTACTCCGTACAGTGAAAACAGAGCATTGATTTTTCATTGTGCATCATAGTTTTGACAACTTCAAGTTTCAACGGCAATTGTTATCCCACATCGATCGACTCGTTATTTTCTCGTCATCTTGCCGTATTTTATCATCTGTCTCTTCAATGATCGACCATCGTCATCGTCGTCCGTTGTGTTGTGCTGACTTCACCATCATTGTCATCTTCATTATCACATCATCATCATTGTCATCATCTTCATCGTCATCGTTGTCGTCGCGTTTTGTTCGAGTCATCATCGTCATCGCGAAGTAACTAATTATTTTTGTTACGCGTTCATCGCGAGCGATTTGATTTCTTCACACATCGTCTTCGAACTGATTGTTTTGTCATCGTGGACATTGTCCATTGATCCGCCTGATCATCGACATCATCACTGAAATCGTCCATTGACTGCGTCCCTGATATCATCATCACCCATATCATCGCGGTCATCATTATCATCAAGGATACCATCGCTGACTGATCATCGCCTTCAACATCGTCTCCGTCATTAACATCACCGTCACCATCGTCGGCAACATCCTTCCTTATATACCCCGCCTTGGATGTTGATTTGGTTTGATATATTTATTTTGAAGTCTTTCCTGATTACTGTTTGATGATCCTTTTTGTGCTCGTTATTTGCTGATTGATGATTATATTTTTGTGTATGATTGTATATTTATCTATTCACTTGATCGTGATGGTGATTACTCTCTACATGTGAGTTTCGTACTCCCTTTTGACGCGTTAATCACTTTTATTATTGTACTGCTTTTTGTAACACACAGGGGATTTATTGCTCCTTTATTTTCCAGTAATCTCTGTTATTTTGATGTTTATTTTTGACGCCTAAGAGAGTTGTCCGCTCCTTTTGTATATTGTGTGTATTTGTGTGTGCCTATACGATTACATGAACCTTGATTATCTATATCTATATATATTCAATTGTACATTTGTATTGTTTGATAATATTTTTTTTTTTTACGGGAGATCGTGAACTTAAAAACGTAGACCCAGGGATAACAAACGGAGTGCTTTAATTGCGTGCGTGACTTTAACCTAAAATTTTGGTTATTTTCCTTTTTGGCATTTAAATGATCGCATTCATAGCTAGGTACATAGGCGCCGGAAGTGGGGGAGGGGGGGGGGGGGGCAGGGGGCAGTTGCCCCCCAAACAAAAAAGTGTGTGGGGGGAACGCATTTTGCCCCCCCAAAACGCCCCCCCCCTCCAAAAAAAAAGTAGTAAGGAGTAAACATGGTTTGTATTTTTAACCCACAAGAACATAATAATAATAAAAACCTGAATTAAATCACATATACAATTCCATTCAAAGAAAAGGAAAGTTCACAGGAATTAAATTTCATAAACATTGCGCATGCCACCTATACGGTATTTATCAATGGAGGTCTTTATAATAGCGATACGCGCATATCGTGGACATATTGTGCGAGAATGTTTTGTTTGTGTTATAGTGGTGAGAAGACATGAGCCCCTAAACGCTGGCGTACTGATTGGGGGGGGGGGTGTATTTCTTATTCGATACCAGTGATTTACAAATGTTGCTGTTATGACATGATTTTCCGGTATTTTTTCTCCATTTTTTGGTAAGTCATACCTTTTTATGCGTTTGTTGGAAAATAAGAAATTCCCAAATTACAGTCGGGCGAAAAATACGCTTATTTAGAAGCCTTAATGTCATGGTCTGCAGAGTGGCTGGGCTCGAGGCCCCCCCCCCCCCTCATTCTTTGAAAAAGTATGTTAAAGAAAAAAAGAAAGAAAGACGGAGAAAACAAAAAGTGACCTGCCAATGTCACAAATAAGGTATAAAACATGCTTATCTGACCGTAATTAAATGCCTAAAAACCCCGAGCTTCCGGGGGTTATGCCCCTTGACCCCACCAAGGGCCCTAAGGCGGGCCCTTGGATGCTCATCTGACCGTAATTAAATACCTAAAACCCCTGAGCTTCCGGGTGCTCTGCCCCCTGGACCCCACCAAGGGCTCTAAGGCGGGCCCCTGGATGCTCATCTGACCCTTATTAAATACCTTAAACCCCTGAGCGTCCGGGGGCTGTGCCCCTTGGACCCCACAAAGGTATGGCGGGCCCCTGAATGCTCATCTGACCCTTATTAAATACCTTAAACCCCTGAGCGTCCGGGGGCTCTGTCCCCTGGACCCCACCAAGGTCCCTAAGGCGGGCCCCTGGATGCTCATCTGACCGTAATTAAATACCTAAAACCCCTGAGCTTCCGGGGGCTCTGCCCCCTGGACCCCACCAAGGGCCTTAGGGCGGCCCCTGGATGCTCATCCGACCGTAGTTAAATATTAAAACCTCTGAGCTTCTGGGGGCTCTCCCCTCCCTGGAACACGTCAATGGCCTTAAAGAGCTAGGCCCCTGGATGCTCATTTAACCGTAAGTAAATGCCTAAAAAAAACTGAGCTTCCGGGGGCTTAGCCCCTTGACCCCCTGCCGAGGCTCATGCCCTGGACCCCACGCCAATTTACTCTACCTGATCGTTAATACTCCACTTTGAAAAACGTTCCCGCGGGACCTGCATGTAACGTGTAAGACTGGTGATGATGCAGATTTTTGTCTGCCCCCCCCCCCTCCCAAACGTTTTTTTTTCATTACGTCACTGCCCCTGGAAGGTGAGCCCCCTGGAATGTTTGTATCCCCAATCCCAAACTGCTTCCGGCGCGCCTGGCTAGGTACATTAATTGGCACCACAGCCACCCAAATGGGGGAGTTCCTACAAAGATAATGCAAAGATGCAAAAGATGTTGCAAAGATAATGAATTCAAACGGGTGAAAATTATTTCGAAGGTTCGCCATTAGATTGCATTTTCTTCATCTAAATTTAGGTGACTCATTTGAAGATTTTTTTTGCACGGATTACAAATTCTAACGAGAGGAAATAAGATTGAATGACCGATCATTAAAATCTTGTTTTCCTTATTTTAATAAACATGACTCGTTTGAAGAGCTTGTTGCATGAACACCGAGCTTGAACGAACAAAAATGAATTCGAATGACAATTAGCCGTGGCGATCAAAACTATCGTGAATTTCAATGCTCTTAACATTAAATTGAATGAAAAAATTGCAAAACTGGGCGGGAAAACCTATATTGATCAAACAGGTATTAATGAACTTCGGGGTATCATGTGTTTCTCTGCAAGATAAAGCGTGCAAATAAAACCATTATTTTTCGCCGTTGTGTCTCCTAGCTACAATTAAGATCGTAACTTTGCATTCTAACTTTAATCTCTTTGTCTAAACTTGTTCAAACTACAGATGGACATTTATTCTTCTTTGTTCGTTTTCTTCGTTGTATTCGGTCAATACTTCTCTTTAACCGAACAAGGTAAGTACAAAATCCCTCTTATCTACAACTTGTAAGAAGGGGGCTAAACAAAATTTAGTACTCCTTACCCCCCACCCCCCACTTATTCACCGGCTGGCTGTTTCGCCGCTAAATATTTTCTATTAAATTGGGCCCCCTCATTGGCCCCTCCCCTGCCGCCGGCTGAATCCGCCCCTATCAATCGAATTAGTATTTATACACTCTCATAATCTTTGGTAAAAGTGTTCAAAACCATGGTAGTTGGATATCCTGCCGACTTCGGACAATTTAATGCTCAATTTAGTAAAGATTTGTCCACATTTCTATTTTTGTTATCAGCAGTGAACCAAAACGCTTCATATCTGTATCCTTGTTTCACCCCTCCGCCCCCAAATCTCTTTATCTCTCTCCCTCTTTCTCCCTCCCTCCCTATCCTCTTTCTGTCCCTCTGCTTCTGTCTGTCTGGCTCCCCTCTCCCCCTCTCCGGCGACCCCTACATCTCTCTATTTTCTCTCTTTGTCACAGCTTGCTATTCAAATCAAATCGAATACGGCGGGTCCTGTTACCATTTCCCCCTCGGTGCGTTTGACTTCAACACGTCAAAAACATCATGTGCCAGTCTCGGGATGCACCTGGTCTTCATCGGATCTCAGGAAGAACAAGAGTTCCTCGTCAACCCCCAACCAAGAAACAGTCATTACTGGATAGGGCTATTCAAATCGACTTGGTTGGACGGCTCAAACTTGACCTATAGCAACTTCGCCGACTCACCATCGACTTTTGATGAAGGAGGAGAGTGTTTCCGAATGTCAAGGTTATATCAATATGAATGGATCGACGAGCTTTGTTCTCAAAAGGTCCCTTATATCTGTGAAACAGAAAACGGTTAGTGCTGAGAAAGCTATAAATGTATTTTATGATTTGGTATTATACTTTGATTGAGCTACTTTTAAAAAGCTTATAGGCCTATGCGAAAACCTTACTTTAAATATAAACAGTACACATATAGATACACACATACCTAAACAAAATACACAGACACACATACACGCACGCACCCTTACACAGACAGACACACACGCACATACACATTACGACCACGTGTAATCCTTGTGAATATTGCCCCTCTGAATATTACATCAAGTTTGGATATGATGAGTCACTCTTGTAATGAAGTATACACATTGCATGAGCAAAACATAAAATTTAAAAACTGGCTTGAAATTAAATGTTCGAGAGCCTGCAACCAAGTTTGATTAAAAAGGGAGAGATATGAATAAAATGTTTAACTTTTCGATGAGCACAGAGCTCGATCTCCGGCCTTCACAGAGCTCTCATATCATTTGAAAGAATCATAGCCTAGATTGTATGAGCCATAATACTCAGGGGCGGATCTAGCTTTTTGCTAAGGGGGGGGGTTGACCAAAATAATGACGATGCGGAGCATCGTCCACGAGCCGCGAAGCGGCGAGCCGATTTTTTTGTGGGTGTTTATTTGAACCCCGTTAGTGATGTTTTCCTGGCATCTATTAACACAATGGAGACCATAAAAAGCAGTGCATGATAACGTCTTTTTAAATCAAGTAACAGTTAAATAAAATAATGACGATGCGGAGCATCGTCCACGAGCCGCGAAGCGGCGAGCCGATTTTTTGGGGGGTGTTTATTTGAACCCCGTAAGTGATGTTTTCCTGGCATCTATTAACACAATGGAGACCATAAAAAGCAGTGCATGATAACGTCTTTTTAAATCAAGTAACAGTTAAATACACAGTTATATCCAGAGTTATCGTGTGTTTGGTAAAGTTACCAGATGAGTTGAATATCTTCTCACAATATTTGCACTTGAAAGGGTTTCTCTCCAGCGTGCGTTCTTTTTTCTTTCTTTTTTTCTTTTTTTTCTCTTTTTTTTCCCTTTTTTTTTTTTTTTTTTTTTTTGGGCCGCCCAAGGGGGGGGGGGTTTAAACCCCCTAAACCCCCCCCCCCCCGTAGATCCGCGCCTGATACTCTACTCACACAGGAATATCCAGTGACGCAACTGAAGGAGACGCGATAGCTCAGTCGGTAGAGCAGTGGTCTCGTAATCTGGTGAAAAAAGTCCGGTGTGTAAAGTCAATACGGCTCGACCTTTTTCTTTTGTATACGAGCCTTTTTCAGCACCCCCCCCCTTTTCAGCAAAAGTCCGGTGTGTAAAGTCAATACGGGTCGACCTTTTTCTTTTGTTACGAAAAGGACATTTTGGCAACACGCATGGGGTCCGTCCGTTCTCGTAGTGGGGGGGGGGGGGGGGCCTAGGGCAACCACCCTCTAGAACAATTACCCCCTAGGACAACTTACCCGGACAACTACCCCCAGGCAATTAACCGTAGGATAGTTGTCCGGGGGTAGTTGTCCTGGGGTAGTCGTCCTAGGGGGCAGTTGTCTGGGGGTGGTTGTCCTGAGGGGGGGGGTAGTCGTCCTATAGAGGGTAGTTGCCCTAGGGGGTAGTTGTCCTATGGGGTAGTTGACTGGGGGTGGTTATCCGGGGGGGGGGTGTGGATGTCCAGGGGGTAGGTGTCCTAGAACCGTATACTATGAGCCATAATACTCTACTCACACAGGAATATCCAGTGACGCAACCGAAGAAGTCATGGTCACTGAAGCCATGGTAACTGAAGTTCCCACAAATGGTTCCTCCGGACCGTCGATGACAACAATCGATGAAAGCGACGTGTTCACAAGCATCGCATCATCGTCATCAACAACAACACCAGCGCAAGACCCAGCAACATCTACCCCTGCGACAGGACAAGTATCAGGGACTTTTGTGGAGTCTACAGAAGGCACTTCTGCAACACCGGACCCGTCACCCGTATCCACTGCCCAGTCAGTACCCACGACCGTAACCGTGTCATCTAGAAATCAAGGTAAACAAATTGTCTAGATCACGCGGACTTTTTGGGGGAAAAAACACAACCCGTTTCAGTTATGTACACCCCAAACCAATAACAAATGGGGGGGGGGGGCAGGTTTTTGCTAACGTTGCACTCAAATTATGGAACACTTTACCATTATAAATAAGACAATCATCATCATTTGAAATATTTAAGAAGAAACTTAAGCACCATTTGTTTATGTCGTAGTTTTAATATTGTATAATTATTGTGATGTTGTACAAGAGCGCCTTGAGCAGTCTTTTAGAATGGATATGTGCGCTTTATAAGTTGACATTAATATTATTATTATTAATTATATGATCAATCTAGTAACGATTTGTCCACATTTTTCTTTTTTTATCAGCAGTGAACTAAAACGCTTCCTATTTGTATCCTTGTTTCACCACTCCGCCCCAAATCACTCTCTCTCTCTCTCTCTCTCTCTCCCTCTTCCTCCCTCCCTCCCTACCCTCTTTCTGTCCCTCTGTTTCTGTCTGTCGGTCTGTCTTCTTTCCCTCCCTACTCTCCCCATCTCTCCAATCCCTACATATCTCCATTTTCTCTCTTCGTCGCAGCTTGCTATCCAAATCAAACCGAACACGGCGGGTCCTGCTACCATTTCTCCCTCGGTGCGTCTGACTTCGAAACGTCAAAAGCATCATGTACCAGTCTTGGGATGCACCTGGTCTTCATCGGATCTCAGGACGAACAAGAATTCCTGGTCGACACCCGCCCCGACAACGAGACCGAGTACTGGATAGGGTTATCCGAAGTGACTTCGTTGAACAATACAGCTACTTCAACATGGTTGGACGGCTCAAGCTTGACCTATTTCAACTTCGCCGACTCACCAATCACTTTTAATGAAGGAGGAGAGTGTTTCCGAATGGCAGGGTCACAATATGAATGGATGGACAAGACTTGTTCTGTGGAGATCCATTATATCTGTGAAACAGAAAACGGTGAGTGCCGATAAAGTTATATTTTATGATTCGGTATTGGACTTTGATTTAGCTACTTTCAACAAGCTTCACTATGAACATGACAGACAATGAAAGCGGACAAAATATACAGTTCCTCAGGTAGACAAAGGGACATCCCTTCACTGCTATTATGTAAAAATGTGTAGAACAGGTGTCACATGCATATTCACCTGTTCTACACATTTTTACATAATAGCAGTGAAGGGATGTTCCTTTGTTTTCCTGAGGAACTGTATATTTTGTCCGCTTTCATTGTCTGTCATGTTCATAGTGCTTATAGGCCTACGCGAAACGTTAACTATAAGCGGTAAATATAATACATACCTACTCACACATACATACACACACACCGACCTACATACACGTATATCCTCACGCGAGTGCACACAAACACATAAACACACACATATACACGCACACACACACAAGCACGCATACCGCACACACGCGCACACGCAACCCCAACACACTCCTCACACACAATTATTTTATTCAATATCAAAACAATAAAAATAGTTCTTATAAAAAATTAATGAATTACGATCAAAGAAAATTGAATGAATACAACACAAATATAAAACACACGCGCGCAAACACGCACATACACACACACACACTAGCGCATTATCTATACGTCTAATATTTCTGAACATTGCCCCATCTTAATATTCCATCAACTATTTGGATAATGATGAGTAACTCTGGTGATGATCTATAAATATTGCAGTAACAACACATACAACTTAGAAACTTGCTCAAAAATAAATCTTCTAGTCCCTGAAACCAACTTTCATTGAGAAGGGGGAGATCTGAATGAAATTTGAAATTTTTGATGAGCACAGAGCTCGATCTCCGGCCTTTACAGAGCTCTCATATCTTTTGAAAGAATCATAGCCTAGATGTATGAGCCACAATACTCTACTCATACAGGTATATCCAGTGACGCAACCGAAGAAGTCATGGTCACTGAAGCCATGGTTACGGAAGTTCCCCCAAATGGTTCCTCCGGACCGTCGATGACAACAATCGATGAAAACGACGTGTCCACAAGCATCGCATCATCGTCATCAACAACAACACCAGCGCAAGACCCAGAAACATCTACCTCTGCGACAGGACCAGTATCAGGGACTTTTGTGGAGTCAACAGAATGCACTTCTGACCCGTTACCCGTACCCACTGCCCAGTCAGTACCTACGACTGCAACCTTGTCACCTAGAGCTCAAGGTAAACATTATTGTCTAGATCACGCTTTAAGTGGATGAAAAAAAATCCGTTTCAGTTATTCACATTTCAAAGATGATTCATGCGCACTTCCTTAAAGGTACTATTATTAGTATTATTATTAATAATTTAGCGTCACATTTGCCTGGGAGGCGAAAAGCGAACTGAATCACTGTAACCCTTGGGTCTCTCCTCACGCTATAACTGATTGGGGTGTGCAGGTGGATCACTACAACGCGGTTTCCCCCTACTTTTATAAGAATAGTGCAGTGGATTCTTGACGTGCAAAAGTGGTGACTCTCCTCTACACGGGGCCTCCAGTTAACGTCCTATCCGAGGGACGGAGTGTTTTCCACTTAACATAGCCTGGGTCTATGAAATAACGGGAGGGGCACGTTAGCACTCAACGCAGGGTTCAGTCACCCGCCTGGGTTGGATTCGAACCTGAGATATTTGGTTCGACAGGCAGACGCTTTATGCTAAGTTCACACCGACGCCGAATTGATGGCGCATTAAATCGGCGAGCAAAGCGGCGACAAAGCGTAACAAAGTTTAATTAAAGCGTAAAGACCGTAATAGAGCGTGAGAAAGCTTTGAGCAATTCGGGACATTCGGCAAAAGCGCCAAATTTTTTAAAGCTGCTTAAAAATTTGAGGCGATCTGTCACGAATTGCGTAAAGCGGGGAGAGCGTATTAAAGCTTATCAAAGCGTCACAAAGCTTATCAAAGTTTTGGCTCTCTTGCCGAATGTCCCGAATTGCTCAAAGCTTTCTCACGCTCTATTACGGTCTTTACGCTTTAATTAAGCTTTGTTACGCTTTGCCACCGCTTTGCTCGCCGATTAAATGCGCCATCAATTCGGCGTCGGTGTGAACTTAGCATAACATATCTCAGGAGATCGTGAGATTTTTTGAAAAAAATGACGCCGAATTGATCGCCGATTTAAAGCGCGACATTCGGCGTCGGTGTCCCATTTGCAGGCCAAAAAAATTAAATCAATTTAATTTTGGCCATTACAAGAAGTGGGTTATTGATGTAGACAAATGCTCATGTACACTTTACAGCTCATTTTATGTATGTTATTACCAAAGAAAAAATAAAGTGAGTCAGTCACTCAATAGTGTCTGACAGTGGAGTCTAGAAAGTAAACGGGTTTCCTTGCATAGTTTGAAAACTAGGACACTGCTAACCTTTAAATTTAAGGACATACGTGACATATTCATAATTCTTACAAACTTCTACAGAATTCAATGTTGGCTGCAAATGGGACATAGCACCTTTAAATATCATTTGATTAGGGAATTCCAGGTCCGTTGTTCTGTAGTGTATTCATACATGTACATTTCATGTTGTAAGCTGTTATATTGTCATTGCAGTTCTGAAGCGTTCCACAATCTTAAAGCTCTCGGCCGACAATGCAAGACTCCTCGATGCCTACGTGCATGCATCATTCCGAGTCTCCTCTTTGATCAGTTGCGCACAACACTGCTTTGCTGACGTCACTTGCTCTTGCGTCACCTACATTGCCCACGAGAGGGCATGCTTGCTAGGCGAGGAATGCCAGGCGGCATCTGGAGTCAGATATGATACACATCATGGAGCTAAAACATATTCAAGGGCTTAACTTCATCAACTGACAATTCAGGATGGATTCGTTGACATGGTCAATTAACAAAAAATTATGAATTGCAAGCTGTAATTTACTGTAGAATTAATTGTAAAATACTTTCTTTTTTAAGTCATTTTCCCCGAGGGATGGCGCTAGACCAGCTTTACATGGAGATCCTATTTTCGTTTTTCCAATATAGGAGCTTTATAATGCTCAAAAGAATCGTAGACACGTTCATAGAAATAATAATAGCCCGACAATCAATACCACTCCCCCCCCCCCCCCCCCCCCAAGAAAAAAAGTGGTTGCACGATTCTGCGTAGCACATTATGAGCTGTATCGTCTAGCGCCATCTCTCGGGGAAACGACTTTGGGCAAGAAAGTATGTTTTGTATAAAGTAGTATTTTTTTTTGGATTTTATTTTATTTCTGCATTTTTCCATATAAAATAACAATAAGTATAACAAAGAACATATACATGTAAGGTATAATACAACATAAACAAACAATAATTTCTTCATGTCAAAATGTTTTTTTACATAATATATGTACATATAATAACAAAACTTAATATTTCCATAAATTATAATCATAAATTTAAAGTATTATCCCAACTTTTCAATTGGAAAAGTGCAGGAGACCGCAATCATAAGCAAAGCTTGACAAGGATGGCGGCCTCAAAAAAACAAAAACAAAACAATCTTAAGGTAAACCTTAAAAAGAAAAAGTGTTCAAACGATCTTTGTGTATGAGTTTGTGAGTGTGTTGTGCAAGTGTGTATATATATTGTGTGTGGGTGCGTATGTGTGTGTGTGTGTGTGTGTTCGTGTGCGTGTGTGTGTGTGTGCATGTGCACGCGAGCGTGCTTGTTTGTATGTGTTTGTAACGAATAGTGGAAGTGCACGTAGCTCTGTGTGGTAAAGTGGAGTGGAAACAAATATAGCCTTTACAATAAAGGAAACTAAGAATACGAAATAGAAAACAAAATTTGCAAAACTGAGTTGCAATGTGATCAAAATTTGACAATTGCCTACTGCATGTTGAAATCAGTTATGTAGATACTTCGATATAAGAGTTTTTTTGAGAGATGCTTTAAAAGAATAGAGAGATGAACAATGCCTTATTGAATTTGGTAAGGAGTTCCAAACATCTGGTCCATGATGTCTTACTGATTTTTGTGCTAAAAGTATTTTAGGATTTTCTAAGTGATAATTTGTTGAACAACGGGTGGGGTATGTGTGAATGTTTGAGTTTAAACTGTAAATATTGTGAAATAGGGATGGTAGTTGATTATGAGAATATTTATACATAAAAATGCATGTCTGAAAAATGTGAATATCTTGTATTTTTAATGTTTTTAAACGCTGAAATAAAGGTTCCGTATGTGATATATAATGTGAGTTAGTGATCATACGAATCGCTCTCTTTTGAAGCAAAAATAAGGAATTAATTCTTGTTAAACTACAATTACCCCATACAATATTACAATATATCACATGTGATAAAATTAGAGAATTGTATAATATAATCATAGATCTTTCAGAAAGAATATTTGTTAACTTATACAGTATTCCAATATTCCTTGATATTGATGTATGTATATTACGTATATGCTCATTAAAATTTAGATGAGAGTCAATAGTGACTCCTAAAAATTTAACAGATGGTTTTTCAATGAGAGGCAAGCCATCAATCTCAATATTACAATTTCTTATGGATATAAAGCATTATTTCTTTAGGTCATTTCAAGAATCAAATTATAATATTTTCTCTCTGCTAAACGTCACACTGCTTCAAATAATTTTGTGCAATATAATACAAACAAAATTATTTTAACACTTCACAATTCTAAATCTTTGGTAATTTATAAACTTGTAGTATAGTTCAAAATGCTGTATAAAACAACTGTGTCAGATTGTGCACTGAACTTAAGTTTAAGTTCAGTGAGTGTAAGTTTTTGTTCCTAGTTTTTCACCGTACAAAACTAAATGATTCATGTATAATCTTGTTAAGTGCAACTTTACATAATATCTGTCAAGTCTATGTATTTAGTAAACAGTCATATTACCTAATGAAATTTAAAACAAATATCTTTAAAATAGCATTTCTTTCTTGACGTAGATTGTAATCCTGATGCGAAATAAATCTTTACCTTTTGTCTTTAGAAAATCTCTTGTATTTAAATGTACTCATTTCAAACATGATTATCACACAACTTTAAGAGGCTAACATTTTGGATTGACGTAATCATTCAGTCGGCATTATTCTACACATCATTGAGAAAAGAAGGATTAGTGTTCAACATTGCACTTCCGTCGATGGTATCTAGAAAAGTCATTGCATTGTTAAATCTTTAGCCTTTGCACTGATTAAGGTGAGGGGAGAGAGAAAGAGACAGTGAGATAAAGAGAAAGAGACGGGGAGAGGGAGAGGGAGAGAGAGGAAGAGAGGGAGAGAGAGAGGAAGAGAGAGAGAGAGAGAGAGAGAGGAGAGAGGGAGAGAGAGAGGAAGAGAGAGAGAGAGGGGGAGAGAGGGAGGGGGGGAGGGAAGGAGGGAGGGGGGAGGGGGGAGGGCGAGATGATGCGGGATATGCTCCATCGAAAGAAAAAAAATGAAATATTCACAATATAAAACAAACAAGCCCAAACGAGCTTTTCAATCTCTAACTAGTAGGGAAAAGGGAACACTTACCACACCAATTATAATTCAATTTTGATGTATGTCTGTTTTGTCATGGAGAGCCCACAATAAAAAGGCTAGATTTTTTACGAGGTGCTCGAATATCAAAATGTCCATTTTTTTCATTGAAACATAGTAAGCAAGCGACCAAAGCGAGATAAGAAAAAAATGTGGGGATAACAATATGGCGGTTTATTACTAATCAATATTGAATGCCTATACCAATAATAGCATATCGTTTCTAGTGTTTTGTCCTTTTTGTGAAAACGATGTTTTCAATTTTTAATCTTTGGACACTCGCGCAATCATTTTCAAACATGTTTTAGTTATGCTTTAGTAACTTGGCCACATTTCTTTAATCTCAAACTGCTATCCTTTAAAGTGTTTCACTGTTTGCTATAGAAAGAGAGAGAGGGGGAGAGAGAGAGAGAGAGAGAGCGAGAGAGACGGAGAGAGAGATAGAGAGAGAGAGAGAGAGAGAGAGAGAGATAGAGAGAGGGTGTGTGTGAGAGAGAGAGAGAGAGAGAGAGAGAAAAAAAAGACAGGAAAATTAAGTAATTGCCATTCGCACTACAGTTTTAAAAAAAAAACTGTTTTAGGTAAGCTTTAATCTCAAACTACTACCCTTTAAGGGTTCCCCTGTTTGCTATAGAACAGAGAGAGAGAGAGAGAGTGCATGACAGGAAACACCTTGTGAAATCACGCTATGAGTCAAGAGAGGGAAAGAGAGTCGTCCCCTTCTACATGTAAAGTGTATCAAGCACTATACAGCCTTAGTGCAGACGACAGAACGAAACCCGCCACTCGCACGCACAAACTTCCACACTAGGGATTCTGTGCGTCAAAAAAAAAAATGCGCTTCCTTTTTGGCTTCTTTGCAACTTACTGCATGATGTCTGACGTTCCCTCTATAAGATTTGAACTTGAATTATAATCACATCGGGGATAATTGTTTATTTTGACTGGAATAATCTGACATCAGTCTAATTTGTGCGAAGGAATACGCGTCAACTCACTTGGGACGATTTGTGGTGGTAAACTCGAATTTCATGAAGTTTTGGACATTCCCTTTGATGTCCAAAATTTGTTTCACTTTGTTGATTTAGGAGGAGTTCTTTTCCTCGAGCGGATCAGCAACATTGACAGTTCCTTTATACGAAAGGAATGAAATACGTGCCTACAAATCTTCAGTTATCTATTTGGAATACTCAAAAACTCTGAGGTGCTGCATGACAACAAGTTCCAAATGTTGCTGAAATCCTGACTTTCGGAAGTTTTATGAAGGAATAATAATCTCTGATAGCCATTATGGATTGGGTTCATATGAAGTTTTTCATTCTTCTTGCGGCATTAAGCTGCGAGGTATTGGCACAGCGATGGGGTAAGTCATGTGTTATAAATCACATTAACAGAGCAAGTAATCATCAAAAAATATATGAACAATATCCGATGAATTGAGTACATAGTACGTCACCAACAAAACAAAATATTATGAAGTTGTATTTTTTCGATCAGCATGATTTTCTAGGCATGCTTTTTAATACGAAATTGTATTTGGCAACCGTTCCAATTCCTGTGTGAAAACAACTCTTCGTGCGATGTCATGGCCAAGCCTTAAAGATTTTAAAGTTGTAAACAAATGTATTAATAAACGATATGATATAGTTGTCGTATGGAATGTAAACTAAATGTTAATTGTCAATATCGTTGATTATTATTCTGTTGATTCAAATGAGTTAAGAATAAACAGCCATTTATCTAAAGAATAGCACTTTCTAGAATGAATGAAGCATTACAAATTTAAATGAATTTGGCACTTAAAATAAATATGTATGCACATTGATATTAACAGAATGATTTAGTTATTTTCAAATAGATAGTTAAAACATACCCGGTCAAAGTAGAATCAATATCAATAAAATATGATAGTTTAACTGGTGGTTTCGCTGCTTATCTGCATATTAAACCACAAAACCCACGGATATGATAGGTTCTAGGGTGTCGCACATGTTTGCCTAACACCTTACAAAAAAAATTCTCCAGAGGTTGTGTAATGATTGTTGACATACTGAAGGCGATAGGAAGGGCGCAGTTGACAGCAGAAGCGTTGGTTTACCCGTGGGGTTGTGGGGGGGGGGGGGGAGGGGGGGGGGGGGGCACGGCAGTAGGAGGGTAAAACATTGCTCATCATATACATTGTAATTATTCATCGTGTGATAGGCACACGTTTGATTGTGATATTAATATCAATGATTGGTTCATGTCTGTCATACTTGGCACTCCTGGCGCTCCACCGTTTTGTTATTGATTGATTTAAATCATATTTAGTTCCCTCTGACAAAATACGGTACAATGTGTTTGAACTTTAAAGATCATTGCAGTAAGCATATTGCAAAGAACGAGGCAAATAGCCAAAAAGCGAATCCTGAGCAAATGAAAACAAGTTTTGCGTTTGTTTGTTTTGTTTATTGTATTTATGTATATGTATGCACGAACTCTCTCTTTCTCCCTTTAAAAAAAAAAAAATGGGGGGGGGGTCTGCCCATAATGCATAACAGTTTCAACGTCCGTGGTTAACATGTGAGTTGTTTTGTGGTCTATGAATATAGGACATGTATTATGCAACATGACTGCTCTCGAGTATCGATGTGCAATCGACATGGGGGGGGGGGTGGTTCTTTACGCAATTTTGAGTAATAAAAGGTAGGACTAAACATACAATTCTTTAAATGTGAAGTATTCATATTCTGACCTATAATAAATGTCTATATCTCTTTAAAGGGGTTGCTTAATAATGTTTAAAACAACCTAAAGATACATTTTTTCAGCATTTATTAAAACCTTTTTAGCTTCTTATCTGTTCGAGCGTGAACCGTCGAGATGCACTAGATGTTTTACTCGTTCTCCTGTTATTCGACATCGATTGTCATGTGTTTGACTTTATAAAATATAAGCCGGTTATAGGAACGTTGGTCTAGGGTTGCAATAGGGTGTTAGGTTAGGTTATGTTTAGGAATAATAATGGTCCGAGGTTGAAGTTAGAAATTCGGTTTATAGTCTAGGATATTCGCCGTACAACATGTTGGACTTCCAAATTTTGATACTAGGTACAGAAAAGACCACTCTTTCAGAAAATGCAAAAAAACAAAAATCTATTTTTTTCACCTACATTGACATTTTAGCTGATTACGGAGAATCGCTGGTTGCGACTTTTTGTTGGTTTTGTGGTGCCGGGTCACATATTAGGTATATGGTCCGAGGTTGAAGTTAGAAATTCGGTTTATAGTCTAGGATATTTGCCGTACAACATGTTGTAAACTTTTCCAAACCCCACTTCAGCTTTAAATGTCAATTGGGTGTGGTCAGAATACATATCAAGGTCATTCGGCTATACTCGGTATGAGAGGGATGGGTAAGAGTCGGGTCTTTTAAAGGAAGATGTCACGTGATCCAATGATTCATATTTACAGCCCCAGGAATGATTCTATATAGGATCTCTGCAAGTCAAAAACTCTCTGTCTTTCCCTGTATCTGTTTTTGTCCCCTCTGCTTTTCTCTTTATTCTTGCATATTTTACCCCTTCCCTAAGAACTCTCTCATTTCTTTCTTTCTCTGTCTTCAAGTTAACAACTGTTGCTTAAGTTCTGCAAAAGTAAGGTACTTGAAAGTACCAAGTCATCTCTGTAATAAACTCAAGACAGTGTTATAACTTATAAATAGCAGCAATCTTAATTATCATATATGAATCCTATTTTTTTAAACTTGTTTCAAGAAAGAAAGAAAAAATAACTACTGTCTAATCAACAATGATATATTCTACTGAATACACCCTGGCTATCACAACGGTAAATATCATACCTACATCTACATGTATATTACGTAGATTAAAATAAATAGTAGGCCTTCAAATATAGTAGTCGGTGTAACATGATGTCCAATCAGCGTTACAAAATACCCGAGGCTCGTAATATTATATATTTCTCAACAAAAGTATTCTTTATATTCATTATACTAGTATACACACTACACATGTTTATCTAATTAAAAATATCCCTTCTGGATCGGAATAGACCATTCAACGCGTTATCTGTATAGTGTCTTTGATCAGTTAGCGATTTCCTTACACGACTTCCTGTACAGTGGGACTGTTATCTCTGGTCACTGTATACAATGTCATGGACAGTAATGCGAGAAGACATCACAGGACTGAGAAGGAATCCAATATATCTCAAACACATGATGATCGTCTTGTGTTCCTGCATAGTTTTCCTTACTTTACGAATATATTGTCATAATATTCATGGAGACTAATAATAACGTATATTTTTATGGCTATATTGGGAAGGGGTGGGCATTATATCAGGACAAGATAAGATCATATTTTTGTAACTAGACCATCGTAGTTTTTCTTTAATAGTGTAAATATACACAACAGTTTAACCAGTATCTTTATCTAGTTATGATTGACATTAAAACAAAATCGTGATGTCCAAGGTGTACACCTTTCATTTAGATTTTCTATTTTAAATGTTTTTATCTATTCAAAAGGGAAAAACTCAAGAAAAACAAAGACTCATATATACGTTCACGTTTTGTTTTGATATCTTTAAATGGTTAAAATAATCATATTAAGTTGTTTATACAGTTTAGAAATCTAATAACATTTCATCATGCAGTAGAGGAACCAAGTCATTTTATATCAAATACATTGACAATTAATGCACGATAGGAGTATAATGCTCTCCCGTATGTTACATATAACGGTACGAGGATGATAATAACTCGTTGTGCACACAAGTAGCACAATAATTTATGACATGAGTTTGGGAAAATAAAAGTTAAATTGCCCAAAATAAACTAAACCAAACTAAATATCATACCAAAAACAAAACTAAACAAAAAAAAAATTAAAAAAACTATAAAAAACACAATAACAAAACAACATAATATACAAACAACATAAAACATAAAACCTCTTGATAAGAACAAAATCGCAGAGTGATGACAAATGTATAGGTCAGGCGCGGATCTACGGGGGGGGGGTTTAGGGGGTTTAACCCCCCCCTTGGGCGCCCCCCCCCCCCAAAAAAAAAAAAAAAAAAAAAAAAAAAAGGAAAAAAAGAGAGAAAAAAAAAAGAAAAAAAGAAAGAAAAAAGAACGCACGCTGGAGAGAAACCCTTTCAAGTGCAAATATTGTGAGAAGATATTCAACTCATCTGGTAACTTAACCAAACACATGATAACTCTGGACATAACTGTGTATTTAACTGTTACTTGATTTAAAAAGACGTTATCATGCACTGCTTTTTATGGTCTCCATTGTGTTAATAGATGCCAGGAAAACATCACTTACGGGGTTCAAATAAACACCCCCAAAAAAATCGGCTCGCCGCTTCGCGGCTCGTGGACGATGCTCTGCATCGTCATTATTTTGGTCAACCCCCCCCTTAGCAAAAAGCTAGATCCGCCCCTGTAGGTAAGTGCGACGAATCTATGCAAAGCCTCTATATAAGGTTAACCTAATGTTAGGAAACAAAAAAAAAAGAATATAGGCCGATGCCACTTGTATCTTGACATTTCACCTTACTACTACAATAATTTTGGTCACTATTATCAAAACGAGACTGCTCTAGACAAGACCGAGGTCCCTATAGTAGTCTAGTCGGATATCATCATGGTCAAATAATGACGTCATCGTGACGTATTTTATGTCATATCCTATATAGACACTCTTAGTATACTGTAGTAAGTTTGATGACAACTGATCTTCATTTATGAAGTTCTAGATCCGCCATTCAATTCATATCATTATAGGCCTTTTACCTGGTAAGAAATTCACAGTGTAAACCTTTTCACTAATGATATCCACTTCGATGTCGAAATTTTGAAATAAAAAACAAAATGCTTGCCAACTATCCTACTGTTATTATCAAGTGCTAGGAATGAGATAAAACGAATCTATTCACAGAATAAAAAAAAGAAAATATTTCACCAGCTTTCTTTAATTCTTCTTTTATTCTTTCTGTCTTTTGTCTTTCTTTCACTTTGTTTATTTGTTTGTTATCTTTCTTTCTTTCTTTCTCTCCTTCTTCCTGTCTTTCAACAACTAATATAAAACGGTAACATTTTCAAGCAGCTACCTGCATACACATTTGAAATGATCTGATGTAAAATATCAGATAAAAGTTTCAAAGTATACAATCTGTATTGACCTTGAACAGGTGTTATCCTAGACAAAGTCTAGTTTGGGTTTTTAGGGAGGATGATAATGCCGTAATATAGGGGAAATAGTTGCCTATCCTGTTACCATGGTTACCATCCTGAACAACATGTCTGCTACGAGAGTACACGATGATGGATACAGACTGTTCAAGAATGATGACGTCATCATGTGACAGACTCGTGCAAAGTGTTGTTAACAAAATCACGTACAGAAACTCGACTGTTTAGGCCTACGTACACTTGTACTTATGGCGGAGCTTTTGGGAAGGTGTGTTATGGGGGGGGGGGGGGGGGAGGAGGGACACGTGCCACTATCGAATGGCGATGCAAAATAAAGGAGACTGAATGGGAAGGGAAAGCGAGGTGAAACTAGGCCGATACGTTCCACTCCATTATCTCCTCTCACACCAACAGGTCTAAGTTTGATGCCCCTCCCATGACACAATGCCCCCACCGATGGCTGAACCCCTTACTACGCCACTGCTTGTACTTCATCATCTAGAACTCTTGAAAGAAGGGAACTTTGTAAAATGTCGAGTCTTTGATTATTCTGTATTTGAAAGCCCTGTGATGTTAGAGAGAGAAAGATTCGTCAACAGTGAGAACGTTTTGAACATGATTGTGTTGGTTATCTTTAAAATGAGGTATTACTGCCCCCCTCTCATTGTACCATAAAGCCAGAAATACGGACAATGACATCTGGGTTTATGTGGTAACATATTACAAGATGGCTGACTCAGAGTCCCCAAGTCAATGACCATGAAGGCATTTGTCATTTGTGGTAAAGAGGTGGTTGCTTAAAGTAAATTCTTACTTCAAGAGGTGCGAGACGAAAAAGCTAGCAGAAATACACTGCAAAAGTGATTTTCTACAAGATTGATGGTTAGTTGAAAAAATTAAAATTGATAGAATTTAAACGCTTTACGACGCACCAAGTTTGTCCTTCTTTTTGCCTTGGTTTAATCAAACACAGTATCATCATCCTTCATGAATATACATCCGGGTAAGTCGTGACAGGTATAACATGAAGTCACAATTGCCATACAACAAATACATTGCCCAATCCTCTTCCTCCACAGTCCTCCGCTTTGTACATCCCGCATATATGGACATGTTTAGAGAGTTGCATTGGACTTTATTTTAATGTGATTCTCCTGTAGTTGTCACATTTGGTAAAGCAGAACGTTGAGAAACATATGTTTGAAGTTGATCCATTTCCCGATTGCTCTGAGTCACTGAGACGGAAGTTGACGAGCGCTAAAGGTTTCCTACCCTCAACCACGGTAAAACATCCAAAGCCAAAACTTTCCTCACATGAACTTTTTTTTGTATCTTCTCAAATTAAAAACAAATGTAAAACGTTCATCATTCTAGAATGTAAAATGTTTACAAAGCTGGTTGAGACAGAATACTTTGTCCCGTATGTTACCGACATCAATGCTTTTGGTAGAACTCGATGATTCTGTAAAGTTGAAAATGAAAGGAAAAAAAGATACAGAAGGTGAAGGTCCTTCATGGTAAACAAGTGTGCATTGAAATCGTTAAACCCCTGATTAAAGCTTTGATACACGTGTGTCAACTAGATCAGGTAAAACCTTTCCGCTTGATGAATAAGAGCATTTAATCAAGAATATATATTATCTATATTTGTATAACATTTTCTTTATTCTCCCATAGATACTACTACGTATAGTAAGTTCATTTTGACGTTTATAGCAAAATCATAAAATTGATTTAAATAAAATGTTATTAAATTATGATGCGGATCTATATGTTTATAATTCTCACAATTAGCTATGCTACTTGTATTTCTGGCCTTATGCATAACCATTGGAAGGACAATGTTAAGGTGTATTATTTTCATGAAGTTGTCTAGGGGCAAGTGCCAAGTATATGCCTAAAAAACTGTCATACATATGATAACAGCTACATGTAAATAGCACCATTGATACAAATTAAAGTTCGATAGAAATTGATAGTCATCACAGATTTACATGTCCCCAAATTTCGACCTCTGTTATCATGATTTTCGTGTCCTACAAGGTAATGTTATCCCCCCAAAAAACTTCTTTGTCGATAGGCCTCTATCATGACAGTTATTTGTCAACCTTCCAGAACATGGCCATCATGGCCTAACATTATCTACGGTACAAACATTATCATGACGATAATCTCCCTTTACCTTAACCTTATGCTGATACTATTGATATACACCAACACTAGAAACTATTACTGCTTATGTCAGTACTCCTGCCAAAACGTATGGTGATATCCGTACAGCTGTTAGTAATGTTTTGTGATCACATTCTTACATTGATAACAACTTATGCTAAAGATATATCTTTTTGATGTTTGATTGATGGATTACAAACTTGTCTAATTTTTTTTAATTTTCATTAGTTTAAGCATAACATAAATCCACCACAAACAAGCCAAATGTCGATTTCCATTGACAAAATGGAAGGGGTGCCGAATTCGTTAGAAAATAATAAGTATTCGACTATCGGTTGTGAGATACATGTCAACAAAATTGACTTTACGTCGGGACGTTAAGTGTATTGATTTAATGATTGAGAGGACTAGTATTATGCAAGGGCTACCTACGCCATCTTGTATTTTGTTCTCCTGTCACACAATTTCTGTCTTTGGGGTGGGGCTCAAACAAAACGTGCCCAGGAATTGAACATGATACAGCTTTCGTTTACCAACAATAGACATATAAAATTAGATAAGCACTATACAAATACGTGAGGGTACAACGGGAAGTTACCTCTGCCCTTCTTTGGCTATGCTAATGATTAATTACTTGTGAAATTAAGTGTTAGTCATTCTTGCACACCGATCATAACGGTCAAGTCAAACAGCCTATTAACAGCCTCAAACCTCGATTTAGCAAGTGACAAACAGTGTCAACTTTGATTGGTCAAGCATTTTTGGAAACTGTTCTATGGAGTGACTCGATGCTACGCAAATCCCTCATTTCCCGAGGAGGAATTTACTTCATAGGTGAAAGTTTGTTCTACAGATCGGTGCGTCATGGTCACGGGCTCATCCCTCAAAATCCTTATCACGTGACCAAGAATTATACGATCTAGCTCCGTGAGAGTACAAAACAGTAATTGTAAAACCACATCGGAAATTCATGAACTTCATCCACTGCTGCTGTGAAAATGCGTCAGTTGTACCTCACAAAATTGTCAATTGTTAACATTCATTAGGTCGACAGTGTGGTCTCAAAGGAGGGCAAGAGCGCAGGCAAGAAAGAGAGAAAGAAAGTGAGAGAGAGTGATAAAGAGAGAGAGAGAGAGAGAGATGGAGAAAGAGATTTTTGGTGCAGGATGTATATTTTTAATGATATTTATTGAAATAGATGAACTAAAGGTTCTTTCAAAGCTATACATTTAGGAGATCATGAATCCAGTATTTAAACCACATCTGTTCATTGATATTTAACTTTCAGCACGCTTTAAAACATCAATTTTCTACTGCTTTCTACAGCCCGAATACACACGTACGCAGTACTCATAAAAGTAAAACTTTGTCGAGTCATATTGCCTCGCAGACATTAAAGCGAGTTGCTGATAGATCTGATTTCTAGCCATGTAGATAGCCAAATTACCTTCCTATTCATCCATTTCCTATTAGATGACGACACTCCGAGCTCATGATTTCAGAGGCATCCATGGATCTCTAATCCACAATTCCATGTCTTTTGTGAAAAAAAAGAAATTCAACTAAAAATACCTGCGATGGACCTAGCATTAGTGAATTCCTCCCCTCATGTATATTTAGCTGATTTATAACCTATTCGGAACAAAATTATAGAAACAAATACTAAAAAGTTAGAAAGACTGAGGCATGTATTATACTAAATATTGAAACCCGGGGTTTAAACTCGATATGGTTTAGTTAACAAAGAAAATTAAGAAATTAGAAAGTTTTTTCTTTGTATGACATACATTATAGACCAGGCGTTGAGCTTGAACATTATTAGTGGAATAAATAACGGACCTCGATAAACTACAAATGTTACACTCCCATCTTCAAAGTAAACCAACATCTTTGACCATTATGAAAAAGCAACAAAAAAGGAACAAGCGATGAGATTTCCCCTCGAAATTGACCGATCTTGGCTATGGATAACCCGATTAGAGTCTCCTACATCAGGAAGGATGCCATGATTGGAGCCATACTGCGCATCGGGGAGGCGAGGTGCGCGTTTTGCATCTATGTAAAAATCCTTTCGCGCCAAACCCTCGCATCCCTCATAAACAGTAGCTATGGATTTAATACGTGTGTTGGAGTTTCGGGACGCAAGGGGTTAAGAAGAATAAGTGGGATATCGTCTGGATCTGATAGGATGTTTGGATTGTAATGGCATGGCGCAGATTAAGGAAGTGCATTTCTATGATTTAGATCCCTCGACTCGAACCCGGCTACTTTTTCCCCCTTCAAATACTGTTTTTACTTCTTTACTTTTCATACAGCGAGGTTTAGCTTTCAGTAAAGATACAATCAACTGAAAACCAATTCTTCTTTTCGAGGAGTAGTTGCCTTTGTCTTGAAATTTTGATGAACAGTATGACCTGTCTGAAGTGTTTGATATATTTTGTCTTTGTAAGTTTAACCAGCTTAGTGGTATATCCAACAATACAAGTAGTTTCTCTTTCCGTTTCGGTATTCTTACTGCATCGTATAGATTCTACTCCTTTTTGTGATCGGAAAATGAAAAGCCGAGAACGTTTTATTAACCACATGAATAAACGCGTTCAGATTTGTTTATATTTCTCCTAACCCCTGTTAATCTCGATGATTATCATGATTTGGTAGGGCAAAGGCTTAGATACATGTTGCCCACACGTATAGGCCTACTCCCTGTTAATCATATTAATATCTCTCTGATTCGACATGATTCGAGCTTAAACCTGTCAAGCTACCCTTACGACTAGCCTGCTACTGATAAGGATGAGGCATCAAAGAACGATTAATGTTTGGGTGTGTATCATAGACACGAAGCTTATGACAAGCCATGAAGGATCAAGGGTCGTGAGGGTTTTCACGTAATGCAGGACTCCTAATCTCACAAGGAAGTTAGAATTGTGCGATTATACTTCGTCTGCTAACAAAACTGTATTTTTGTTAATGTCATTCTGTTTCTAACCATATAATCATTATGATCGTGCATCATTCAAGACCCAAAACTAAAAAATATGTGATTCTATTCGTCAGACACAAGCTGGAAAGGCATCAATTCTATATAAAATACTATCATACTTATGAGTGAACACCATTCTGGTTCTTATACCAGATGTTATTGGTGCGCAATTAAGGACCCTCTCACGTATACAGCTATGTTAATAATCATCTGCTGATAGCAAGAACGTCGTTAACTCTTTGTAAATGTATCTGAGCTAATGCCCTTCTGCCTCAAAGGAGACATGATACATTCGTGCGCTATTCAGGACCCTCACGTAGTCCTCTGTTATGCTCAGTGCAAAAAGGGCGTTAAATCTATATGTAACAGCATATCAGTTAATAACCGTTTGGCTCTCATCATATGCAACGTGTTTGCCCTATAGCTATAGACACACCCAGATCATAAATACAGTTACAAAAGGGGTAGTCATTTAGAATTGCTTTATGTTACCAAGGCAACCTCTTCTCGATGTGAATGTTGACCGGATTTATAAAACGGGAAGCACGATTGGTACCCTTAATCCTGAAAGAATTTGTGGTCAATGTTACACTGGTTTTCAGGAAATTTTTGCTAAAGACTCAGATCATTGCGTTAATTCTGAGGTCAATCATATCTTTTATCGGTAAAATTCGAACGTTTGAATCCTCTTTGAAAAAATTTCACATTCTCAAAATCAGAATTACCATGGATTCATCAAGAAGAGAGTGATTGTCGTGTTTATCAGAATATGATTACTGAGCTTTAAGGATATTTATTCACGCCTAAACCTAAATACGGTCTCTCTGAATGAAGAATCTAGGCTGAATATAGGCAAAGTGAAAAAAGACAGAGTAAACAAAAACAAACTAATGACCCTCCAAAAAGCAAAACTATCAAATAATTGAAAATGAATTCAAAAGATCAAAAGAACAGACAAAAAAGAGCAAACTAATCAAAGATCTCTAAAATAGTATGCACAAAAAAATATCAAACAGCCACGCAAACGCATTAATCATTTAATTAGTTATGCTGTAAACTAACATGTAGTTTTGTCTGCCTGTCCGAGTCTTTGGTCAAACATATTTATTATACAAATACAAGATACAGTTATAAAACTTACAATTTGTAAACGTGTGCAAAGTGCTTTACAATCACCTGTTAACCTTGTTTTATTAATTTACGTGTTGAAGGTAATTAGGATCAAACATGACGTTCTTTATTTTCGGAACATGTAATAAAACGGTTCGAGGTGAACACTGTGAAAGACTTTCTCAACGATGACGTCATAGGGTAATTTAGCCCCCCTACGGTATATTCCGGCTATTTTGAGAGAGTGCATAGAAACTCATAGACCACATTCAAGGGCGGAACCTTTCTAATCTGGCCAACTTCCTCAAGGAACCTCAAGATTTCTAAAACAACCTCATCGTGTTGCCATGGCTGCGCCTCAAGAATACATCGTTTCTCCAGTAGCCATAAACTAGTGCGGCCGTCACCTCCTTTTTATAAAGGGGTGAACATTATTGCTGAGAATTACTCCCATATGCAACAATATTTATACACACTTAAAGATAAACTTGAGTTCTGGTAAAAAAAGAAAATGAATTCTCACAGAATCTAACAAAACTTACACTGAATGTTCAAGATTACAAATAAATGTCATGTGCCAAACAATTTTTGAAGAAAATGTATACTGGCTGAGTAATGAGCATAGAAAGATAAGGAAATCAGGGTAGTACTAGCCCCGACACCATGTGTTTTGTCCCATATACATCTTTCTGTGTAAGTGATTTTTATTTTACAAAGACTCTGCCAAATTTATGATGATTTTGATGACTCCAGAACCTTGCATTACACACCATTACTTACATGCTACATGTATATGATCAAATTTTCGGATCCATTCCACACCTTTTCTTTCACAATGCAATCGCATTACCAGAACTCAAGTAACACGTCCAATATTACTAGTGCATGCGCATTATGCTCGGAATTAAAAAGACGCAGGGTTAAAGACGAACATTATTAAATAATTTTCTTCTGTCAAATATTTTTGACTGGACGACAACATCTTCCAAAAATAATATTAAACAAAATGCGAGAGACGAATTAAATTACATGTATGGTTACAATAAAAATGAGGAAAATCCCAGTGTTTCCCTCCAGTATGGCCAAGTTTTTTCAGTACTAACATAAAAATATGTAGCTATAGGAAAGATGAATAAGTTTGATATCTAGAAAGTGTACTTTCTGTGTTTTGTAAACACGACTCATCGTTTGTTCGACTACAGCCTTTTCACACACAGCTAAAATTCATCGTATCCAGAGATGATTAGTATAAACGTGTTTAACTCAACAATTTTAAACATGTTTATAGAAAATGTTCCCAGTGTGAACATCGTTTATACGATGTTGGGATAGATACGAAGTCGCGATTCATACGCCCCTAAAAGCAGGCTGCAGATACGAAGTTCGTATCTAGAGAGCTTGACATTTTGTGTGTGAAAGGTTATACGTGTTTAAACGTGTTTCAGACGTGTTTAAACTGGATGGAGCGTGCGCTTTGATTGATATGACATGACCTTTTATGCGCAATGGCACTACTGCGCATTTTACGAGCAGTAGTTAATCACGAAACGATTAACGATCACACCGAAATTTCTGTGTGTGAATGATGTCGTATGTTCAGGTGATTAGTTTAAACACGTTTATACTAATCATGTTTATATAATTTTAGCTGTGTGTGAAAAGGCTGATGTTCGAGTCTAAATTAGCTCAGACATTCATTCAATCTTTCAGTCACCCAGACCGAACTGTTTGAGCCTTATTTCCTTATCTTAATCGAAGATACAATCATCGTTTAGAATGTCAAGGTTACGATATGGTGAAATATACAAGGATGTGGATAAAATAAGAATTTGTAATCACCATGTCATGATCTGCTGACAGACTGTCTCTCGATGAAAGACAGCAACCGGTTGAAGAAATTGTCCCACAGGTACTGAATGATTTTTGTTTTACTGGTAGGGTGTATATTTAAGGTTGTACGACATTCAATCCTGGATCCAACACTATACCTAACCTAAAACCCATTAGAAGTCCTAACCCCATTCCTACATCTTTGACGAAGTAAAGCCCAGAACAAATGTCAGATCAACGCATAAACGGTGGCTGCCGTTCAGATGTTCTATACTTTCACAAAACAGTTATCTTCTTTAGGTAATTGGACAATTTATTAAGCGACTGGTAGTAGCAACTATTATGTTCTAATATATTTCTTTCTTCAAATTAAATATATTTATGATTTTTCTGGGCATGCCGTCCATGCCACTGTTTGCTCTCACCTTTAACTGGCATTGATCTCTCAAAGGGTGTACAAATCATGGTCACAAATCTACAGAATTTACATTTTTTATATTTTATTATTGAAGGAAAATATGATATCTAGACATCATAATGGCGAGAGCAACCAATGTCATGAATAACCTGCCTTAGGTACAGGTAAGTATAACTTAAAGTCAATCTTAGTCTTTGTGAAACAACCCCTGGTCACCTTTAATATTGAAGAGAGAGAGAGAGAGCAAGCCTTGTAACATTTTGGAATGTAGTTATGAAAATAATCAAGCTCCTGCTCTTAAAACTAATGTTATTTAACAAAGGTACTATCATAAAGCACAAGAACAGTTATCTAGCCTGTATTATACAAAAAAGAAGAAGTCATATTTGTATCTACTTCGTTCACTTCCATTGCCAAACTCCTGCCTGTCAAAACGCAGCACTCGCTATCACAGTCTCGCGTTTTATCGAGGCAAGAAAGTGCTTCTGACATTACAGTAATACATGACGCAAATCTAATTTCGTTCTTCCTGTTTTCACGATGTTTCATGAAATCTGGGTGATAAAGGCCCCCTTTCTACTGTTTATCACTATTTTATTCCTAATCACACGAGGCATATACCCTTTTACGGTGGATTTATTTTAATATAATTTTAGCAAAATCAGTCTCGTTAGTTGGACAGGTGTCCTGATGAGCGTGTAAGTGGCGGGGTCGGGCTATAGCTCGGTGTGGAACCATTGGTTAGGGAGTCGATTGTATTTGTGTTTGTATGTAATAGTTAAAGAGGGTGAGATGTGGGGTTTGCTTTACAGGCAGTCAGCTTCTCCCCCCTCCCTCATCTACACATTCTCTCTCGATTTCCGTGGACTATTTTGCTTTGTCCTAAACATCAAAGTGAAGAACCATGGTTCGAAATTTTCCACAGGAAATGACCTTGATTACGATTCTGAACGAGTTTAACTTGATTATGTCCAAATTAACTTTTTCTCCAATGTTATGTCTATAAGGGGACTGGAGTAGGTGGGGCGGGCTGGGGGGGGGGGGGGGGCTTCAATCAATGAAACTATTCATATTGTATGTTCATTTTGTTGTCAAGTCATGAGTGCCAATTGTGAGTGCGTGAGTGTGTGTGTGTGTGTGGGGGGGGGGGCATCCCCACGACCTCTTTACTGTACCCTTCTCCACAGAGTCAGCTGTCATTGCCTTCCTGACATTGAATTTAACCAAATAACTTATGCAAACATCATAGTCCCAGTCATTCCAAATGGTGTGATGATGTACACATCCCATGCTCCGGAAGTAATTTAAGACGTTATTTGCCAATTTAAGGATTCCCACTTCCGTTTGTCTGTGAGTGCGGATGTATTCTATTTTACTCAAATCCCTTTGGTGTTTACCGGCGCTGTGGAGACAATTTAGGATGTATGGGGCATTCGTTATCTTGCCTTGACAAAGGTCCAGATTTCCTTCATGTATTGAATTCTCTGAGTTGATAGAGACATTAATTGTCTTGTCCTGTTGTTTGAGCGGTATGTCATCTCTTCCTCAAAATAATGGTGAAATTTGCCATGGCGGCATGCACTATCCTGCTTTCCACGTCTGTGGTTATCAATTTCACTGTATTTTTCATGACATCATGATAAAATGGTAGAATAATAGGATTACAATGAAAAACTAAAATAAACTAGTAAAATTACGTTTGCCAATACATGCAAAATTCAAATGTCATTCCTAAGTCATTTGGATGTAGATGATAGTCGTGAAAGGTTTTTATTCAAAATTTGAGTTGAAACATTAACAAAATCAACATAATTATCTCTACTATAGTACTATATGAATTTTTCTTTTAAATAAAAAGTATATTTTTCCTTAAATTACTTTGCTTTCTTAAGGGCAAACGGAAGTCCCGTAGCCCCTTAGGATAAGTCACCGCTCAAAATAGTATTTCCGGCGGAGGCATTTGTTGTTTGGAATCTCCGCTTGGTCGAAGAATTTGTTTTGACACGTGACTGGAAATGAACATTTTGAGTCACAGAAATACAATCAAGGGATGTCGTTTTAATAGAGACAAGTGTTTTTTTTTTTAATGTTTATGAATATTCATTTAATACATTAACCTATACCTTAATTGTCTCTCTCTTATCATGGACCTTATAATGTAGAAGAACGAATTGGAACTTGGCTCGTTGAACTATTTCAGTTTTTAGATTCCCCCAAACCGGCCTACTTATACTTATATAATATTCATGACATATCTACGTTTCAGTTTGTTGATAAAAGGATAAACTTATATAATGCAGGGCATATTGAATACGTTCTTTCATATCAATATAAACAAACAGATACATTAAAATATTAACTAATAAATCTACACATGAAACCATCACATTATTTTCTAAAGATTGAATAAGCAAATAAATCGAACTTACAGAACGTATTGCAACTTCAAGCGCTTAGACAAAGATAGTGTACTATGCCAAAATCTAGAGAGACTGCTTTTACGAAAATGAAAATATGTAACAAATTGGAAAGAAATTATAAACGAATAAGATAAAGTCGAACTAGTGAACAACGACTTTCAGGCTATGATACTTGCTAGAGGGTGCTCTGGAAAACAAGATCACTCTTCAGGAGTCTCAAGTTCGAACAGGAAGTTACTTGACATCTGTGCGGAAGAGAAAGAGACCCTCGCCCCATGCCAAACCATACTCTCTTCTCCTGCACCCCATGTACAGCATGGAGTCTGTATTTTCTCTATAAGAAGTCCGTGTGAGTCAATGTCATGTTGTTTCCTTCTGGTATCATGAAAAACTTCCATTAAAAGAACTTGATAATTTTGATGTTGTTAATCCCGTAATAAATAGGGGCATGCACTATTTAAAAGAATACTTTTGATTTTTTCCAACGATATGAGAAGTAGGAACATTAGAATAATGTGGAAGCGTGCAAGCAAGGGGAAAGCAAGGTGATGAGGAAAGTCAATGCTGAGGATGAAAAATGAAGAGGGGGAATAAAAAGGAGGAGGTAGAGGAGATGGAGAGGAAGAAGAAGAAGAGGAGGAGATGAAGAAGAAGAAGAAGTGAAAGGATGTGTCAATTTAAAAAAAAAGAGATTTCAAAAATCAAGAATGACAAACTATACACCAAATCAAATGACATCTAATATCCTTCAATGCATCAAACTTATAGACATGATTATGATATCATATAAAGCAGCATACGAGTACTTATATTGCTTTTAATACCACGATGCTTCTTCAGTCAACCTTTCTATAAGTCATTACAGGAAGGTGACTAAATCTTAATGCGTATTACGCATTCCTTAGGTGTTAAATTTAGATAAATGGGGGAAATTTCTTGTCCCTTCTCCTGACCTGACATGACACCTCATGGCTTCCAACAGGCAGGACATCCGTCGAGTCTGTTATCAATCTACATTGACTTTACCCTATTACTGTCATACTCCTGGACCATCCTCTGTGACGAGACTGCCGCTGTACAATTATAGCAGAAGTGGCATCTTGGTCGATTTCAGGGGCGTCGGGGGTTGGGGGGGGGGGTGCCCCCTCCATTATCACATATTATTAACTTTCTTTGAAAAAATTACTTGAAAGAATCATCAAAAAATACTTTGCAAACCAACATTTTAACATGTATCATCAAAGCTTATTTTTTAAACATTTTTATTTTGTTTTACATTCAGTTAAAAATTCAGTTACAGCATTTACAGGCCTAATGTGTTTGCATTGCAAAATCTGACCAAAACTAAAATTTTCTATAGTGATTAAATGTTGATGAAAGATCTATAATTTGATAAACTATAGATTTTACGAAACCGAAACAACCTGCTTCCTGAAGTCCGCGTCAGCATGAATTTTCAATGAGTTTCAGATTTAGGGGGTAACCCTTCAGAACAATAGCCAAATGTGTTTTGTAATCGTCAATCTCTCCTAGACGAAAAATGTTCAGCATTGTAAGGTCATAGAAAGTGTAATTAGAGTTGTGAGTGTGTGTTATTTAATATGTAAAACGGGGATCAGTGTCATATCTAAGGAACGTGCTTATTTCACCACTGCCCTTCATACAGTAAACAATAAAGGTATATTTCTCTTCCTTGCACAAATAGTATTACATGTGGATCAAAGTGGTGGTTGATCCTAATACATTCTATTTGTGAGTAGAAACAGAGAAAAGGGAGGATAATCTACAAAGAAAACAGTAAATCTCAATCGGTTGACTTAATTTGCGCCACCGATATCTAGAAGATTGAATAACTAGGTCAAGATATGAAGGTACCCCTAAAACAACAACATTTTCTATTCGTTTGATCATATCAATCAGGTAACAGACAAATAAAACCTTAAATATGTCAAACGACTTAATTCGAAGGGTGGCCGAATTATGGCAATCAAGGGCTGACCTGGTTGAAATCCAATATGGCGGCTTTGAAGTCATCGTTCAATGGAATATCGAATATCGGAAAGAGCCGAACGGATTGAATTCCTTGAAGTTAGTTTGGAAGCGACCAATAAGAGCTCATCTAAGGTCACCCGTGACCGGATTAAAGGATTCCTAAGTCTGTTATGACACGACCTGTTGGAGATTATATCATTCATGGTTTAAATTGTGGACTTGAATTTCACTTAGCAAAAGACAGACGTACGCTATCATATTATTATTATTATTATTATTATCATAGCCTTTTATTAAAAATGTCCGCGCCATATACCTTTTAAGGTACGTTTCTCCTTGTACATGCAGAAAGGAATTGTCACAGCTTGAAATCCAATACAGTTCTAATTAAAGTGTTACAAAGTTTTCTTTCGTCATATTGGGCTTAGATTCATGCATGCAATTATTTGTTTTAAACCTGTCATGCCTGTTGACGGCTATAACGGTAATGATCAGTTAAAGGGGAAGTCCACTCGAACAATTAGCTTGTATTAATAGCAACAGAAAAAAGAAGAGAAACAAATTAGTGAAAGGTTAAGCAAAATCCGATTAAATCAAGAAAATTGGGAATCTTAAAAGTTGTCATCAGTGAAACAGAAATTGGTAACACTGTGACGCATCTTGAGAGATCCTCTCCAATTTTGCTCTCTCCTCAGATTTCATAAACTTTCATTTTCTTAGTTATTGGTGACGGAAAAAAAAAATGTTTTTATATAGTGTTTGGATAGAAACACATTTTTAATGATTATATTTAGGGTGCAGGTATTATTGAACGTTTTCTTTTGGGAAATATACATTTCTGATTAATATTAATATTCATATTACAGAACGAATGGGAGGGACCCCGACATATGCGTCGAAGAGTTGCCAGTTTGTGTTTTAACTGGATTTATCTCAAACTTTCACTGACCGTTTCCTCTCATTTTTCTGCTTCTTCTATTATCAGGGTGGACTTTCCCTTCAATAATGGTTTAAACTGTGGTAGTATTAAATAGCTTGCGCAGGAAATCAAACTATATATTCTTCCGTTTTTAAATGATTTTTTGTCTGTCAAATCCTTTCCAACGTTAGCGTCGAGATTTCTTCATGTGGTCTCGAGATTTATGAAGTTACATTATTATCGGATAAATACCGATGCCCTGAACATTTCCAAATCCGTGCCACATGTCATCATTTCATTTCAAACACCAATACCAAAAATCAAGTATCAATTCTTTAAACCACCTGTCTTCAAATGGTTCAAAAACACACCCGAGCCAACTCTAATGTCAAATCAGCCGCTATCTATAGGGCCTGTCATCATCAGCTCGAGATTGCCAAATAACCCGCTATTCTGAGAAATTATCTCGAAGTTACAAAATGCGTCCTCATCAACTCGAGACTTTGCCTCGAAATTTAAAACTCAAGCTCGAGAAATTAGCTCGAGATATTTTGCTCAGCGTTCGCACATAGTGCGAGTCTTCGGGCTGGTGAAGACGCACCGGACAAATAGGGGGATATTTTGCAAACTAGCCCAATATATCTTGGAATGATTATCTCGCCCAAATATCCCGCTAATTGCAACTTCGAGCTGATGGAGACGCAAATTAACTGGATAATTTGCGATCGGGATAGTTCAAATAACGGGATATTTGGCAATCTGGAGCTGATGAGGACAGGGACGTGGATCCTCTGCCCTTCTCCAGACTCGGAGTCTCTCCAATCTTCCTGATGCTCTGTCATTTCATCCCGAGCAAGCAGCCGGCAGCTAGGCAGACGACTATCCTGGATGTGCTAAAAAGGGTTCGTTTGCCCGCCAAGAGTTGTTGAGGGGTTGGGTGTCCAGACCGGCTGTTATTGATGCGAGATACTTTTATGCTTATCGATTTTAATTTGATTAAATGAATCGACAAGAATTTAAAATGCACTAAATTATCAGAATTTGAATTATCATCTAGAAGATTTGATTAAGGAAGAAAAAAACTAGTGTAATATTGGCAATTATCTGAAAGTATAAATATGAACAAAAACAAAGAAAGATGGAATACATAAGTACAAACTATACAACACAGAAAGTATTTCCGATGTTTACAAAGAGATATAGAAAAATTCCTATACAACTACAAAACCCTTTGTTTATTCGAAGACGTAGCCTACTGAATATTCTTGTATTTTAACAGTTAACCGTTACGATGAACGAATACTACGTCATCATTTGACCTGCTTTAGAAATGAGAACACCTTCCAGGTGTATTACCCAAGTGTATTCCTAGTCCTAAGCTCCTCCGTTTTAGGAATGCGAATCAATCATTACCGAGATGGAGAGAGATCCCCACCATTATTCATGATTATCTATTCTTAAACTTTACACCATTCTTATAACAAAAAATGGGGGGGGGGGGCATCGCTTAAAGGGGAATGGAAAGTAAACCACAATTGCACGAGGTGCGATGCAACACGTCTTGAAATCATGGGTATACAGAGTGATAGGAAAGAAATGACAGAGTCCCCTCTCCCTCTCCCTGCATGGGAACGAAAACAATTCACATTATGAAACACTATTTAAGCAGATATTCGCGGATTCTACAAATTCAGCCCCCTCTTTCAAATAATTATGGATCCGGCATTGATAGGCAATCGTTATCAACACAAGATAGTCATTAATTGCATATATTATGGCTTTAACGTGGGCCTAGAAAAACGGCACTCTCTGCTTTGAATTTGTCTATCTATCGAGGTATCTTCTCCCAGCTCCGAAATTGATTGCAACACTTTTCCACACAGTCCACCCTAGTTCACTCTTGCAGCATGATTCCACTCCGTGTTCCCATCCCGCCGAGTTCTTGGTTTCCCTCTTTGTCTCACACCTTCTATCTTTCTTTTCAATGAATTTTTCAAGAGACTTTGATGTCTTTTAATGTGTGGCCGAAGTAGTTTGAATTTGTATGACGTCAACACTGACTTGTAATAGATATCTAAGAAAACCGGTAACCATGATCTTGGATTTTGTGTAACCACTAAACTCAAAATTCCGTGTTCTGACAACATGTTTCTTCTTTATTCAGACCAGATTGCCATTAATCGTGTTTCTGAATATAACTCGGACCAGAGTTTGACATTAACGACTTTAATAACAACATTCTGCTTTAAATGTGGGTGACGTCACAACTGACTTGATTATAGACATCAGAAAAAATCTGTTCCCAGTTCTTGGTTTTGGGTATAACCACAGATACTCAATGCCCAAACTCTGACACGGTTGGCCTTCTATATCAACACTAGATTGCCATTACATGCATTTCTATTTTATAGGCATACATTACAACTTTAATGAGTTAATCGACTCTCTGCTTTAAATTTGTATGACGTCACAACTGACTTGATTATAGACATCAGAGAAGATCTGCACCCAGATCTTAATTGCGTGCATAGTTCTTGCCAAGAAAGAAGAGGCCTAAAAGGGTCAGTGACCCAGTGAAAGCAGGATAATTATACACACTGCAACTGTTATCGTAAAATAAGGAACCACACTTATAATACATGTTAGGTTAAAGATGTGTACTGGTTATATTGATTCATGTACTTATGCGTGATTTAAGACTGTCAATGATGTTGAGATATGCATAATGATCCTCATGATATAAACGAAAGATAAACACCACTGGTAATGACTATATACAAAAGGTTAATATTATGTATACGCTTCATGCAACCAATATCAAACACACATTTTCCATTCATCTATAAAACAAATGCTCAAAGTAATTATGATGAGACCCTAAACTGAAAGATGAAGAGAATGGTGGAGAACAGGAAAAGAGATAAAGAGAGATCGGAGAGGAGAAGGGAAAGTTTAGAGAAGAGAAGACAAAAAGAGAGAGAGAGAGAGAGAGAGAGAGAGAGAGAGAGATAAAGAGCTAAAAAGAGGGGGAGAGGGAGGGAAGGATATAGATAGGGGTGGGGGGAGAGGGGGGTAGCTAGGACGGATAAAGGGAGAGGGGAAACATGAAGATAACTTCAACGGATATCTGAAAGCATATCAAGAATCGTCATACTGTTATTTGATCACAAACAAGCCCTTATCAGTAATAAACCTCTGTCCATAATTAACTTCGAGACCGTCACGTATCAGACGACAGGAAACCTCGTAAAAAAGACGGACAACTCGGAAATAAATCCCCTCTCGGAGATTATTCAATCCAGTCCTAGCTAGATCCCCCGGCTAAAAGGGCAAAACAACTTATTTATGCTGCCCTACTTTTCACAAAATAGGAAACAAGTGACAACTCGCAAATTTGTCATATTTTTAGGGAAGAGACTTTGAGTATTCAAGCCGTTGCTAATCCCCCCTAAGGAATGCCGTATTTTCCAGAACACGTTTAAATTAAATTCAACGTCACATCTCTAACAAAGAAGATAATATATTTTTACATTAATCTAAATCTAAACAAAATCAATGAATAATATTCAGATAAAAGCATGGTTTAAAGCCGAATATGACATGACAATTAATAATAATAATAATAACAATATTTATAAAGCGCAACATATCCATCTCTAGAGATACCCAATGCGCATACAAATAATTTAAATTAATATTCAACATACTTAAGATTAATAATTATTACATTTTAACTTACATTAGATCACAAAACTTCATGGTGCTATGAACTATGTACACAAATGACGGCTATTCATCAACCAATGGATTTCATGAATCAGAAAATGGCACTAGCATGTCTTAGGATTTTCACCTTCGATACTATAGACCTATATAAATGTTGTGCATGGAGCCCCTCATATCTCTACCATGTAAAAACTATACAAGAATGATTCGTAAGATACAAACCAAGAACTTGAATAAAACTAAAGACCTCCACTTCATCGATTGAAGTCACATTATAGTTTTCCCCTTAGAACCGAGAGCTTGTGTTCTACGAAACAGTCGTACATATCACTTAGATTTTTCTGTAACAGAAGGGTATTTTAAAGAGATTTAAATGTAGGTCGGTGGCCTCATTCTTAAAAACAAATTGACAGCGGGAAATCAGGACATTTGTCACATGACCTAGGAAGATGCGGCAGGTGGACGTGGATGAGCAATGACGTCATCACTCCAAATTATGTCTCAGTGAAATACCGTTAGCTCCGACACCTCATGATTTATGTATTAGATGATTAGGTCGATAATTATCTAGTAGAATCATTTCAATAAAATGGTTTAAAATCGTTCCTCAATTTAGTTCAAACAGACCTACGTAATTCCAGGTTTTGGATATAGGCTCCCCAAACATGTAAGAGTTTCATAAAAAGGTAAGGCTCTTAAGAAAGTTGTACTCGATAACATGTTACACCTCTCTGCAGATAACCAGGTTGTGAATCAAAATGGGGCCGTTTCTATTAATACATTTTGTAGACAAAACAGACATTTAGGTCCATCTCTAAAACCATGCGTTGTCACTTGTAGTTGTTGCGGTTGTGTATATCAGTGTTTAAAGTTTACGGAGGGGGGGGGGGGTCGATCATAGGAGGCACAGGGTAGTCGCAGCCCTCTGACAGGGGTTGCTATGGACCCTACCATGTCGCGTATGCTTCCCCGTCTGATGTAATTTCCATTCCAAGTGTTGACTGACGCCTATAATGAACAAAAAAGGAGATTACATACTATATGCAGCTCATGAAAGATATTGACCTTTTATGTAAGTCATACGTAATCGGCATAATAAATTGTCTCTTTGTAATTCAGAGATTAGGCCTATACAAATAATCTTTTAACCGCAGTAACATGACGTCATGAGGACCCCACTCACTAAGAGATCCAGTGACCACGTTTAGACAATCAGGTATAGAAGAACTGACCCTTATTGACATTTTACTTTGAGGGTGAAAAAATTTAACCCTATAAGCCAGCGAAAAGGCTCTGCAAAGATGGTTTACTGGAGATAAAATGATCTTCATGTAAATTGATATCCCTCTTGTAAATCTAGAATACCCCCCCCCTTTCCTGACGAAATTACCATTTAGTTCATGTATGACACCCATGGGTCTTAAACCTGTCATATTTTGTACTACGCAAACACTTCGATTAAATTAGGACGATGGCCGACGTTTCAGGGTTGACCAAACTTCTTGAAATGTCCGAAAAGTCATCTGAAGATTGAGACGCAAATTATCTTGAAGGATATTTTGTTTTATCCTAGGGCTAATTTGGCCGTGGTCGATCTAGAACGGATGGATGTAACTAAATGGGATAATTGATTTTTGAGATGGAATTGGGCAATTATGGAATGGTACGTGAAGGACAAGATAATGAATGATTTGTCGGATTTAAAGCGTCAAATCATAAGATATTTTATTCTAATCTATCTGGCATTAAATGGACACAGATAGAAACTAGAAATAATGACACAGAGGGGGAGTGGGTTGTATGCATAGATATATAGATAGACAGATATATACAGGCAGATATATACTTAGATAAATAGATAGATAGATAAAGAGAAAGAGGAAGACAGATACAGACGGGGGAAACATGAGGGGAGAGATTATATAGAGAGAGGGAGAGAGAAAGATAGAGATAGTGTGGGTGTGTGTATGTGTGTGTGTGTGTTTGTCAGTGAGGTTGAAGAGAGAGAGAGAAAGAGAGAGAGAAAGAGCGAGAGAAAAAAGAGGGAGAGAGAGAGAGAGAGAGAGAGAGGGGGGAGAGAGAGAGAGAGAAAGAAAGAGAGAGAGGGAGTGAGAGAGGACATTGTTTCCCCAATGAAGATAGTCAAAATGAAAATACAAATCGAACCTGCTTTGGTCTCTATCGCTAGATGCGTTTTATTCTCGTCTGAGGGGGAAGTATGAAAACGCTGCAAACACAGGCTATTATAGCTTTACTATGCGTAAATTTGAGGGTACTTATGCGTGTCAAGCACGACGCGAGATCCTATTGGCTGTTTGTTCTTAATCACGTGATGTTGAGGCGCCAGTGTAGAAACAGACACACGCACGAAGAGGCCCTTTGTGACGCAATGCCCCCTAACTACCGGCATTGATAGAATCCCTATGATTTCCAAATGATCTTCGAAGGGAATTTTGTAACGGAAATAATTATCTAAATCATGTCAATAGGATATTTTTTAAAAGTTATTCAAAAGATAAAGATTAAGTTCGAACGCACACAATCTAGAACGGTAATATATAATAATTATGAAAAAGTAAATGTATTGATGTTCTGTATTGATATCATGTGGAACGATCAACACCAATTAGGTAACTCAGTAATACTAAATAAAGTATGCTTGAAATAAGAAAGGATAGGGCAAACAAGACCTTCTTCCTTTAAACTTTAATATTTTTATATTGCTTAATCATCTTAAAGAAAATCGCTCTTTTTAGCTCAGAATCGTAGGATGTTTAGAATTTCCTTCATGGAGGCGGGGAATAGCTGGAAGTGGACTGGCAAGAGAAGATTGCCATGGAAACGCGTAACTAGAGACACTTGCTATTATATTCCTGTTTCTGCCTGGGTGATATGCTAGGAGCTGTTGACGTAATACAGAGGATGCAGACAACATGATTTAAAGCGGGATGTTTCACAACCACGGGAATAGCTATCACTTGTCTCGATTAATGATGTGTCAAGGTTGTAACAGGCTTTTGAGGCAATGTTTTCTTTTATAAAGAAGACTTAGATTACGCTTTGAATACGCTTTCATAGAAATATGGTATGCTCAATTTAAAGATAACATTGAGTTCACACTTAAATAGTCATATCTAACAAGTCATGACCGCCAAATACGTTTACGGTAATCGTTAACCTCAATACTCTTTCAATACAGCATTAAAAACAATGAAGATGACAATGAGAACAGTTTGTCATCTTTAGAGGCTTTGAGGCAATGTTTGTGAAAAACTACACTACGTTTTTTAACACATTTTCATGGCAATATATTATGCTCAAATGAAAGATAACATAAATTTGGGATAAATAACGGTATTTGATCCATAATAATTGCCACTAATCCATTTTCAACAATCGTCACACTCAATCCGCATATGCCTTTTTGATAAATACTTGACACATACTTAAGATATCCGACAGAAAGGGAAATTCATTTAAAGCTACTAAGTGGTGTAGTTTTTGTTAAAGTGTTGGTGATGATATTCATGTAAAGTCAGTGAGCCAGAAGAAAATTAGTCAGCTATCAAAACACTAGATTGTAACGGTAAGCTGCAATAGGTCCTTTGTTTTAGAATCTGATTTACATAAACAAAATGTGAATTGATAATTCATATTTTTTAAATCAATTTAGCCCGACAATTTCGTTGTCGACGAAGCTATAGGTATATATGTTTTGTGTATGTAATGGGGGTTGTGTGACCAGACGGTTAACGAAAGATAAAACTTACACCTTTGCCTTTGGATTTGAACAAAAAGTATGTATTATATAGCACTCACAGCTATAAATATATTCGTCCTTTATAGTATTATTAACACAAGTCTTAACAGACTCATGAAATATCACAAATTATTTTGTTTATATTGTTGGTTTAAATCAACAGTTACTGTCCGGGTATTCAACCTGTCCGGACACACAACGTCAGGTTGTTAAACTTTATTTAAGTGTATAAGTCAATAGGCCCTATACAAACTAAATTAAAATGGACGATCTTTCAATTCGTCCTATTGTTTCGTTATGGAATTCATAATAACTTTTAATCAAATAATTTCACTGATTGTTTAATTCTATTTTCCAGATAACTTGTCACCGCTTGCTAACTTCGCCTGCATCGTTATACCAGCACTCGACAATCATCAAATAGATCAAGCAAGTACGCATTCAGCAAGAGAACTATTATATCTACGAAGTGGGGGATTTATCAATTCAAATGTCACATTCGAAAGTTTATTCTCGTCGGGAGAAAGTGGTCTCATAAGGGATGAGATTACAGGAGAAGTCACGGGAGTGAGATTACGCCGCGGGAATGTGACGTCGGGAGAGGCATATTCGTGCGTGTTACACAATGGAGATACAACAACGAGAATTACAGCCTTCGTACAACCTTCAAATTGTGAGTAAAACTCATCTGTGGTAATTCAAAAGTTCACACTGTTTCTATTTCTATTGTGTTCAGTGATAACAAGATACGAACCAATTTACCATGTTTACACCCAAAGTAATTTGTATTTCACTTTAAATCGTAAAAAGTGTAGCGATTTGCTTTATATGTAATTTAGATATGATCAAGTGATACTTCGCTGTGATACAAGAAAGAAAATCAACACAAGAGAACAAACTTTTGTATTTTATTTAAACGCATGCTATTGGTCTATAAAATGAAAACATTTAGATGTTATTCTATCGAAAATGTATGTATATCATTTGTTTAATTCAACAGTACGCGTTACACCATTCAAAAGGACGTTAAGAGTAGGTTTGGGAGAACCAGTCAGGCTTTTTGCAGACACGGGCATGAACAATGTACAGTGGAGAAGACTTGGTGATTCAGAAAACGACTGGAGAAGGCAGACTACTACCGTAGATATCGAACGAACGCAGGCGGTCGATTCGGGACTCTACGAGATTGTGTTTGATGAGCAAAACCAGGAAATACACGGTTTGGTTGAAGTTATTGTTAGAAGTAAGTTATGTACATCTTAATGTAGATGATTATAATGATTACATTTAGGACAAAGTCTAAAACATGTGAGTGGGTGATTTAGAACGAGTGGTTGGGAGAGAGAGAGAGAGAGAGAGAGAGAGAGAGAGAGAAAGAAAAGAAGAGAGATATATCTATATTTGACCATGCTTCTCGGACATGATCATATGTTTTTTGTTTTATGTTTTGCCTTTGATTCTGTGTACAAGAAAGGTTTGTTGGTTCTCTCTTTTATTCCACGATTGCTCCATTATGCGATGTACTGTATTAAATTATTCAAAAGGGTAACTTTAACGTCATGTGAGAAAGAAGTGTCAATATTGAAAAGGCCATTCACATCATGTACATCAATTAGTTGACAAATTCAATGCGCAGTTCAATCTGCGCAGTGACACTCGGAACGGATAGAACTGTATGAACCGCTCCAAGCACCCCTTGGTTTGATCTAAAGTGGATATTGAACGAGTCCAGGTGGTCCTATAAAAGACGTTTAGAGTGAGAGTCTAGGGACGAGTTTATGTGGGTCGAAAAAGTGGAAATGGTCATTTTAGGACACATGGGTATCTTTCGTCATGTATTTGTACTCTGTAAAAGGGTATTGATTTTACCAGGTGATGGTTAGGAATGACTGAACTGCTGAATGAGCATGACAAGGGCTATTATGAATGATGCGATTTCCATCCTTTTGGGGGGTATTCTAGGGAATATGAAGAGAAATGTTAAGGACAAGGCTATGCTAGCAGCTTTCTTCTTATGCAAGAAGATCAGTAATAATATATTTGCGTGGTGTTGATGATTCAAATAAAGATATCTAAATCATAATTTATGAGAATCATCATTATCGTTATCAACTAAATTTTATTTGGTTTATTCATGTTTTCTTTGGAGAGATTTTTAACCGTGCTTACTTGCTAGATCCATTGTCTGTTCTAGACGTTGACGATTGATGTTATCTGTGAAAAGATGTCTAACTGTACTTATACTTACCGTTAGACGATCATGGCTCTCCATCAACTTATATCTCTATATATTAAATCTGAAATTAATTTTAAATTGCTTTTTAAATCATACATAAATGGAAGTCAAATTGATATCAGTTTTCATAAAATAAAATCATAATGAATAAATAGGCTACACAAAAGTTGGCCTAACCCTAAATAAGGTTCTTTCCCTTAAACTGGAAGAAAGTAACGAGTCAATGATAACATCAGAATCACACTTCTATAGTTGACTCACAAGGGTCCTTTGATTTGTCTGTGCACAATGAAATCTAGGAAACAAAGTTCGAACGGATGTGATCTGTTGTCTGCAGAAACAGGTTGTAAATCCATATTTCCGAAGTTGGAGAGAAAGTTATATTTATAAAGATATATAAAGAAAGGGGGAAAGAGAAAGAGAGAGAGAGAGAGAGAGAGAGGGGAAGAGGAAGAGAGAGAGAGAGAGAGACGGGAAAGAGAGAGAGTGAAGAGGATGGATAGAGCGAGAGAGAGACAGACAGAGAGAGAGAGCGAGAGACAAGAGAGAGATGAGAGAGAAAGGAGAGAGATGGCGAGAGAAAGGAAGAAAGAGAGTGAAGAGGGTAGAGAGAACGATAGGTAGAGAAGGAGGCACAGAGGGAGAGAGAGAGAGAGGGAGAGAGAGAGAGAGAGAGAGAGAGAGAGGGAGAGAATTAGAATTAGCTCTTGGAGTCGAGAACGGGATTGATACATCAGAACCCCTCGATCGAGAACAGTGAGCTAGCTTCCATCCCTTAGGATTATAACATGCATGATCATGTACCCGTTCAGATCATTATTCTGTGTGAGATTACAAAAGTATACACTTTGTTTCCTGTATTATGTGATATAAATACTTTGATTAAAGAATTGCATTTTCTTTTTATCTTTTTCTTTCTATAATGAATATAAAGGACGATTTTATAGTGACATCGGAAATCTCACAAAAAAGTATTTTCCATTTGTAAAATCGATTAGAATTTGACTTGAAAAGTGTGAAACTATTTTGTTTGGGATGCAGTTTTGATCATAGTACTTCATTTTAATCTTAAACATTACTATTGTCATGATTGTGGGTTGATGATTTGAGTTTGAAATTTCAAGTTGTATGACAATTTCTTCATCGTGTTTCATCTCTTATATCAGGGTGCCCAGCTGGTTTCTGGGGACGAGGTTGCGATCAGGATTGCCCCAACTGTTTAAATGGTGGTATCTGCGATGACGTCACTGGGGAATGTGTCTGCCCTCCCGGTTTCACCGGACAGCTCTGTACAAATGGTAGGATAAGTATTTATTTGCATTTGAATAAAGTATGTTACACTTTGTGTACCCTTTGAAGAAAAACAAAATTGGGTGAAAATTGTCTTTATACAGTAGGGCTATTATGTGTCGGACCAAATTTGACAATTATATGCCAAAATGTTTCACCTACTCTCGATCGTCTGTTACTAAACATTTAGGAATAAGCCTGAGGGCCACAACTTAGGTCTGAAATTGCCTTCACGTTGACACATAATTACCTCATGTTATACAATATTTTACAACACATTCTTACAGTGTTTTTTTCTTCTTCTAATATACATGTACGTGTTATGCTGTCCAAAAACCATTTGTAATATATTTGTAAATGTTTTCTTCAGTTATTTTTTTTTCATCACGCATTAATTTTGTGAGATTGAAACTCTGTGATAAACTTGATATTATTTAATTCCTCAAAATGCATGCATTGATTTGTTGCGTCATACTCTATCATAAAAGTGTGGGCTATCCAGCAGTATGAAGTGACGAAAAGCTACTTTAGACACCAAATGATACACAACTGTCGTCTATCAATGGGTGATATACGTACACGTGTTTTTCTTCAGAATCCCCTAAACAAAAATGTACAGAATTAAAATTATGATAATTCTTATTTTCCGAAAGTCCAGGGACTCTCGCTATTTCGAATGAAATAGCGTTTGGTTCTTCTATTTTGTCTTCTTATATAATATAATATAATATAACTGTATATAGTTATAATGTATTTTTAACGTTGCACCCCTAAAACGTGTCGCTGTCCAAGTAATGCCTGTTTTTTAATATCCCACCACGTGACTCAATCTAATTCATGCTCTCATTTTCAATAAGAATCCTCAACGGGCAAAAAGCCAGAGAGAATTAGGTTAATAATTCTTTCACAGTTACCATAGCAACTCAGCTAGGTCATAAAAATCGAACACATTAAAACAGTGTAATTATAAGGAGGCTCATTTATCACACGCGTGTGATACTCAAATAGTTTCCATAATCCTTTAAAATGAATTACATAAATCGTAGTAAATTGATCCTTTTAAATATAACATGTATATGAGTCCCTCCGATGGCGGTCATAAAAGGAAATCACGGCTCCCTATTTTTCCTTCATTTTGGAAAAGTGCCATGGTTTTAATCATGGAGAACATTAGTAATTACGATTTGCCCTCGTTGGCGCAGAGTCCCGTTGCTTTTTATAAACATTTCACATTACACATAAGATCCCTCGCCATTAGAAGTGTCTCGATGTTGCGCAACGGGGGCACAATTATGGTATGTATATTTTTCAGCTTATGATTCATACCGCCAGACCGATAGCCCATCTCCAAAGTGACCGATTCTTGGCCATTGATAATATCATTTTGTCTTCGGTCTGTTGTCGATTTATTGTCGGTCTCTTTTCAGCCACGTTAGGGAAACTAAGGTACAACTTACTTATCAAGTGTGACATGTATCCTACTCTACCCCTCCAAAATATAAAACACATAGATTGAGAAAAAGACCGAAATCAGGGTGTTTTTGTTCACTATATTAGAAAATATGAAAACATATATTATGCCTGTCTTGTTTATATATATTTTTCAATATTTACTTTCAAAATCAAACCCAAAGTGGCCCCAGAAAATGATGCTCAATTTGATCGGAAATACGCGTCTGGGGTCTGATCAACCAATATTATCCACGGCCCATTTGAGTCACGACTCTTATCTCTTCATAACTTCTCGCACATCAACTTCCAATATCATAGAGTAATCGTCCCCACTCATTAACAAAATGGATTAGGTTATAAATAGAGAATTAGGAGGTAAATTCGTGAGTGGACTTCTAAAGTGGAAGAAAATGAATTATTCTATATTCTAACTGTCTCAATTATGAATAAATGACGAGCACAAACCATGGATTAAACGGATTTGAATCTACGAGTGCCAGACGATGCGTTCCATTTTCTCATGGATTTGCCAAAAATATGACACAATTATTTGATCATGCAAAACATTGGTTCATTCAAGTTTATAAATAACTGTTCAGTTGTATCGGATAAGGTACACGATCGATGAAGGGACATATCCAGTCCGAAGAACATTCAACGAAATATCGACAGGCCTTGTTTTATTCCACGTACCATGACAAAACTATTTTCCAAATAGTTAAGCTCTCAATACTTTGGGATTGTAGCTTGTAATGATATGTTCTTACGTCTTGTAAATTATGTAGATAAGAGAAGTGAAAGCATCTCATAAAAGATTTCACCTTTAATAAAAAAAAATCTCCATCCAATTGTTATTCCTGGTGCACAGGCAGCCATTTCATCTGAATTGGCTTACATAGTGATATCAACAACTTTTAATGAAAGGCTACTTGTCGTCATTTAGAGTTAACACATATACTTATTTGACAGGAATAGAAATTTGACGATAGAAAGAGGAAGGACACGCGTTGTTAGGGAGACAGGGGGGGGGGGGGGTCGTGCATTATTAATAGGCAAATTTCGGAAGGGGGTACATGCCCCAGAGCCCCTGGCTCTGCCACTGGTAGATTATTTTATGCAATCAAACAAATATTTTCTTTTTTTCTTCGTCATTATTTACAGCACTAGGAAAGGATATCTTTGGTCAACATGGCCAGTTTCGATGCAGTGAAGACACTGGTAACGTCACGGATTGCAGAGGTATGCTGGTATGTACAGGACCCCCTTATGGTTGCTCATGTGCAGCTGGTTATACCGGCGTGGACTGTATGCAAGGTGAGTACACCACATTAGCTGAAAATCTTAATTTTGCCATTTTATTATGAATCTTTAAGAAACCTAACATATAAAGCATAAACATGTTTAAAATGTATAGCAGAATTCCAAATTGTGACTTTTGTTGGTAGTTATCTCAAATGTTCATACAAAGCTTGTGAAAGTGTTGAACGAAGTTCTGCGTTCCTTCCAGACGTAATCAGACTATAGCATGACAGGCATGATCCAGCTCCCCTGTTGCTGTGACGTCATGAACTGACCGTGGCTTTGACCAAGGTGAAAGTCAGCGGGATACTGATGCTAAACTTGTCCTTATCTCTTACTTCGGTTATCTTTGGGAAATGTTGACTTGAAGAAGAAAGTTAAAAGCATCCTCTTCGTCTAGGAATGATTCTGAACAAAACTAAGTCGGAAACATTATCGAGACTATCTAGATATGAATTTATGAACAAAAAGATAAAAAATAAATGGGTCAAATAAAAATAGTAATAATTTGTATTAAAATTGACGGTCTTGGATCTCAGAATATTGATGTAAAGTAATGTGATGGCGGTGATGGAGGGGTGATGTTGATTGTGGTGGTGATGGTAAAATGTAGGCCCTAAATAAAATGAAGACGCTTGTGCTTTTAGTAATGTTAACAAACTGTGATTATATCATTTTCTTTTTCCTTTTTTTTGCAGAGAGGGTTGGGGTAGGTCCTTCTACAAGCAAATGCATTTACTTGTATTATTAATGCACTACGACTAATGATTATCCTTAGTTAACCCTCTATTCTAACGGTTTCCAAAAAAAAATTGGTATCTTCTCTACTCAACAGAATGTGAAAATGGGGCTTTCGGAGCCGATTGTGACCAGACCTGTCACTGTCGAAACAACGCCCTCTGTAGCGGAGATACGGGAAGCTGTGACATCGCAGGTGGATGTGAAGATGGTTGGACCGGGGTCAACTGTCAAGGTTTGTTTCTTCAATTAATATCTCGTTAAAAACTGTCTGATAAATTTGAAATAATAGTATAAATTAATTAGACTATTGCTCTGCTTCGATTATGTGCGTTTTCTAGGGATTGCATAAATTAAAGTAACAACCGCGATCTATAGTTTCTTTTGACAACGGTAGGAATAGACCAGTTTAGTAATGTATTTAATTTATGCATGTTTATCTCTGGGACCTCTAGTTACCAACTATTTAGTTCGCATGCAATAAGTAATGGTATCTTCATTTTAAGAAAGAAATACACTTCGGATTCACTGGCTGTTGTTATGTCTGGGAAGCATCTGGTAATCTTTGAGTTGTCAAGAGAAACTATTGTTCAAGAAGTATGCGTACAATTAAACGGGTCTATTATAACATCATTGTAACAAAATGAAGCACCTTAAGTCTCAAACTCAATGACAACTACCAAATTGGGCCCTTTATTAAGATCTGCGGCTGCAAGTTTCTTTCCATTATAATGCAATACACCTGTTATGTAACATATACTATCTGTGAATGAAATCTCCTTACAAACACTCTGCTTTTATTGTGTCGGTCAATTTCAGGTTTCAAGTGTACGTTTGCACACGTTTAGACACAGTGCTATGTGTATGCTTATAATAGTCATAACGCTTATTGATATTTATATTCATGATGTGTTAAGACTGCACAGTAAACAGCTATACATGTAGTTACTCTAATACGCTGTTCACACCGACGAAACAACAGACCGTCACTAAACCTAACCTTAAACATGGCAAAGAATTGGTCAGTTTGGAGTCTATCTGGTGGTATGACTGAGATCTAAACAAATTCTCACTCGCTGCGCTCTTTTCATACAGTACCCACGCCAAGAATAACGTCCTTCACCGCATCGCCATCCAACGGTTCCAACTTCGGCACCACCATCTCCCTCACCTGTACCGCCACCTTTAACTTCACCGACACCTCGCTTACCCTCCAGGTGTACACGGGTACCCCCGGGGGAAAACAGCTACCTTCAGAGGTTACCCTACGTGACGTCACGGACCAGACACAGACGGCAATGGTGGAGACGGAGATTACGCGCGCCGCTCAGGATTTCGAATGTCGTCTGTCAGCAAGCGACAATGTGAAAGATCAGGCCATCGTCAATGTCAAAGGTCATGGTTAGTATGTTTTGTTGTTGATTAGGTATCAGTAATTTTTTCATATTTTATGTTTCGGCAATGTATATCCCAACTCGGATTTTTTACCACAAATCCAAAAATACCTTGTTAACCTCTTGAATTTTCACCATACAGCAATACGAGATGAAAAAAAAAAAGTGGTTCAGACATTAAGCAAAGAGTCTCAAGCGAAGACCAATTCAAACATTATACTTACTTACTAAACTGTATGGATCTTCCTTCCTTTATTTTTCCTTCATTTTTATTTGTAATGGATGATAGGTATTTTGGTATTTTCCTTTATGTACGAAACTTGCAATGAATACAGTATAGTTGTTGCTTTGTCAAACAAACCCTGGAAGTTGTCTATAGCCGTCAAGAGCAAACCGGTCTTCCCAAATTTCTCTATTAAAAAGCGATTATATATAGACTTTAGATCACCACCACACATGCTGATTACATATATTTTCCCTTCACAACACTCCAAACCTCAATTATCATCATAACGGTGGACCATTCTGTCCCACGACGTGTAAGAATATGAACGTTCCTATCCTTGATGCTTTCCGTTAAGCCAGAGGCATTGAGCTGATAAATGTCAGTCTAAACCTCCAAGGACAAGTTCACGGTGGACCAGACGAAATCCGGTCCTATTTTTAACTCGATTGTTGATACCTTGTCTGGCCCATGCAACCGTGGATATTGCTAGGGGAATAATATATACACAACAATTAGAAACGCAACGGAACTTAGGTGATATCAATATATTGAGAGAGGTGTTTTTCTCGCCTAAAAATAAGAGTTGTCATAGCAAAACGTTCATTTGAAATTAAACGTATTTTCAGATCACCTGTCGTCAAGTAATGGTCAAATAATATGAAAACACAGAATGTGATAATTTCCTTACCCTCTATGGTCATCTCACTTAGGTACATGGGAAATTGTTATAAATAGGGAGAAAATGAGGAGAAGGGGGAAAGGGCGAACATTTCTTTAATCATTAAATACACTGAGTCAAAGTTAAACGAACTGAATGATTAGACACAACACTAGTTTCATAGACGAGATGGCGAAACCTGGTGACGCATGGTACTCAATAAGTCCTTCGGCTGATTTCCAATCTTGAAATAATAGAAACACATAACGAAGGAAAATGAAAGAAAATGAAGTTTATATTCTTGTAACATTATCTTTAGTTCTGAATTTGTACTTTGATTTATTTAGTATATGGTATCTGCTTACTATCACGAACCAAGATGGAAGGCCTTGAATGATTTGTTTCTATATTTTTGCTTTTTATATATTTCCGGAATTAAACAAAAACATTAAAATAATGATTAAAGCTCATGTAAATGTCCTTCATAGTCGGGATTATGAATCTGTCAAATCTAGAATGAAAAATAGAAAAAAAGAGGTGAGCAGACAGATCATTACATTGTACCCTTTTCTCTTATCTTCAGAACAACCGTCTTTGACTCGACCGCCTACGATAGTGACTGTCACCAGCTCTGCGGTAGAACTTGCGTGGGATGCATGGAACGCTGCGGTTGATACCGGTAGCGGTCCGGTCAGCGCATACAGTGTACTGTACAGAGAACACGGAATTACCACATGGCAGACGGCTGGAAACGTAACACATGAACCATTAACATATACAGTGATATCACTTGGTAGTCGGATAACCTATGACTTTCAAGTGGTTGCGGTCCGACCCGGATTGAATGGTGAAGGGGGACCGAGTCCTTTGATAACGGCAACCACCACCTGTGCATGTAAGTATTCAACCCAATGAGAACAGGCTCTAATGGGGGAAAGCCTAAACTTAACCACAGTAATTTAAAAGGACGTTACACAGAAAGAAAATGTTATTCCAAATTTAGATACAATTTAAAGAAATGACAGGAAATGGAGTTCGTTTGAAATCTTTTGGGATCACAGTTTTAGCCATGGGTGAGCTTGTCATCGCTTCTGCATTGTTCTGAGTAAGAGAGAGAGCAATATAAGAATAAGAATTGACCGTTAATTAGAATTGTTATGATATCGAGTAGGCATTCCAATTTATCAACTGTGCATCACAATTATTGTACAATATCTGTCAAGAATAGGTTTTATGGACATAATCTACGTCATCTACGATATCCCACGAAAGCAAAATCCTCTCTGGTCAGGGTGCTTGTATAGCGCAAAAAGAATATTGTCGACTTTATCATATGATGACAGATCTTTCTCACAGATTTCATAAATCTCTGTGTTTATCATGTTTATCAATTTGTATAAACCCAGCACCAGATCCAATTCCATCACTGTCGGTCTCACCAATACCAAACAATCCGACATCACTTCTCGTTACGTGGGAACCGACCCTGGAAAGACGCTGTGATGTCGCCTACTACATTATTCATTATGAAATCACAAGTTTCGACCAATGCGCTGACAGGAAGGCAACTTCGGGAAGTGATGTCAGCCAATCAGGCACCTTCAATACGACAGAAACGAGCTTGACACTCATCGGGCTCAATGAATATTCATCGTACGTGGTATCCGTAGCGCCAGGATTTGAAGACAAAGTTGGAGCGAGTATTACAGAAGTTGGAACGACTCTCGGAGATCGTAAGAGACAACACAAACATGTTATACCATAATGCGAAAAAATATACAAATGCCCAATGATTTGTGCTTTATATTCATTTTAGCACTAATCATCGCAAGATACAAGTTCACCTGCAAGATGTATACATTTTAATAAGAGGAAAATTTTGCAGCCATTTAAATTTGTAAAAATACTGTCATTATTGAGAGGAATAAGCCTATGACTATAAAGACTATTTATTTAAGGGAGGAAGGGATAGAAAGCTCTAGGTTGTCATAGATTAAGAATTGCAACTATTTCTGTATAATATTTCAATAACGACGATCTGCAGCTAGTTTTAAATCATGATTAGTGAAAACAATTATGACTTTAACCGACAAGTTTGTATTGGTTTTCTCTCTTAGGACCCACATCAGCCCCTGCTGCAGTAGAGGTCATTGACCTTTCAACCGACAGTGTGACCTTGAGCTGGGGTGAAGTCCCGTGCGGTCATCGCAAGGGGTTGATAAGTAACTATCTCTTGATGCTAAGAGGAGCTCAACAGGGAACACAAATCGTCTCTGCCTCGCAACATTCATACACGTAAGTCTTTGGCTGATAAACTCTAAAATATAGAGGGAATATAATGGACAATGATACCTGCCTTATTGATGGTCAGATCTGAACTGGGCGTTTTCATGTTTAATGTATTTCAAGTACACTTAGGATAGGAATAATTGTGGTCATGAAATTGTCAGAAGTATACGAAGGAGTATTTAATATTAGTTGAGCATTAAGTTTCATCCGAGAAGGACTGGAATGGTGATAATATTAATTAGAAAAAAGAAGGAACGGATGAGAAGAGGTGTAGCTCTTTCACCCGAATGCCTCTTGGAAGACGTTCATTAGATTTACCCCGCCGCCCCCCTAAACTCTGTCCTCTCACAATTAAATGATCATCTCCTGTATGATATACAATTACATTTTTCTTATCCAAGCAAGAGTGGACTAATGCCGAATCATTTGTTTTGGGGAAAAATACTTTTGATTTTGCTAATAAAATCGTTGTTCCCTTTTTACCACCAGGTTTCCCGATCTAGCAGAGTGTGTGATGTACAACTTTACAGTAGCAGCTCATAACATTGCGGGCGTTGGTCCTACTAGTGCACCGATACCCATCGTGATACCAGCTACAGTCGGTAAGATGGGGTGATATGTCGAGATTCAGTTGTCAGTGAATATTTAAGTTGATATTACATCTAAAACCAAGTCAGGTCTCCCAACCGCACGTCTTAAGTTTACTTTTTTATATTTAAAAAGCAGACTTAACATCCCTTTTTTCAGCCGCTAGTTGAGGTCACTGATGGGGTTCCTGAAGAAATGATTTGCATTTATGCTTCGGAAGATGATATAAGTTCATCTAAATTTTTAGAGATTTTGAATTAACCATATTAGACTTTACTTAAATCCATGTTTGATGAACATCGAACCTCTTTCTTTTGATTCTTCTACACAATAATTTACTACTTTAATAGCCATAGTGCCTTATTACAATTAACATCCTTAAAATAGAGCTATGCATCTTCACTCTAATGTAATCAGGGTCTATTTTAGCAACAACCAAATTGATTTTCATCAACTGCCATATCAAAAGATATCCCAAATTAGTTTATATTCATATTGCTACCACTAACTTCAATCATCCCACCTTTCTTTGACAGTCCCTGGCCCAGTTCCGAACCTGCGTATCACCTCGACCCCTACCGAGATCCACCTGTCCTGGGACCCTCCCGTACAGTCTGCCTGTCAGCTGGAATACATCGTCCGTTATACGCCGCAGGTCCTGGACCAATGCATAGTCCAACTGACGGAGGGGCCTATTGTAGCAGGGAACACCAACTTGACGACTGACTTTACAATTGCAGGACTGGTGCCGTATTCGACGTACAGTGTCGAGGTTCTGGCGCGGAATAGCATTGGGTTTGGAGTACCGCAAAACAGGACTATACGCACTGCAGAATCAGGTGAAACTTCGTTTATCGGATTATTACAAATAATAGGTTCGAAGTATTTCAGCAAGAGAGACTTCGATAAAGATGGCCTTCCGATGATGAAAACGAAAATAATTATGACAATTATGATTCTTTTTCGGTTGAGCCCGGAAAAAAGGGTAGACGAATATTATAATCGCATAAAACCTAATTTAATTCCTTTGTAACAACCTAAAGAATGTAGGTGGATTTCAGTGATCGGTTAGCAAATCATTTTCATGTAATATTTATGTGCCTCGTACATACGACAGATACGATATGTGACCATTTTATGGTAAGCTCAATTTTGTAAATAGTACCTGACGATATTGTTCACTTCCGTTCTTAAAACCAGTTCCTGACAACGTGACCCAACTTGCTTTAGTGGAAACTACTGAGAACAGCATCTCATTGACGTGGGACCTACCGTGTGGACAGACCCATGGTGGTATACTACTCTTCCATTACGAACTTTCCAATGAGAACGTGCCCATTGCTGCACTTACCGAGGGGGATTCCCCCAGAAACGCGACGTCATTGACAATCAACAATCTGGCTTCATGTACGCCATATGAGTTCAGGATCAAGGCAAAGACATCGGCTGGGTATGGTCGGTACGCCAAACTGTACCACGTGCGAACACAAGGAGAAGGTATGCATTATATATTCTCTGTGATATTTGAAAAAAAAGAAGGTTTACAATGACGGTAATATTAGTGACGCCATATTACATTATATGAATTTATTTAAAAGACATTTTGACCAAGATTAAGCTCATAAATGAAAATGACGCGAAAAAGCTCTAATCTTGGAATTACATATTTCTTATCTTAAACAAAAAACACCTTTAGGGTCCAATTACAAGCAGATATGTGTCGAAGGTCAGTTATCTTTAATAACCAATGATGTCATTGCTGTTGTTTCATTCCATCTGGTTTGCGTTGGGTTTTCTTTAGTCCTTAGACTTGTAAGGCCTCTTTTTTGCATATCAAGCAAAGAAAAATATGTTAATAGGGATAACAGGAATAATGGTACACTAAAACATGTATGAGTGGCCACCTCTCTGTACAGGCCGCTTGTGTATAGTGGCCATGTATTTCGTTTCCATTGAGTGACCTTAATAAACAACTTTGACTGTATTTTCACCCAACTGACATGGTGAAAGCGGTGGGATACAAAGCCATACCAGCGAAACGACGGGCGAGTCTGTACGGCCTAGAAAACTACTTTATGATAACCTCAACAACTGCGTTTCTATTGTCTATAAATTCTTACCCAGAACCTGGTGTGATAGAGACCATGCTCGTGCATACCTACGACACACGTCCATTCGAAGCTGACGTCACGTGGTCTCCACCAGAGGTCAACGGATGTCCCATTCTCTACTACCAGGTCACCTATGTTCTTACAAACCTTGGTATGTGTGGGCCGATCAGCGGCAGTCTTCGGATGTTCCGGTTTGCTGGGAACACTTCGCATTGGTTCATACGATTGTCGAATCTGGAGCCTTACTCGACGTACGACGTCTATGTCCAAGCCGTGAGCGATGCCGGCATGGCTCCGGTGGCGACAAGAAGCTTCCAAACACGAGCTGCAGGTAAAGTTGTTTATCTCATTCTACAATAATTCATATATCTTGTTTTGAAAGCCAGAAGTGAACTCATATTGAGTACATCTTCCATGGCTTGACGTATTGCTTATTTAACGAAAATGAATTGTTATCGATCGTCTTGGGGATTAAACCCTTCATTTGTAGATAATTATGTTTACTAATATTGTTATATGCTAGTCAACTTGCAGTGACAATGACAAGTGTTGTAGGCTATCGTGTAGTATCACTGTCATGTCAATCGTTTGTAGTTTGAAAATACAATTATTGGATCTTGTTATACTACTCAGCTCCAGGACAAGTGATGGTAGTCGACGTCACGGAACGAACACAGAGCAGCCTCAAGTTTCACTGGAACACATTGGAATGTGGTGACCGTCACGGACCGGAAGTCATATACCACTACCGACTGGAGTCCCCTTCCGGGTTATACTGGAACGGTCAGGTACATGACCCCGAGTCCCTAGCTGCAGTGTACGGGCTCTTGCCTTGTTTGATGTATTCTTTCAAGGTCCAAGCCGAGACGTCTGCAGGATTCGGTGAACCAAGTAACCTGCTTTTTGCTGGCACGACTGCGTCTCGTAAGTATAGCAGTAGACTAACCTTGGTATGATGAGAGAATTTGACTCCTGAAGACATTGAATTGAATGATATGACATTAGAGCTGACGGTTTCCATCCACTACCAATGGATGTCTTGCAATCACTGTAAGACAAATAAGTTACATTATTTTCAACAGGTGAGAAATTGAGGAGAACATATTTCTATAATAATTACGGATACAAATGTAATGGAATAATGATTATGATTACATTTATAATAATGTTCTTTAAAAGAACAACGTTTTATTGTCTTAGAGGATCATTTCCCACGCAAGATCACTAATCTTTGTCAAGTAATCTCCTAACATTAGGAAGCCTACCCGATTGATATTTAATACCATGGGCTTGAGTTTGCACGGGCTCTTCACATATTCCCAGATAAATAAAGTGCACTGTTTTCACATCCACCCCTGATCGCAGCTCCTGGTCCCGTTACGTCACTCAACCTCCAGACCGTAAGTTCTGCAGAGATGAACATCACCTGGAGCCCTCCTGCAGCACAGCCTTGCCCGATAGTCAGCTACGGCCTCCGCTACCTCCCTACAAACACCGACCAGTGTGATGCGACCATAAGGCGATTGACCGCTACGAGGACGTCGGACGTCGAGACCCAGAACACGTCGGCCGTAGTATCAGGGTTGCTGCCATTCACCACGTACAGGGTAATGGTATGGGCCAGGACGGATGCACCAACGGCTGGACAAGAGGTCACATCGACCATAGTTACTGCACAAGCTTGTAAGCACCACAAAACATGATGAACACAAATTATTTTTCGATGAAATATGCAAAATATTTCCTACTATCTTCCTCAAAGCTGTCTTATTATTTCATCTTTTTGTTAATGTATATTTTTTATAATTTCGTTTTTACCCCAATCCACTGTCAATAAACTTCATTCACTGACACAATAGATATCGCAAATATGGCATTTATTTTTATGATTTGCAATGAGAATGAGATGCGGAACGGTACTAAGGAATTTTAGCACACACAAACCATCTTTACTCGTCATATATTTCACTTTCAAAGTATTTGAATGTTGATTTATTATTGAATGACAATGTTTGATAGATATGTTGAATCACAGAATTATAACAACATGCAAATTGTTCTGGAAGAAAGTGTTTGGTAATGATTGACTCAAATATTCATCTGTACACGTTCGTAACCGTAACTTTATCCTTCGCTTCCAGCACCGACTGCCTCACCCACGCTCAACGAACCATCGACATTCCCAAACAAACCGACCAAACTCAACGTGTCATGGGAAGAAGTGCCCTGCGGACATCGTTGTGGAGACATCACCTTCTACGCCTACGAGCTGGAATCTCTTGATGACTCGGCCCTGAATTCAAAGACAAGCAAGATTCCCGCGTCACATCGTTACGTCACATTGGATGACCTCGAGCCTTGTGAAGTTTATCAGTTCCGGGTCAGAGCTCGCACCCGGAAAGGATGGGGACCGTTCAGCAGTTGGAAGAAGCTTATTACGAACGCAGTTGGTATGTTTGGTCGATAATTATATGTCACGAAATATAAACATGTGAAAGTTAATTCATAATTTATAGGATTTTATTTTATTTGAATCATTATAATTAGTCATAGCTACGAAACTAAAAATGTATTTCCTCTAAAAATACAAGTCATACATATATGATAATATTCTCGCCGTGTTTGGTCCCTTGATTATTAAATAAATCCAATAGAATCAACGTAACAATGACCATTACTTTCCTGCCTCTACCGTAGTAATCCATAGCGTTTATAACGTAACTGAAGTTTAAGGTAAATGCTTACTAATTTGACTTTTTTCTATTCTACCAAATATTTCAGTGTCGGCTGAAGTCAGCATAGTCCTTGCCGAAACAACCAGTGACAACCCCACATCCATTCGTCTAAATTGGAACGCCCCGCCAGACCAAAAATGTCCAATCAACAGCTACGTTGTATCGTACCGTCTGGTTCGTCAAGACCGATGTCTCCTCGACGATGATTGGCCAACTCATGAGTTAGCCGTAGTGGCTAACCATGGAGATGTTGAAATCAATTCGCTGATACCCTTCTCGACCTACGAGTTGAAAGTGTTTGCTGTAACTGAAGCTGGCAATGGATCTATGTCGGTGGTTGTTGTACAGACAGGAGAAACAAGTATGGATCGAATAATTTTCGTCTCGAAACAATTGAAACTAAAAATTACGAATACAGTCAGTCGGTATCCCATTGTTTTGATGCCTGAAATGACCTGTATCTTAATAAGATATGAATAAAACTATTTCAATATCCAACTTGCATGACTAAATACGGATGATAGGCCATCCGCCATTGAAATGTTGGCACGTTTCAAAAGGGGATAGACGAGGCTATTCAAATTGCCTCGTTGATTTTTACGGAATTATTTGCGATCGTGTTAAATGAGATAGTACCAGATAATTTGTTCAAGTAATGGTTCTTTAACTCATTTGTTGCGAGCCTGAAGAGCATACTCATAGCATTACAAAATTATCGCTTTTTTTTTGGCTCTCAGCAGAATATGTTTTTCATAAGCATCAGAATTGACAGGGCCTTCTTCTCTTTAATGATTCCCTGGTATTGGGCAGTACGAATTTTAGACAATGTCGATTCTACCAATCTTTTTTTGATTAAAATAATCAAACTATTATTTTGTACAGAGGTATTCAAGGAACAAGAATGTCGAACCTTTTCCTCACCTTGCAGTTCCGACCGAAGCACCAGACGCAATCACTGTCGACCTTGTGACGTCACGGGAAATTGAATTCTCATGGAGGGAGCCCCCATGCGGTACACGACACGGAGACATTGTTCACTACGAGTATCAGCTTCTCGATGCTATGAACGATCGTACGTTGACGGCTACGACGACAGAGACCGTGGTACAGATAGGATTCCTGACGCCGTACACGGAGTATCGGTTCTCCGTTAGAGCTGCCTCGTTGAAAGGCTATGGGCCATTTTCACAAGAAATATCGAGGACAACTCTTGTCGCACGTAGGTATTCGTAGGAATGCTGAAGAATCCTTTAAAAAAAGGAGACAAAATGGGAGGAGATTGTTATGAGAAGTTTGGAGGAGATAATCATAGGCTTAATGTTATTAAACCGCACTGGTTGTCTATACAAAAATGTTCGGATTAAAACAAAAAGTATTTGGTTTAAGGTTTGGAAGAATGAATAAATTTAACAATATATCCTCATGGTAAAATCCAACATTTGGACGTACATAAGTGAATTTAGTTATAATTAATGTTCATTGATACATGCACAAACTTTGTAGTGATAAGAGCAGCAGTGTTCAATTTCAGATATCTGTTGACTTAATAATGAATGACAACTTCGAGCAACAAAGGTCCTGCGCGTATTCAATGAGCTAAGCTCTGTGTTCAAACTTATAAGTTACAGTAATGTGTCGCGTATTACACTTAATAAGTCATCATACAAAATATTGAAAAACGCCGCGGTTTTGCCGCGTCATATATTTAAAAAATGCCTTCAAATGATTTATTTCGAATCCGTGCCGTCTTCCTTACCCTCCATTTTTGATGGAAGTTACAAATAATTGTATCGAAAGTCATGCAATTATTTTCTGATTGCAGCACCACCAAAGCCGACTGGTTTGGAAGACCTCGGGATTGGAGAGACTAATGTCACACTTCAGTGGGTAAGGCCCAATCCTCCACACGGCATCATTCACGAATATAAGGTTAGACATCTTCACGAATAAATACATTATCCGTATTTTGGTAGTAACATCACTATATTTCTTTAAGCATGGACAATATTACTAAACGTATTACCTGGTATGCCATGTCTTTAAATAATCTTTACCACTATCTTAACTATTGATATCATCGACATTGTTCATATCATTAACCATACTATACAACCATCATAATTTGTTTGTCGCCATCAACAAAAACATGTTATGTTAGCACATCACAATCGTCCGCATTATTTTCATATTTCACAACTCAACCACCACCGGCCCCAGACTCACCACCATTGCAGTTATACAGCATTATTTTCATAAGCAAAACGATATTTTATGTGTGTGCGTGTGTGTGTGGGGGGGGGGGGAGGCTTTGCTAAATGAATTAAGAAAAGGGGCACAAGAAAACGAAAAGATAAATGTTGAATCAATCTTTTATTTTTTCATCTTTACAGCTTCAATTCTGGCGACAGAGCGAGCAGAGATCAAATCAGAGCATAGAGATCACGATCATATCGGATGATGAGAAAGTAAATGGCACCCTCACCGGCCTTAGTCCGTTTACTGCTTACGTCATCAAGGTAGGAATGACTTCATGAATATCCAAACAAAACATGACTAGTACTTCATAGTTATGTTGCTTCTTGCTATATATGATCATATCACACATTATACTTGGTTGAAACACAGCTGACCTACCACAGTGACGTAGACTGAGGTTTAAGTTGTCGTAGTAGGAGCTTAAACACAGATAGGAAAATCCCGAAACATGTGTCAATATTCTCGCTATTCTTATTTTGGGAATAAAGGACCATAAAGAAAAAAGTATTTCATCAATATCTCGACTGCTTATTGTATTGTAAGTCATGCATTGTTTTTTAAAACAATGATACTGCCTCGATTTAACATCAATTCATCATGTACTTGTTTAAAGGCTTCGTTTAAAGATAATATTCTACATACCAACATCTATGTTAAATATGGTGAGAACGACTTTACCAGTAAAACATTTTATATAATACATTTCGGTGATTAGAATAAAAATTCATGATCTAGACTTACTAAGAAAGTGTGAGACAAAATCTGTGTTATCTACAATTACAGGCAACATGCAAATGTTCATTTAACTTGTTTAATGCCTAAGAGTTTTTGAATCATTACCAATCTTATGCATTGGCTCAGATAATTTTTTTCCTAACTATTTTTATTCTTATATCACCACTTTTTGAATGAATTGACATTTTATTGTCAACATACCGTCTGTTCGGTGACTAGTTGATTGAATGAACGATATCACATTATGAAAAATTGGGTCACAGGAAAGCAGATTGTTGATGTTCATCATTATAAAGGTTGATTTTCACCATTATAAAGATGATTGAACGGATAAAAAAGCTGACAGGTTGGTCCTGTTTTGTGACACATTTTGATGTTAACAGGATTGATAAGAAAACCGTTTCAAATAGAATTTGAGAGCAAAATACTGGATGAGTCAGTATGAATGATTTATGTCAAACATGATCGTGTTTCGGTGACAATTGCTTTGCGGTCAATTTCTAAGGCTAACTAAATTACATAATTTCAAAATTAGCTGTACATATTGTACATCACCGTAACCCCCCAATCCAATACCTTACTTAATAAACCAACTGTTCAACATCAGACCTCTGACACACAGCCTTCTATGGCAACAAAATGTTTAAAGCCTTCTTCTCGAAATCATAAGTTATGTGCTAAGAGTAATACGGATGTATAATAGGAATTATTTAATAATTAAGTAATATATGACAAATCAAAGTGAGATCTAAAAAGACAGGCGAGGAAGAAAAAAAGAGAGAGAGAGAGAGAGAACGGGGAACATGGCAAAAATAAGATGTATGATAAATAATATAAAGAAAGGAAAATGAAATATTTGTTTGAATTTTGTTACTCATATAATGACACAATTTTCCAAGAATCTAGATATCCCCTGACATAACTTATCAGTTATTGCGGTTTCTATAAATAGGGCTTCATATAGCTAAAGTCTTTAATATAATAAAAACCTCGGACATTGATTCGGAAACACCCCGTCCTACGTGATACGATGGTTTGATAATTATCTGAACAGATTTCGTCTGCCAATGTCTATACGAGTTTTCAAATAAAGCGTGTGTTTCAGGGGTGAAATTTTATATGTCAAACTTTCCTTCAACATTCAAACAAGAAATTGTGGAGAGAAAAAAATGATGGGAGGAGGGTCCAGAAATCAAAATTTCCCGTGGAAATGTCACGGAGCCAACAACTCCTCCTTATCTCCGAGCTCTATCGGCAGGATCAGGCAATACAGGTGCCTTGATGACGTGTTATTTTTTGTCCGCATCTCGCGCCAAAAGTGACTGGTTCCAAGTGATCGAATATGGAAGGGTATTACCAGACGACAATCCTGTAATTATAGAAACATGTTCCGTACTATCGATTGCACCCTGTAAGATCGCAATCACCTTGGCATTTCATCAAAAAGTATTGGTGAACAAACTATTTAGTAGCAGGTTTAATTAGCATAGCTGACATGTAAGAACACAAACTTGGCCTAAGGTTGACAAATGTTCGACATTATAACATCCGCTAATGTACTTGATTTTAGAAATAGGTCACCTATCCCTAACCTAGATTTCATATCTGGATTAAGCCTATGTTTCACTCTTATTTATGTTTGAAAATAGAGTAAATATAGACTAGAGCTGTCCCATGCTCTGATTTGAAGTATTTCACATTTTGTTGACTAGAAATCAAGCGTCTATGCATCTAAAACTGTTTGACAAAAACGCATAGTCATTATCGAATACTGTGTCTTTTATAGGCGTGCCAATAGTTTAAATGTGAGTGTTAGAATGCCAAGATAAGTATATAGCTTTGTGAAAGATATAGAATCTGCTCTGTACAGTGTTAAGCACTGTTTTTTTCAACATGGATTATATTATGTAACCATAAAGAATAGAACATCTCCGAAATGTAAACAAAAAAAATGAGTTCATACTCTTGTCTTTCCTGAACTATCATGTGGGACAGAAACGTAGAGATTACTGCTGAGAATATCAGAATTCAGAATGTACTATCTTAGCTGACATGTGATTTCATCAATCATGTCATGTATAGTCATTGACTTGCTAGGCATTTAATGGACCACCAGGAATATTCTAAAAATATTAGACGACTACTCTGTTACCATAAAAAAAAACTTCCCATGTTTGGAGTTACCTATTCTTTTAATATGTTTTTAAGAGATTAACTACCTGTATTTCATTTTGGAATGTGTCCAGCTCTGCAATATAATGGCGTGCTTCAAGTATATCTTAGTTTTCCAATTTTATTTCATTTAAAATGGACAAACCTTTATTATACATAATGATAGTAGGCATGTGTCATGTATTGCAAGTTTAATGTACGTATACTGTGAATCTGTGATGAACACTGAAAATAGGAATTGATATTTGAAGTCATATATTATTCATATCATCTCTTTGATTTCGCTAGATCCGTGGAGTGACCAGTGCAGGACCGGGAGACTGGAGTGATGAGATAAACGTTGGGACCAGCGAAGGACGTGAGTAATATTTGCATTCTTTAAATCGCTGTTTAGTTAATTGCTTGATTTTTTAACTAAACAAATTGATTTTTTCGAGAAGAAACTCGAGTAATTTGTAATGCCTGTGCAAAGAACTGTTTATTCGCCATTGTGGTACATACAAAAATCAGGTACTAAACACGAAGGAAGCCATCGCTGTCGCACCGCAAATATATTAGAACTGGCAATAACAGTGTTTTATGCCTTGGATGGTTGTATGAATTGACGTACGGAAGATATATAGACAATAGCAGTCACTAATTTCTCCCTCCATCAAGCGAGCCATGTCACAGTGTCATCCTATCTCATTATTTCCATTTCAGACCGAGCGTGACTCATGAGTGGACATAGATCCATCTTTCAATCCGAACTTTGTCTCGACACCACAAATTAATGACAATAGTTGAGTCACGGCCTCCCCCAATATTCACAAAATAACGGTTTAGAGGTTAAACAAAAAAGAAGCTTTAAATTACTGAATCTCACGCTTGAGTAATATTGATCTCAAACACCAAGGAAAAGCAAATAAACGCACATGCACAGCGCGCTCTTCGCGATCGCCCGCCCGTATCATATGGCGCCTTCGCAGTTCGAACAGCGGACGCCACGCGCTGCTTAGTTGTCACGTGATCGATTGTTCGCGGGTTGTGATTGGTTACTTGCTGAGAGGAAGAGTGATGGGCGCCAATCAGTGAAGGACAAAGGCGCCAATTCTCTTATGGTTTAATATGTTATTAAAAAGAAATGATAGTGGCTTGCATGAGTGACTTTATGAAATGGATTTGAGAGTATACGCCATGATTCAGCAATTGATTCAACTTAATCCATGTAATCCACACAATCATCGTGCTTTGAATCGTACAGTTATAAACAGTCTAATTCTGTGTACAGATCGGGTGAAAAGAATAACTTTAACAAAATGAACAATAACAGTTGTAATCGTATGTATATGGATGGGATAACGAGAGTGAGAGGAAAAGCAGAAGAAAAAGAAGGAGGGAAAGAAATAGACAACAGATAAGCAGAGAGAGAAAGAGAGAGAGAGAGAGAGAGAGAGAGAGAGAGAGAAAGATGTGAGAGGGGAGAGGGGTCATGCAAAGGTGAAAAAGCAAAAACGATAAAAATGACCGAGGATATTGTTTATTTCCCATTTTTTGGCCAGAGTGGTTTACCAGATTTGACCCCTATTAAAAAGAAATTAATTTGTTTGTTCCACAAACTCTGTTTGTCCAGATCATTTCCATAAAGTCTTAAACAAACTTTGTACCTGTTTATCCTTTTAATATATTTGAATAAACACGGGAGAGAGAGAGAGAGAGAGTCTGCTCCATCGAATCATATGGATGTCCATCGATTTCCGTTATATCTTTTTTGACAGTTTCTTCATGATAACAATACTTGTTGATGATGTTTTAAACGACATTATATGCAATTTGAATGTATTCTCATTATCATGATTATTGTCACCTATATAATGATTAAAAGTCCAGTGGGTTCTACCGAGGTTCTCTGTTATTTGTAACACATTCTCTTTTCATAAATGAGTGAATGAAATTATAACCGTTCCAATCACGAACGTAAAAGATTTATAAGATACTGTATGTTTCGTATAGAAAAATGGCAGATATTCATCTCGTGTTTCGATATAGGCCCTGCCATTGCAAAGTTTACTTTTTAATCTCCCAATAAAATCCTCGAAAGCTATATCGTCGCAAGCATTGATAGCTAAAGTTGATGATCAAGATATTACAATCAATTTTTTATCCTCGTGATTTCGTGAAAATTTGTGGTCACTCAGCCTTTCAGAATGTGTTTTGAAGGATGAGATTGCGTAATACTCGACGAAAGCGTGGTCGCCCTTGTTTCCTGAATTATATTATTACGTGATACTGCACAAACGTGCAAAATAAGGACATCAATGAAAACCCGAGGTATTTATTTACCAAATAAGTCTAAAAAAAGGAATTCTGCAATGTAATCACCTTCATATAATTATATCAAACGAAAGAGCATTTAATACATTCATATTATGTAGCACGATACAGAGGGATATAATTAAAATGAAAACTTTCAACCAGATTTTATACGTTACGAATACAACTACCAATAAGTTTAATATTTGGTGTATCACTGTTAAAGCAGTAAGTTGTTATTATTGTCCGATTTGAGTTAAATTAACTCAAATCGCACATTATTTCCTTTTGCATAGTTTAAAGTTAAAGTTAGAACCCTTCTGGTGACCGATGTACAATATTCGCTACATTTTAAACATTCTTAATAAAGTAGGACCTGGCATGATTATGGTCGAAATCGACTGTTTTAGATTTCAAGCTAGAGTGTCCTGAATATATTTTAAAGAACTGTGGATTTGTTGATTTTGGTTTCATATTTAGCTTCATTCTAAATTCTCTTAATATTGAGTTGCATAATCTTTTAAGGTGTGTTTTGTTTCAAAAAAATATATAAAGCAGCAACTTTTCATCAAATCTGGATTCATTATACTTAGGATTTTATTTGTTTTATTTCTTTTTATGAAATGCGACATTCCATCCTCACAGTAGCACGGTTAGCGTGAAAAACACTCAGTTAAACGTCTCTAAACAGATGTAAGAGTGTTATGATTAAAGGCTTGTTAAACCTAAAACCCTGTTAAATCATTGAGATGTTCCGGTGTTTAAGGATTTCATGAGGGATAACAAAGAGATCTAACTTTTCACCAAGGTCTAACTTCCGAATTAAAGGAATCATCAGCAGTATCAGAGTTAGAAGGGGTACCGAGCATCTCATCAAAGACTTTATCATCACCCCCACTGAACGGCGGCGCCTCCCGGGGCAAACTTAACCCCCCTTTAAGTCGATTTCCGTACCCCTTGGATAATCCTAAGTCAACCATGCGAGCCTGGTAATACCTCAACTCCAAATAACTCGGTTGTAGGATGGCAAATTAAAGAACTCGGTATGTTTCCTCTCTCGTAATTCGTAGCTTTAAGAGCGACTTTCCAATAGCAACATAGTAGTGACCCGTGGTGAAACTGGGTTATCTCGGCAAAAAGTCAACTCCAATATAAATATTAAAGACCCTTGTAAACATATTCATAAGTCATACATGCATGTTATAGGCTGATGTTCCAACATAAGTTTGGAAGCCAATTTCTCTTGTTTCAGTTTCATTAAAGCGAGAACTTGAGTTGAAGGAGAGGTATTTATTATGCAAACAGTTCATAATGTGTAGTTGTTTTGATGGTGACCCGTTTAGATGACTGAAGTCTTAAATAAGGACATTTCGAACTCTCCTTTAAATTAGTTTCATATTAGTGATTACGTTTGTTATTTTATACACAGACGAGTAAGCTATCCCTTTAACGATATACATTTGATTTTATTAAGACACCTTAGACGCCCGAAACATGAAACCCCGCCCTATTAACGTACCGGAAGCTCTTATTCATGTCACGACCTTCCGTTAACCTACCTCCACTTCCGGTTGTCATGATTGACATACCTGTGCTCGGTGCCCCTATTCCTCCACCTGCTGCTGGGTAGGCGGGAAGGGGGGGGGGGGGGCTAAAATTTCATTTCAATTTCACTTCATGATACAAATTAAACTCCCCTATCTTCTGCCGCTGTACAACGCCAACATAAACATCTGATCATTTCCCAAGACGGATACCTTCTCAGGCTTCGCTGTGCAGTCAGCAGTGGTCTAGCAAGGAAGAGATGGTCGGGGGATACCCCTACCAAGGAATATATATATATATATATATATATATATATATATATATATATATATATAAAAAGTGCAAAAAATAAAATGGAAATACTTTTATAATGACACCTCAGTAGAAACTAAATTCATTAGAATGTCATCCGTCAATATCTTTCGCTTTCTTACAGAATAATACGGCCTTATTGTATTAGTAAAAGACTCAATTCACAATTTTTCCTTCTTCAATGACCCCCTATATGTGTCCCCCACTAGCCATTATATTCAAGGCTCTTTTTAGGCTGGTTGAGCCATGTGTGATGATAACATTAATATCATGCTTTCCGTCATTATGTCTGGTGTGTAAAACATAATAACCTTTTAAGTATAATTGAGTGGTGAGTATGGTGTACACACGAAGCAAGACAATCTTTCACCATGGAGCTATTATAGCTCCATGCTTTCACCTTGCTGACCGCCAGGCTTTTTGTTTAAAAAGAAGCTTTTGCCCATTGCCAATATCCGATGACGTATAGCGAGTATTGGTGTCTGGTTTCTACAAGGATCATGTCCATATATGGTATGATGGTCACTTTTGTCTTGTTTGACTGTTCTCAAAGTGACCTGCTTTTGAACAAACATGTACTGTAAAAATATGTTCAGTAAAAACAATGTAAAAGGTTGTACCTTATTTCATTGTCAATTCTGTAATAAAGAATTGAAAAACACTAGGGATTTCTGCAAAATGGATGAGTGAAAATGATATAGAATGTGCCTATTTAGTTTTTCTCTGTAAGAAACCCTGCTGAAACAAAATAGGCATAACTTTTTCACTACCAATTTTTTATTTTGACAGTCATTTTACTATAGGCGATTTGTATTTTTCTTCCTTTTATTTCATCCTCTTCATTTTCTTCTTCCTTCTTTTTGTTTAATGTTAGGCTTTTTTATGGTCCATAAAACACTTTAGTTGATTAAAGTTTCGTCATAATTCCAAATTGTTAAATCATTACGATTGAGAACATCTACCAAATGTTTCTGTTCAATGTTAGTAGCCGGTATCAATGAGATTTTAAGCTTGATTGCTATTATACCTTATGTCTTATGAATATCATGCTATAGAGCTCCATGATAGAGCATAGACGAATGAAATTATGATATTGGCATTCAAAATAACATTGAATGTAAGCTTAAAAGGGCGATCTACCATGCTTTTTAAATTTGAAAGTGCTCACGCCCGAATACAAATACATATCATAGAATCGTATTCCCTGAAATGAAACGAAACTACAATACGTTTATCTATTTTCTTTCGTCTGTGTTTGATTTCTTATCAGTTGAGCGTCATAGCACCTTATCATTAACAATTGTCTGTTTCCAGATGGCATTGTTCAACTATATAGGTGCCTGGAAAGGCTGTCGTGTCGGGTGTACTATATTTCGTACGCCATAGCCAGGCACAGCTGAAGTCAAGTGACACGAAGATGATCACTGAACAGGATACTAAATGATTATTAGTCTCGGAAGACAAAGTGCATCGGATGTTCGACCTAATACTGAAAATATAGGATAAAAATCGTTATTTCTATTTTTCAATCTCCCCCTTTTTCAATTTTCTCCTGATATCACAATTTTTGTCTTACTTTGCGTTGGGTTCTTCCTAGTGCTTTCTCTCTATCCCTCTGTCAATTATTCTCTATCCCCTCGTTCTCTCTTTCTCTCTATCTATCTCTATTCATCTCTCTCTCTCTTTCTCTCCCTCTCTTTCTCTCCCTTACCCGCCCCTTTTGTCAGATATATAGTATAATAAATATAATAATTAATAATTGATAAATGGAATGATACAGTTCTAAGCTATATGGATTGTTGATTTTTTTTTTAAGTGAGGCAATGGGCACATGAGTTGAAATATGCGGTTCAAGTGACTTGATCATGATTTTACTTTATTTTTCAATGCGTATGCATCGCAAAGAATAAGACCTCAATTATTTATCATTATGAATCCGGTCTTTGCTGTGCGTGGCCTTTGGTGTGCGTGGCCTTTGGTGTGCGTGGCCTTTGGTGTATGTGGCGTTTAAGATAAGAATGCCTCAAGAAAAGAAGTGCTTATCTCATTGATAATGCAAGCACAACTGTCACAAATTGTTTGGCATGGCTCCCGTACTCTTGGGCAGTGAAAGTAAAAGTCTTTCTCCAATTACGGTAAGACAATGCCTCCGATCAGTTATGTCACGAATTATGACGTTTGTTCTTATACAAAAAGAGAGAAAGCGATTGGTAGAAAGGAGACGGTAGGAAATGATAAGGATTCCAACAATGTCAGGAAATGGTGAACTGCTACCCAAGTTGAAAGGTGATGTGGATTCTGTTTCGCATACGGGAATCATCATTTACGTAATTTGCCCGAATCTGGAGAGAAAACCTGACCAAATTGGAAGCAAAGTTTAATGTCCTCGATTGAAAACATCAGTGGGAAAGCCAAGTTTCATTACGTACTTCATGTCTCGGCTCTGACATCGAGACCATGGAGACTTGGGCTGAAAGTTTGTAGCGTCTTGCCAAATATTCTTAGATTCGTTTACATATCAAGAGCCAAGCCAGCGTAGTTTCCTTGTGCTTGTTCTTACGTCGTCGCTCAATGGACGAACGTCCAGGATTTCAAGAGAAGTTCATGCGAAACTGGACCACGTATGAACGAAAGATATGATCAGATGAACGAGAGGTGTGAAATAGATTACAAAGAAATCACTCATAATCCTTTTACAACAAAACAACACCGATTGGCAAAGAACCGAGTGTGTATTCTTTCTCTCATAGTTCCCCCCTCAAGTATTAAAACAAAATCTTTTCATTAGTTTGTGGGAATATCTTCTAGAAAGTTTCTGAAGAGGAAGGATGAAAATAATGGGCAGAGAAAGACAGAGCTGGAGTGACAAAAACAGTGTGTGTTTGAGTGTGTGTGGGTGCGTGTGTGTGTGATAGAGAGAAAGGGAGGGGGAGAAAGAGATAGATAGATTGGGTAAAAATACGCAGAGATTCATTTAATTTATTTTGGGGAGGGGGATCGATCGAGGTGATTCGAGGAAGGAAAATATATAGACAGTGTGATTTGGAACTATGCAGGTGCTATGTGATCATATAACCTCAGGAGGCATGGTAGGGCAAAGTTACGTAATAGTCCCCTATCTTCCACAGGGAAATATGTCTACTTAACTTCCTTTTTATTCCAAATTAATTTGCACATGCCGACTTTCCATATTCTGGTTGTCTGTCGAGGAGACGTTCGGATGAAAATTAATTGGATACAATTAATTTGACGTCGTTGAAGAAAATGCCCGCGGGGAGAGAATCTGGAAGTGATAATTTACAACAACTTGCTTATTTTTGAAGAACTTCTTCGAAAGCTAAATGAATTATGAGGTTAAATAACACTTAGCAATATTATTTTGCTCGGTCCGTAGTAATGTCAATCTTTGTTATTTATCTAGATTACTGCATGTTGCATTCACATTATAGTAGGATAAACTCATTAAAAAAACTTAATACATTTACATTCGAGGTACATACGCAGAATATTCCCGATATAAAATGGACTCAAACTGTGAAATATGCCGACGTTAATTGTCTAATAGTGCATGAGCAGGGTAAGACATTTTTGGTAAATATAGTTGGGGCCCAGTAAGCATTGTTTCGAGCAACCATTGTTGAATGTTGTGCATCAGGTCTAAGTTCGTTATTAATAATGTTTGTTGGCTTCTGTCATGTCGAAAACTGTTCATACTGCACCTTTTGTTTGTCTACCTTTCAACCAAAAAACCACCGATGTCATTGATTCGAAGCTTATTAAAGGCCCACTGCACTACTTGTAGCTACTTGCGCCCTCTATATAACAAACAATGCCTAATCGGTGACCATTGGTCCCCCATGATCCCTTTTTTCTTATGTTAACTGAGAGCTGAGTTGATGAGATAACCACCTGTCCAGTGGCCTTGCAGGGCGCTCTAATCCCTCCTGTAAACTATGGCAGATAAGCTTTAAAAGAATCGCACTTTTGCCTTGACCTATGATGAAAATAAGTAAAACAATGACTCATTCTTATGCTAACACTTCCAGCGCCTTTTCGATACTTTCTTTTAGAAATTTACAATACACAAATCTATACAAAATCGTCAATTCAAATCTAGTTAAAGACGAGAAATTTAATTCTTTTAATATGGGTTTCCTTCATCAATATAGAGATCTCCACGATTATTGTCTATCAGCTAACTTCGAGCAAATCTACATACTTAATATATTGTGTAACCCATTTGGGTTTTGGTTTTTGCAAATATTTACTCTTCCAATTTATATTAACATGTATCATATTTCATTTCATTTTATCTATTCATTTTTAAAGAATTTTTCGCTTTCATTTTGTCATTGTTAATTCATTTATACATTTAAGTTATTCATTTCATATTTTTCTTATATGTATGCGGGAGGGGTATAATATCTGGCGACTCGGAGAGAGCCCACGATTCTTCGGCCATTGTCCATGCTCTGAGTCACACCTATATCCGATGGGGTTTAATTAAAACTGATCACCGCTCAGTAGACGTGCATTCCTCACACAATACACCGACGGATCGGGCCGTTCCTCCGCCTTCCTTCCTACTGGTAGTGGAAGCGAGGAGTGGTTCGCCGAACTCGTGAATAATGAAAATTTATCGCTTTACCAATTTCATCCGGCAAGGTTATGGGATGAGCGAATATAGATGATGACATCATTTTTGTTTGGACAATGGCGGTGGCTGTAGAGGCCAATTCATCGTCATGATGGGATAAACCAACAAACTGTTGCTTTTGGTTAATCATGATAAAGATTATTGTCAGGTGAAGTCATATCATGTCTGGCATGGTTACATGTTCTATATGTCATTCGGCTAGCTTCCATTCTCAGTTAATGGTAGTCTTTTGTTTATCTTGGTAATGTACTGTTTAAACCCTAAACATTGCGCTCTCATGAGTAGAATACATTGATCAATGTTTTTGTTCAGCACTATAAAGGTCTGTCACCCCCTCCCATCCTGCCTGTCTCTCACTCTTTTCTCTCCCTCTCTCTCATCTCCACCTTCAAACACGCTTTCCTTTTTCAAAATGATTTCGTTTCTTTTCCTGTTTCCCCTCTCTTACTCCATGTTACTATCTCACTATCTCTCCATTCTCTTTTTAGATACACTTTTTGCCCCTCCCCACTCTCCCTCCCCACTCTCCCTCTTGCATCCCTTTCTTTTCCTTCCTCTCTTTGTTTGCCCCTCTCTAGCTCTTTTCTCTTCCCTCTCCCTCCATTTGCCTTTTCTCCTTCGACCCCTCCATCTCTATGTCTCTCTCATTCTCGGCTCCACTTCTTCTCGATCCTTTCTTCTCCTATTTTGATTATGTTCCTCTTCTTCCTCTCTATCTCTCAATATCCCCTCCTCTCTCTCTCTCTCTCTCTCTCTCTCTCTCTCTCTCTCTCCAGCCAACTCGTACTCCCTGTTTACCCGTGCTCTCTATGCACCCAGTCTGATTCATGTCAATAATTCATATTGATCTGTGATTTGTCATCGCTTATCTCAGAAATGACACCAGCCCGTATAGGTTGCATGACCACTCTACTATATGTATAGATCATATCAAATCGGTGAGATATTCGTAATTCCATGGCCAGATTAATACCAAACATATGGTATAAATGTGGAATCTGTTGTATGATGGGAGAGAGGGAGAGAGAGAGAGAGTGAGGAAGAGAGAGATAGATAGAGAGAAAGAGAGAGATATATAAATGCAGAGAGATCATGCAGATATACAAATGGAGATAGAGAGAGGGAGATGGAGAGAAATAAATAGACAAACAGGGAGAGAAATACAGACAGACAGATAGAGAGGCAAACCAAACATATAGGGAGAGGTACAGACAGAGACAAAATAGAAAGAGGTAGAGATAACACTGAGACAGGTAATATATGAAAAGACAAATGGGCAGATTGACTCAAGAAGAGAGAAGAGAAGAGAGAGGGAGAGATACAGACATATACTTTCAAATATAAGGATAGAGAGATAGGGACGCAGAGACAGGAATAGAAAGATATATCTAGAGGTAGATAGATAGGCCTAGATAGATAGAGAGGGAGATAGAGAAATAAATAAATATAGATAGAGGGGAGGAAGAGAGAGAGAGAGAGAGAGCGGAGAGAGAGAGAGCGGAGAGAGAGAGATAGAGAGAGAGAGAGAGAGAGAGAGAGAGAGAGATGCGGTTGATATACAACGCAAACGCATTATATAAATATAAAAAATATAACAGAAAAATACTGAATCATGCTCTATATTCCCTCCATAACATTCACATTTGCCTAGTCATCAGGGTTATATTCTTGAAATGTTATACCATGATAACAGGAATATGAATATCCGAAGTTAAAAACAATTAGTATGTGCGATAAATCAGGTATTTCCGAAAGGAAATGAACAAACCATTTTCTCTATTGTTGATTTATCTTATGTCTGTAGAATATCATGTGAAAACAATAGAGGAAAATTGTTACCTGAAATGTATTTTAATGCGAATATCATCAGATCGAAACAGTTTGACATTGTAGAAGCGTCTACCGCATTAATATTACCCGTGACGTATTCGCACTTTTATACAAATTCCAAGGAAAACATAAAAATCAAGGGAACAACAAGTAAGAGTTTGCTCTGTTGTTGATTTATCTAATGTCTGTAAACTATCATGTGAAAACAATAAAGCAAAATTGTTACATGAAATGTATTTCAATGCGAATATTCAGATCGAAACAGATTGACATTGTAGAAGCGTTGACCGCAATATTGTACGTGTTGTACTCGCACCTTTATTCAACTTTCAAGGAAAAATGTAAAAATTAAGAGAATAACAAGTAAAAGTTTGCTCAAAATTTGATTTAAAAAAAATGTAGTAGACTTGTGATATATTGTTCACAAGTATATTCGGTACTTTTCAAAAAGCTCTTCTGAAGGTTTTTTATTAAGGTTACATCGTCAACAGTATCTGCACATTTAATGAACAATCTATTTTCTTAGATGCTGCTTGTACACTGTAAGTGTCGGCTTGCATGGTGATGTAGATATACAGTGGTAACCGCAACCGCAAACCTATCTATTTTCTGTTTGTGCAAACTTGTCAGTGTCTATATTTCTTTCTTTCGTATGTAAATAAACCCAGTAAATACATTGTAATTAACAAAAAGGGATGTTTTCAACAATCAGGTGTTCAGAAAAAAACTCTCAATTTAGATTTTCATAAACCGATGCATTTAAGTTTAAATCACATCACACATCATTTTACGTGTTGAGCGTGTTAAGTGCTATTTATGTCTAAAAATAAAACCATGCAGTGAAATTGATAGGGAGACTCAATTGAAGTCAAATCCTTTCCGTATTTTTAGAAACAAGCATATTACTTTCCCTTGCTTTACTGCACTTTTTTGTGGAAATAGCACATGATTTTATGTATGCGGTCGTATTTGCAGTATCACACGAACGCTTTAAAGTCCTCATTTCTAATGTAACATATTATTTTACATGTTAATCTAATATAAGTAACAATTTACTGGACTTAATGTTCAGTGGTGGTATTTGTTTTGTATTTATCTGTTGTATGTCACCTTTCTTACACTTTCTCGATATCATCACTGACAATGATGAATTTGGAACGAAAAAGAAGAAGAAAGATTTATAATAGTAGAAATACTCTACACAAAGAAATAAGTGTGCAATTTTGCTACACTATTGAATAGCAGCACCCTCTGTCAAATACGCGTAGGTGAATGCAATTCTGCACTGTCCACAATGACTGCACCCTTATTTCTTAGTGTGTATATAGGTTTAGTAGAAAAAAGGTGTAATAATGAGGTCCCATAACAAGAGAAACATATACAAGGAAATACTACATTGAATTTACACTGTTAGAGACAATTCAGTAATGTAGTTTGCGAGTGTTTGTGTTTTAGTAACAAATATTTCAAACTCGCCAGTCTGAAATTTGAGAAAATTTGTAAAAAATGTTGTTTTATTGTTTCAGTAGTATACAATGACGTGATAATGATTTTCACTTACTTTATGAAACTCTAAAGAGCACTGCATAATCATATCATTATAATGACCTCACTTTCAAACACTAACCTCGCCCCTGGTATACATGTACAATCAGCAACACAATTGTGCTACTTCTCCCCTACCCATGTACCGCTGCTGTAAACAGTCCCGGATATTGGATAAGTCAAACTATAATTGTATTAGTGCGTCGCAACTGCGCACATCTGCGGGTGCTCCTACTCTCTCTCGATTCGTGGTATAAAAATATATGCCGCCTACAGCATGCAACATACATCGCAATATAACGATCAGATACAGACGCTCATAATTGACGCACCTTTTACCGCGAAAGCAACATTTGTTTACCTTACTCGCTCAGGTAGGCTTTGGAATTTTATACAATCGGAGTTTCACCGTCACACGTTTGGGATTTTGCTGTATTTGACATTGAATTTATTTCGGTGATTTATATTGTTAAGGTTAAGGGAATAACGAAAGGTAAGTCGTATATTGTGATCATACAAGCCTGAAAATGTATTATTTAAAGCAACATTGTGGCTCCTGTAAAAGTAAAGGGTGCCTCTTCAGTGAATTGTTGATGTCTTTCCGTTGATCGATATATTTGAATTGATTAATATACATGGTGCTATCATTTCAGTGTGGATGTCAATAGAATATCTGGAATATTATGATATTATAATGATAATAATACTACATTTGAAATATTTGTATATATTTTGTTGCATTTGTTTGTACATTTTTATTTTGAATTGACTATCTGAAAAACAAAAATGAAATCGGTCATGGTACATTTTATTTCAATTGTTTTAATGACTATTGATATATATATATATATATATATATATATATTTATAACTTGTGTGGGAAGAGAAGTTCAAACAGATGATATTTGATCAAGATTTTTCGATTTTCCTTACGTAAAGCATGAACTTATCTTTTTCATCATCTTTTGCGTCATATTATGCCCAACACGTGGACCTAATATCGAATACATATACATATGTTTTGTTTATATACATTTATATGTATCATATATCTTAATGAGGTGCCTTAAGAGAAATCGTTACATTTTTCTCCCAGTATCACATGTCTGTACATGTACGTAAATCGTACGCTATATCATATGGTATCATGTGGTTGACACATGTACTGTATATCATATTACTCCTGTGTAATCAATACATACCATTTGTACTCTCTCATCAATAAACTAATTTGTGTGACTTCTTGATTGCGAACCTAGCCAGACAGTTTCCCGTGTGCCATTAACCACTCTAATTAGCACCTTTGATACCAAACAACAACAGACCACTCTCCGTCTGTCGATAAAATAGATTTTTCTCTCCAGAGTTCTTCAATCGAACCCCTTTGCTAAACGTCTCTTGATTAATCACGTTAATAGAACACGTAACACCTTAATTTCATCACTTGCTCTAATGAATAGAGTGTGTCCTGTGCTGTTGACGAGGAAAAACATGTTTATGTGTTGATTGCAAACGTGTTAATTGAAGAGAGATAAGTGCGGAGCCTTGGGAATTGCCATTTAAAAGAAAATATATCATTTGAAATATTGCTGTTAAACGATTTTAATTCAAAACATAACAATTCAGAAAAGCGATGATTAAAACTATTCCAGTGTACTGTGCTGCACGAAATCCAAACCACCGTGGTGAAACTGTTCGTCTGTTTATCAATATTGGTGATAATAAAATTGTTATGTATAAGACCAAAGAAAATACAAATGAAGAACAGATTGAAAATACAAGAACATCTACACAATAATAATCACTGCTTTGAAGGAAATGTACAGATATGACATAGCAGAGATAATGTGGCCAATAAAAGTCTAAGAAACAAGAAACATATTTCTACTCTAAAGTGTGAAACAATTAACGACTGTTTGGCTAATTATGACGTTTGAAATAAATATTTGTGTCATCATTCTGTTTCGTTTTCAGTTCCTGGTCCTGTTACAGAGCTCCAGGTCTTAAACCGAACACTGGATTCTATTGAGTTACGGTGGGAGACCCCAAAGAGTCTCAACGGTGAATTACTCGGCTATACGGTAAGTTCAATATTGTTCGTCTAGCTTCAGTAAAGAAGCTTATGATCGCTGATAATTAGATAAGTATTAAACAAACCTGATGGAAATGACTGTATAAATCAACCTATTGCGGTTTCAATAGTATTATTCATCACTCTTTGAAATGTGCAAGCGTCACAGTGACATATTATATAATCCGATCATGATGTCGTCACGTGTATACTAATTACACGGTTGAGTCCTTTGATCTGCAAATATTAAACAAAGTAAGACGATATTTTTATTATTATAGGAGAAATTGTACTTGTTGTTTGTGAAGGTATTGTGGTTTATGTTCTCATGGATAATGTTCCAAATTTAGACAACATGGGGAGGACGGCAACAGGATCTCCCCTGAACATGACGTGCATGACGTCAGAAAAGTGGAAAGCAATTACACTAGGTATCCTGTTTCTCTTGAAAACCATCAAGGAGAATACACATCCAACAATAAAAGAAGGGAAAACGACGAAACTTTCCCGCAGCCATAATCCTTGAATCGTGTTAATATCTCAATATAATATATTGGCCTTAATGGAATTGGCACGTGTGCAGGAACACCGCTTCTTTACATACACGTATCCAAAACAACCAATTAGGTTTCATTCTACTTTTATCTCTTTACCCTTGATTGGTCACAACCACTGTTCTAGGTTTCATTCGAATATGATCCTCCCTCCGCAACCTGTTTGGGATCAAGAGTCTCTTTATTTAGAAGGTGTCCAAGGTAGGGGTACACTCATGCCCCCATCAGAAAAGATCCTACCCCATCGGTTCTGACAATGGATGGTTTTGTGCGTGATGGAGATTGCCTTAAGCACATGACACACTGGGTTAATACCCTCCTTGATGATTCATTGTTTGCATGGATGGGGGTATCATCATTGATCATAGACCCTATCTGTGTCACCAACCTGGTGGAGGGGTGTCATACAGGGGTAAGAGATAGGGGCAGGGTATGTTACCTTATACCACTTATCTAGAACACGTTTATTTTACATAGCGGTTCAACTTGCTCAGATACACAAGTTTGAATAAAAGTTCCAATAGATAAGATAAGATCAGATAAGATGAGATAGAATGCATTTGTTGGTCTCTATATAACATTGAAATAAATTTGTACAGGCAATTTGTTGCAGTGGACGTTTGCATTTTTCCAAATAATCATGCACATGTAGACCGAAGTATTCATTTATTTAAAATAATTAATGTTATAATAATTAATGTTAAGACCATCTTCCTTTGCTCTTTATCGAGATTCTTGTACACTGTAAGTGCAATCTCTTGATATTTGTTTCTTGAATCCACAATAGCTTCCTTTCATTCATCTGATTGAATTCCAAGTTTGTCTGTTTGAGGAAGTTTGGTGTTGAAAATGGATTAAGGGTTAGCTAATGGGATGGTTTAGTTCGGGAAAGGATAGCAATTAGCGTCATCTACTCCAAAAAGCAGCTGCCTAGAGTTCCACAGGCCACATTTCATATGAATCACTTCATCAAACCATCATATTTGACGTCACTGATTCCCATTGTTCGTCATTGTTCTAACATACAGTGTACGACATTACCTACCACTATCCTCTGGCCATTGGTAAAGACTATCCACTTCACCACTGCTGTGGAAAATAGCGGTCTCATGTTCTCCACCTTTTAACCCATCACGTAGGCTCTAGAAAATCCCCACGTCCCTCTGTGAGCATGTTCTCCACCTTTTAACCCATCACGTAGGCTCTAGAAAATCCCCACGTCCCCCTGTGAGCATGGATCATATTACGCCTCTTTCTCCGGGCCGTATCACTTTCACTAGTCACATGAATCGCAAACCGTGGGGCTCAATAAAGGGGTATTAACCCCATTTTTCATAATGGCGTCGCACCCTGTTCCCCGGTCCCATTGTTCTTGTGACCCAGTCTTTCTCGCCTCGTCACATCTAATAGCCCCCCTCCGGGTAAATGGTGGAAAATGTGCCATTTTCTTTTGTTTGGCTGTCATTAAGGTGCGAATTAAATCTTTAATGGAATCTATGCTCTAGGTGTTACTCTACCCGTCATCATGATCATAATCGTTTTAATTATTTTTCATGATTCGTTCCCGTGAACTAGTTTTTACGATAAGGAATCGTGTACAACCTGACATTAATACGTTGATAAAATGCATGTACCAATACACTGCATAAGTAATAATACATGATGTCAATCAATCAATCAATCAGTCAGTGTTTGCTATAATGATAGATCTCACTATTGTGTAACAATACGAAGATTTACATTACAAATTATGTTAGTTACTAACGTATAGCTATAGTAAATATATTATGCTCTCTCGCAAAAATCAGTGTGAAGTGAATTGTAATATTTCGTTATTTTTGTGGTAATTGGTACCAAAAATAAATTGATCTGTATAATTATATCTCTGCTATAATAATGAAATTTAAATAAAAGTCATTATTCAAATTCAGGGATTCGAGGGTGAAACAAAGTTATAATTTCTTGTTAAATCACAAAACGACGCTATCTGTTAATGGAATAAAAATGTTATAATGGCCCCTTACAGGGTTAGAAATAATCAGGATTACTGGACTATTACCGTTATGGAAATAGTATAAATAGATTTCTGGATTACTATTCGCCATAAGGTACCTCAATTATTGGGTCCCAAAGTCTGAAAACATGAAACATTGTGTTTATCCTCTTTCTTTTATTTCTTTTATTTTTTAAATCGGGAATTCTATTACCAATTAACATTAGTAGGAAATAAGCGGTTTTACATTAAATGTCAACGACTGTGTATGATTCATTCGATGAGGCACTAGATTATCGTCACAGATCATGTTCCCATTGTTAATACTGATTACATGAGATGAAATATTCATATCGGTAACGCATGATTAACATCTAAAGAGTCTGTGAGAGAGGGGGAGGAGGGCAAGAGAGAGAGAGAGAGAGAGAAAGAGAGAGAGGAGAGAGAGGAGGGGAGAGAGAGAGGGAGAGACAGTAAGATCGCGTACACCAAAAAGGCGCTAATCTCATTAAAAAAAATCATCTGAACACGCACACACGCGCACACAATATACACACACATACAAAGCGAGAGAGAGAGAGAGAGAGAGAGGCTAAAAAGAGGCTCATTGGTACATATTTCATCTCCCTTAAGCTATGGTCACAGATCTGAGCAGCGACCGACCGATCAGTAGCCTGCTCGGTCGCTGCTGGAATTTAGGTATCGCCCAGCAATTAGGTCGGTGTCGGGCGGCGACCGGCCAGGCACCGAGCGTATTTTGGGCGGCGAGTGAAAAGTGAGCAGGCGCCGCCCAAATTTTAACTCCGCGCTAAAACTTCAGCGGCGACCGAGCGATGCCCTAAAAACGAGTGGTGCCTGGGCGGCCGCCGCTCGGTGGCCGGGCAGCCCCCGGGCAGAATTGGTTAAAAACTCGCCGCTCGGCCGCCGAGCAGGCTACTTTTGGGTAATGTGACCATAGCATTACAGCGTCACTATATTCATATCGCTCCTATCATCCACTGGGGTACCTAATACAATTGATACCATGCATTCAAGTATATGCAGTTAAAGTACTCTTGTTGAAATGTCAAAATCCAATGAACAATGCTAACATCAGTGCATAATTATCTCTGATTAAGGCCAAATTAAGCCACGCCTTAAACTAAATTAGACTAGATTGAGGTCAAACGATTAAACGATTTCATTATTTGAAACATATTCAGGTTTCAGGGTCCAGATTCGGCATACAGTTTCATTATAATGATAGCTTAAAGTAAGATGAAATGATAATTACTATAGATTAAATAGGAGAAGATAACCGGTTGTTCTCTTGTTTCCATCGATAATTATAGTTTATTTAGCGAATCATAATCACACGATAATGAAAAGAACTTATATCTTTAAAGAAATGTGTATTCTTGACTGAGATCCAAATTATTACGTATCAAATTTTCAAATATCGACCAATATCGAATGCACAACTTTAGAGATGATGCTGATAATCAATTAATATAATCCATTATCCTGGAGGTTTATGCGTAATGCAGTCTTCCAGCACTCACTAAAAATAGTTGGCTATGTTCCAAAAAGCGAGCCAAACATTGATGCCATGTTAGATAACAATATCTTAATTTCGCTACTACACCTCGAAACGACAATCGAGGCATGGCTTTATCGGCTAAGACATGTGCTTTCAGTTCTGTTCACTGGATTTCTGCGAAATGTTGGACGGTATCCATGACAACGAAGGAAAAGGGCGCATTTTTGTGTGGCATGAAGAAAAGTCGCAAAACTTTGAAATCAAGGGCATTACCGGACGGCAGTGTAGGCCATTTCGGTTGCGATACCTCACATGTAGTATGTATAGCTCAGTCACGTGCTCCAGCGTTGAATCAATGCCACCAAATATGGCGATTTATGATCGCAGATGATCCCAATCTTGCGATCACATCCTCCGATAGCCCTATACCTTGGCTCCATCCTTAGTTATTTAAAGAAAAATGAAAAATGGGTTCTCTGCCTGGTCTAAACTTAGATTCTGTGGAAAAACAAGCGACGTGAGATCCGGGTAATTGAAAGCATGTAAAGAAGATACACCAACTACAGCTTGAGGACGTCACAGTGAGCGGAGATTGGCACAGTGTGCTCTGCAGATCTTCTCAAGATTACCAAACCAAAACAAAACTCAAGGTTCCTTAGTCGAGCGATCATGAACCCTTAACATATAGGAACCTTAAAACAAACCACCGATACACTTCATTACATTTAATTTCCTCAGCTTTCTTGTGGCTTCTAGTTTATAGGGTATTATTATAAATAGCTCGGATGTATATAACAGGTGGGTGTACTCCCAAAACATCGATGTAAAACTAGCAACCTACCCTATCCTGGCAAATTTGCTGAGATCTTATCGCAACAGCAATATTCACCTAGAATTAGTTGTAAACATGTTGTGCACATATTGGCCTGGCATCCGACTTTGGCGTCATATAAAAATGTAAAGGAATTATTTGAAAATTCAACTTCCAACTCCCAGATGGTCATGGCTATGATGTCATACGGAATGTGCACACTCATACAAATCGAGATTTTGTTACAAAATCCAAAATTTTTTCTTGCTATTGTGTACACAGGCTGTAGTATGTGCGAAGTTAATGCCCTCTGTACAGCTTATACAGCAATACATTAATGTTCATGACATCTGAATTGCTTAATAAATTGATCTACAGAGCTTCTCTCTTTCCCTTTTTTTAAAAACGGCACAAACACCTGTAATTTTGTGCATCTTTTAAACACATTTATCAAAACAACAAGATAGAAAAACGTTACAACACAGTGCACCTTTCATGCTTCAGATAGAGTGGGGAAAGAAGAAGCAAGAGGGATATAAAACAGAATTAAAGGTAGACAACATAGAACTATCAGGTAAAAAGTGAAAATCACTAACATGTTGATTATGGTTGGCTTTGGTCGCCGGTGTGACAGATTAAAAACAGACAACAACCTGCTGTAGACTGTACTGTGTCTTTCAAAGGTCGACGAAACCTATGAACACAGTTCATTTCTCGTACATACGCCCATACCCTCTACAGACATGCTCCTTGATAAGGTTGAATATTGACAATAACATTCAACATAGTCAGACCAGAGGACATGAGACGTCTAGGAAATCGTCTGATTATCGACGAGTTCCTTTGATCTAATTAGGCGCCAACAACACATTCATCGGGTCATGCGAGTTACCACGTGGACAAAATGAGTGCAACATTCTGCAGAACTCAAAGGCTACAGGATTGTTCTTACATGTGTATGTTCCAACACTTTATGTTCACTGTGCCAGTACGAATATCTCTCCGTTTGATAGATATATAAAATCTCCTTTTGTTTTTGAATTCAACATATAGGCCCTAATTTATCAATAAATGTTGCCTCCAAAATCTATCTTTAAAAAGTTTGACGACTAGAAGAATCAACAAGCACTCTGAACATTGAAATACGATAACGCGTATAAGGTGCAGAAGGTGAATGCAATCATAGTAGGTCCATGATGCAATGCAGCAAAGGTTTACCATGAGGTAATCCTCATGACCATTTCGATCAGGATTCGTTAAGACGACATGAAGGCATAACGAAATTCGTCCGAAAACTGTGGTTTTGTGGGTGACATGCTTACGCCATTAGGTTTTGTTTTAGTGTGACGTATTGAGATATTTTAAAGCCGGACTGCACTACTTGTAGCTACTTGCGCCCTCTATGTAGCAAACTATGCCTAAGCGGTACCCGTTGGTCCCCATGATCCCCTTTTTCTTATGTTAATTTGATTGATTGATTGATTGATGAGATAACCACCTGTCGGTGATCAAACAGGGAGGTCTAATCCCTCCTGGCCAAACTAGTGCAGACAGGCTTTAACATGTAAATGTTCGTCTTGTTGAATGTCCACAGATTTCTTACGTACCGGTTGTGAAGAACGAGCCCAAAGATGGCAACCTTTCCACCAAACGGCCTGTAATGAACATACATAACACGAGGTCTTCTCATATTCTCGTATCCGAGCTCGATCCTGCCACTGAATACATCTTTCGAATTTCAGCCAACAACCGTGTCGGAGACGGCACCGTCATCGTCATCACTGAGTTTACTAAGGTCCCAGGTAAGAGAATAAACTCACAAAGCAATGCTTGCCTAATTATTGTAAATGATTACTAGAGTATGTCGATACCTTATGTATAGAATCAATTTTGACTACAAAGCAAAAATACTAACAAAACAGTTCATGCGAATTGATCAGCTTTTGATACAATTTAATTTCTGTTTTCTTTTGTTTCTTTACGTTATCATCGTTTGAGCATAGAATGCCACTACCATTAACTATATAGGGTTCGCTTCTTGACAATGCATGTGGTAGATAAGTAAACAGATTGTAAACCACTTGACAAATGCATAGTAAACACGGTGTGTATTAATTCTTTTACATGAAATTGATTTTACAAAATTGTCTGAAAACAACTTACAACACCCACAACAACAACATATCTAATTTAAGAAATTGGCCAGAAGATAGCTGGCATGTTAAAGTCACCAAAGATAATGAAATGAGCTCCATTTTATCACATTTTCGTAACGTAGACCAGCTGTAACAAGTATGTATTGAGTGCATCCTAAGTTCGTCCTCGGAAGGAAGTGTTAAACTGTTTTTAGATTTGACTTGAATTAATTTATCAGACAGCCAGAATGGTCACCTAAATCATTGTCCGGCTAAATTCAATTAAGTCATTTGCCAAGTTTCCTTTCCCCATGTGCAGTACATAATTTGGCACTAGCCACCTATTCTTGAATAACGTTGGACAAACCCACAGAAATTCAGGAAATGAATAGGTGACGATACAAATCTAACATATGGAATGTGCCTTCTGACATACACTAGTTATGTTGCAGTAGTTAAACTAACTCTTTAACTCTTTCAAACATACTGAAACATGGTTTTTAGTTTGCAGGGATTTGTTAAAGCCTGAGTAAAATATTGGTCGTACATATGGCGTTCTATTTTTGTCATTCCTTTACTGCTAATTCAGTTCATTATAAAACAATACAAACATAAAAACACCTTTACAAATGATACAATAATATTTATCGGAAAAGAGAACAAAGAAATTTGAGCACAAATAAAAGTCCGTATATAAAACGCTTGACAAACGAGCTAATGCTTATTACTATAAACAGTGTGGTATATAATAAACCATTGTATATTGGATAAAATTATCGTTTCAACAAAATATGTATTTCATATCATTCGTTAACACTCAAGATATAATTTCTGTACTAGATTGCCGTCATAATGTTTTTAGCAAATTAGCAAAAAAGATTCTTCAAATCCAGTTTGGACAACACTTTAACAACACCTTTCCCATCTTGTGTTTTCATATATAGCACCAATCAGCCCCAGAGCTCCTTCAGCATCATCGACTGTTACAGAGGACAACATGGTTACTCTACAGCTACAACCACTGACAGATTCCGTAGTCAGGTCAGTCATTTTTGTCATTTTTATTATTGCATTCTGTTCTTTATGTTTTATGTATTTGAACACAGCATCTCGAAATTTTGTATGTTCTTCACGATGGCCTTGCTATCATACATGATTACCTCAGCAATGTCAGATAACAATATTAAGACATCTGGGTCGAGGGGGTAAACGTAGGTAAAACACCTTGCCCAATGATGTAAGTACCTAGAAAGGACTCAAACTCGGGACAAACAAACGTGTATGCACACTGTCAGTTGCATTATATTTTCTTGGCTTTCAAGCCGCTAAGGGGGGGGGGGGGGCTCGCTGGCTGTAACCTATCCTGGGTACGCCACTAATTACAAAGGTTCATTGACTATGAAATATTATACGGTGTAAATTTGTCTTAATGCAGTGTTTCACCGGAGAGCACTGCTTATAGGCTATCATATCATGCACCGTGTATTTTCAAGATTATACCAGCGGAAAACAAAGATTATGTCGGCGGAAAACATGGCTGACAGTGAGATTAAACCGCCCCAAATACGCCAAATAGTACAAAAGCCTCTAAATATTGGAGGCGACTTCAGAAAACCTCGGATACTACCGAAAGCAGAATGTCAACACACCCTGAGCTTGTATTATCTCACCTAATCCCTTGTTCGCTTTTTGTCTATCTTGGAACCAGTGTTGTGTCTGTCGTGAAGCATTTTGCGGGATCTTAATGCTAGACTATGTTTTCGCTGGCAGTATCAGGCCGTCTGACTCATGAAATCTTTCATTTCCACCGTCTTGAACTATCTAGCAAGAAATTGCTGTTAAATGCGCCCTTCCTGTATAGCAATTCTCTCTGCGCTAACTGAACTCTGCATGCACAATGTAATTTCGACCTGAACCATTTAATCTTTCTTTTTCTTCCTGTCTTCAAGTCCTTATTCTTCGACCTCTTTTCTCTCATTTTCCTTTTTTCTTTGAATTTCTGATATCTTTTCCCCCTTTATTTTTGTACCGATACAAATATTTTCCTGTTCTTTCTCCTTCGATTTTCCTTCTTTATACTTGTTTTTATTTTTCTTAATTTTTTCTTTTCCCTTTTTAATTTTCGTCTCTCCTCTTTTAAGTTTTCCGTTGACCCTTAGTATTAATTGTTTGATTAATTTGTAAAACTAGACGTTGCTATCAATAGATTTATTATTTTTTATATTCAAAACGCGCTGGATGCGAATTCAAAGCTACAAGCTGTACCATAGCCGATAATTAGTTTGACGTCATGTGACAATTCTTTTTCTCTTGTTGCGCTGGACATTACACATGTCGCTATACATCTTTCCTGTAATCATGCGAATCGTACACCTGTTAATTTCGTCTGTCAGATATCACTCAGGAGACAAGGATGTTTTCAAAAACAGTTTAGCTCACTTGGAAAGTAAAAAGGGAAAATAAAATCCCCCAAGCACACATGACGTCATGGCCCATGCAGCAATCTTGATTGCGAACGTTTGAGAGTTCAGATAAATATATTTTGGAAACCATAAAACTAACTTGCAAGAACTTAGTTTTCAAGGTTATTTCATGACAAATGTTAGACGACGCAGAGAGATCTATATTTTCATTTCATTATTTACCTGTTGGTTGCTTTATACTTCATTAACGAATTCAGGTAATTAAATATCCTGTCCCTATAGCGGATTCACAGTTTTTTCTATTTCCAAAAAAAAAACAAATCATGCTTTTGTTATTGTCAAGAAACTCTTGAAAATCCAGCTGCGTTATGTTTAATATTGTTTGACGGATAGAGAGAAATGTGCCTCCCGAGTCCTGCTTATTGTCGTATTTGACCTAAAATTAACGATCCTTGCAAATTTTCATTTCAGTCTTTCAATTGTCAGGCTCGTATCATCAAATACAAGCAAGACGTGAGAAATATCGGGAAAGGGAGTCTAATGGGTCTAACGTTGGCCTTCCATTTTTTTTTATCGGGCTCACCTGTTTCACCAATGTTTTCTCTATACGTTATATTTTACATGCACTTTCGAATCTCACACAGGTAATCCTTTATTGCTTCCCTATGGCAATTAAAGATCAAGTCAACCTCGGTTTAATTGCTATTATCCTTAACTGATGAATATCTTATTCAGCCTCAGGGCTTAGTTAATAGGCCTATGAAGGTCTTTGAACTGTTCATGAGGTAAATCAAAAGTTTATGAATAATTATTGGATACATGATTACGGCTATTTAAGTCACGATTGTCAATTTCTAACGCTTGTCCTAACGTTGTGGTAGCCTTCATTTTAATATCATTATCTCAAATCACATGTCTTACAAATTGAAAAGTTGTTATATCTTGAAGTAATGCTTAGAGTAAACCAATTTCCTTTCATATTCACTCGCTTGAAGGGTTGCCAAATTCATCCAATTCCTAATTTCACTTTTGAATGGGAGCCTTTGTTTAACCTTCTTCTTAATTTTTAACCTATGTCAACCGTTTTCATTTTCTTTGCCTTTTGATAGCATCTGCTTTAAAATCGAAGTAATTTTTTCCTCAAAATAAATCAAAAAACCCAATCAAGTTATCTGAAGGCTACCTTCTATCGAATCTCTGGTTCTAAATGCTTTGTCTTTCAAAGGAAAAAAGTCCACGTTTTTTGTATCATCGTCCATAACATTCCCAGTGGAATGTTAAACGCCTTTTATTAATTGATAACCATTACACTCAAGCGTGACGGAAGCCTGTTTTTAGCTTTGTGGTCGAGATGTTTTTCAGATCTAGCTAGGTATTTTTTTGACAGCAAGTCACGATTTGGTCGTAAGTTTTAATTGATCACGAAGGATATGATAATCTCGATGTTATTGTCAAACGTCCGCCTCATCCCTGCGAAACAGTCGAAACCTGCCTTCCGTATTGGGACGTGTATTAATGAACGGAATAACTCGAGGTTTCTCATCGGTTAGAAAAGTTGTTTTGACGTTTAACGTTGTCGATTTGATGACTTCATGAGCTTTGTGTGATTCGGGTGATGATGGCAAAGATGTTGTTTTACTTTACTGTTTGTCCTCCTTTGCCTCACACCTCTACTTCATTTTGATTTCCCTTTGTCTGTATGGATACTGAATGATTTGATTCGGTTGCACAGTCAATTAGTTTGCTTATTAAAATGTTCCTTATAGGATAAATCCTTGAAATATTTATTCGAATTCAAATTACGAAACACCGATTACGAAAAGCAACATTTTTTAGACAAATACAATATAACTACGATGACTTTCGTCTAGGTTAGCAATCACAATATACATACCTTCCCTGTCGTCTTAATAGAGGAATGTTATAATGTATACATTAAAAGAAAGAGTATTTATTTAGAAAAAAAGGTTTGCAATTGATGATGAAATGCTTTAAAAATCGCATGAAATTTAAAATGAAAATGCAGTTCGAAACCTGATTTTGATTTTATCACATCTCCATTCTCATTTCCACTGTCACTCCATATTTGATAAGGTATAATTTTGATTAAAAAGTATAATACCCTAGGTAATAATTCAGTGGATTTGACTTCATTTCCACCGTCTACTCTGGTCGTAAATTAAGGGGTTAGTGTACTTTTGATTTGTATTCAACGGTCAAGTGCTAGCGTTTTAATTAATAATGTTTCCCGAAATCTGTGGATAAATCGGAAATCCCAAAACCAATTGCGATCCGCTTGGGCATAAGCCAGGCAATAACTCTTCTATCCGATTTCTATATCGGGAAGAAATTATTGGGATGTGTGCAATCCCCCAATTTCCTTGAAATGTAGAAAATTAATATACAACTGTCTAACCATCAATTAAGGGAAGATGCTTGGTTAATAAGGAAAGGGGGTTGTCTTATCTAAATTGACGATGATGGCAGCGTTTATTGAACTAATATTGCGTATTGAGCATGCTTTCTGACTTTCTATAGTACCATTAGATCGCGGAAGATGCATCGAGTAGAGGCATAATCAACAGAGTCACCCTTTTGAGAATTTAATTTAAAGAGCTTTCCAAATCTGATTGTCTTCTATTTTACCAAGATAAAAATTCAATAAAACTTGAAGATCTCGTATTTGAGTATGACTGAGTCATCAGCACTTTTCCATTAAAATGCAAGGTTCATGAGTTTACCACATTACCACTCTTCACAATAGGATAAAGATTCGAAACGAGGGCGCCCTCATTTGGAGGTGCACCAAAATTTGTAATTTTATAGCTAGACAGAATTTAGATATAAGGTTATCAAAATAAGACAAACTATTATCCTTTTGGACATAACATTACTCTAATTTGGTAACTCACATAACCGCATTTGTGTCAGTCACTTTTTTTTCTTAGAACTTTGTCGGTCTACGACACCATACCGTGTCCAAAATGTCGTATACAGAGGATGTAGTATTGCAGACGTTATGTATTAGCATTTCTGATTATGACTATTGCTATAAGACGGGAAGTGCAATGAATGTTGGTCCTTAAATAGATGTTTTTTTTATCAACAACACAAGCACTAAGGCGATGAAACTAGTCCACCTACTAGACATGATTAACTCATCGATCCCCAACGGCAACAGTAAACAAAGATTCATATAAGAACCCGAATTGATGAAGACGTAATGGGTTAATCTAATAATAATCATGGTAAATGTCATCATTTTTCTTGATGCAGGAAAAGGGCAAGGTTTTTACGGAACGTCATGTGTTGAACAAATGTTCTGTGGCTATTCTTTCTTGGAAGCTGGTTCCATAGCCGTCAAAAATAATTTGTGTCCAAGTTAAGAAACAAAGCCAAATGTTTGGTATTTTCGTAGTAACCTGATCTCAAACACTTAAAAATAAACAAACAAGACTATTTCGATATCCTTGCGCGTCATCCTTTAAAACATGCGAAAATGATGCTTTAAAAAAAATTACATTAAACCCAAATGTCATTTTTGTAGGCAATACATTAAGATAGTGAATTACCAATATGTTGGTTTGCTGAAAGTATTTGCGATCGTGTCTCGTTTCCTCTGGATAAAACGCTTTTCTAGGTATTAAAACAACAAAAATATCTTCCCGAATGTTATCACTTCTCCGTTCACCACTGCCATCTCGCATCCTGGCTTTCAATAAAAAATTGTTTTCATATAGGCTTGTTTCTTCACAGAGCGTCAATTTATTATTCAACGAATCGAATACACGAGGATGGAAAATATCGTAGTCTGTTTTAGAGAAGGGGGCTGTCAAACTACTATTCTGACTAAAACATTATCAAACTGCGACTACAACTAGTAACATAAGTCGCCTTCTGTTTCTTAACATTCTATCATTAGACCTATGCATACTAAGCCCAATCAACTTTAAGCTGAGGTACTTCGTATACAAGCTCACCCAAACACATGCCTTCGACTGGTCAACTTGCCCAGTACTATGAGTAGTCTCTTCGACAGCTGCTCTCGAAAACTTTGTCACTGGCGTAGAGGCTGACCCTATCTAATTAACACATCATTTCCTCCCCGAGAAGATCTTATTTATTATAATTATTATAATGATACACACTTACATGGTGGGTGTGTGTGCGTCTGGGGTATTAAGAACGCAGGTTAAGTGTGGAATCCCTAAGATAGGGTGGGACGTGGGGATCCACCCGGTACTTCCGAAACAAAGGATTAACTACCATTATTCACGTATTTACATTTTAAAGGTAGTATTATGAATTCTAATTAGTCTGTAACCTGAGGTCAATCCAAGCTTGAAAATACACCGCCCCACAGAATGTGCTAGGATAGAAAACGGTGTTTGATAAAGGTTGTTCTTACATCGATGAAAATAATGTGAACAAGGAAGTCATGATGAAGACAAATTCCCGAATGTTGTTGGTATCAGAATTTTTGTTTTCCTTTTTATTAGCATCCACTAATTGTTTTCCTTTTTTTTCTTAATATATACTTAGTAATATAATGAATTGACTTCTCTCTTGTTTATTGGTAAAGGTGTTATTAACGAATGAAAATCAAATTAAATTACTCGGACGATAAGCATGTTCTTTGCAATAAGAGATTTTTTTTTTTTTTGTGTGTGTTTCAGTATTGAGGCTTTAATTTTTTTTAAATAAAACAAGCAGGATTGTTTGTTAACGAAGTTAATATCATTTAATTATTTCAAAAATATAAAACTAGAATAAAACTATTGACCTTTTCTTTGGATGTCTGTTCCAAAAATATAGTTTGAGAAATACAAGTATAGCCGTTAAAGATTTAGTTACAATCCTATTCCTGGCACTGTGCCTATAACAAAGTACATTCCTTATCGCTCAACGCTTTGATTACTTCCAGAAAAATTGGCTGAAAATAACATGAAGAGTATGATGATATCTCGATGACTATAGCCCCCTTGGAGTGGCCCCGCGTTGAAACTTACGGAAATAATTAGTTTACAGAATGTTGTTGATTGGAGGAGGCCCCTCATGTGCGGATAAAGGAAGCCTGATTAGATTACTCGGCTCTAGACTTCCCATATTGGCATGGTCAGTATTTGTAATAAAAGCTAGTTTCTATTGACCATTACTTGTTATTCATATACGCACAAGAAAGCGCGTTACACCTTCATGTGAAATAAGTGGGTGCTTACCTCAAAATAATACTTAATAATTTGATTTGAAGTGATGTTGATATAAAACGAACAAATAAACAAACAAACAAAATCAAAACATGTAAGTGTAATGTCATTTTCGATTATTATTGTGTTTTTTTTTAAACGACGAATCGTAGATAAGTATTAATATCCAAAAAGTTTCTTTATTATCAGATCATTTACAAACCTATTAAAAAGCATGTTCAGGTAGTGATTACTATAATGTTTTCTGTGTCACTTCTCTTCAACAAACTGTTTGCCATGCAAATACACGAGATGAAGTGTACAATCATATAATCACTTCTTGAAATATATGCCATTAGAGTTGCAGCAATAAAGAAAGACACATTTCTTCAAATAAACAAACAAAGCAAACGAATAACACACTTTACAGAGGATGCCGAACGTTACTTTATGTAACATCATATACATCGCGCACGATACCCTTACAAAACGTCCATTTAAAAGTGATTGCATCAATACGTGAAATACCCGAGTCGATATGATGAAGAAATGAAAATGCATTTATCTTCCGATAAGAGAGGCGGCGCCGTGATGAGAGTTAGATGGAGGTTGATGAGTTTCGTCACGAGTCGATGATAACAATAATTGGTTTGGGGGTTCCAAGGGAGAATATCTTCTTCTGGTTTTTGTCTCATCATAGTTACGCCAATCAATATCCGAAGAAATTCCTGTATCACTCTGTTGGGTAATGGGATGGGAATAGAGGACATTTCTTTCTTGAAAGTGTACCCCATGCATGCATAAATAGGTTTTAATATGAATATAAACAATATTGTGATTCTTTTATATTGTCCAATACTTTAACTGCGAACAATCTCATATGAAAAAAAGATCATGTGGCTTTAGTGAATCATAATATATTTTAGGAATAAATTTGCATGTGAAATTGCTATTAAAAAGCATAATAAATTCATCAGTCTTGATAACATCGAGTCATCTACGGACAAGGAGAGATGTCGAAGCTTTAATGATTTGGAATATTAACCTAATTCATATAATATGGAGAAAGAAAGTGTAATTATATGTAGTTGAATAAACACGGGAGATGAAAGTAAGTAGGGAGATAAGAGTCGGTCTAGCGGTAATGTCCGTGGTATGGCCAGCTCTCTGTCTTTGCCTACAAACTGACTCAGCGGTTCGAGACTGATTCACGTCTTTTGGATGGTGACTTTAACGGTCTGTCCCTAGACGTAAATAATCATACCTGATCGATAAACGTCTGTAAAAATCCCAAATTACACACAGACCCATAGACTTGAGTTTATCGAGTGTCGAGTCTTTTCTCATGTAGCTTTAACCCCAACTGCAGCTCATTTTACATAAAAACATATCTTTGTACTTTGCAAAGTTTACATCTACTGAAGATCGCATTCGTTTAGTAGCTTATACTCTCTCACTCTCATGAATGTCTCTCACTTTGTCAGATTTCTATATTTTGGGGTAAGACTTTATTTATTTTCAGGTAATCATTTTAGGTAAGATTAATCATTCTAACCTCGTCACTCTCCTATCCACCCTCCAGTGCCTACCGAGTCACAGTAAAGCGCATGAATGAAGTCGCCAAGCGCTCAGCCGACTATCAAGACTACCAGGGCTGGTCCATGCGCCCGGTCTACCCCGGTCATTACACCCAATCCAACTCGCACTGGATCGCTGCAGAGTTCGGTCAAGGGGAACTCCCAAATGTCTTCACAGTGGGGGATAACAGGACGTACGGGGGGTACCACAATGTCCCTCTCGCTCCCGGAAACTCCTACGGGATCAGCATGTGCAGCGTCAGTAGGACAATGAGGGTTAGTATTCATGTTACCGTTATTCATATTTATTTTTTAAAAGACCATTGTCCCATTGTTCGATAGATTAAATTATTTTTATAAGGAAAAGTACATTGAAATAAGGTCAGTTATTTCTGTCTTGCATTAACTACTTCACCAATTCAATTAAATTAGATTAGGAACCTCATGATTTAGACTGTATAACAGATTCATCCAATTCTTTCACCTTGCATTTAAAGAAAAAGTTTGTGCCATGATGTTTTTTGATCAGTGTAGACTTTTAAGCTGATACTAAATGGTATTGTCATGATTGTCCATACAAACTCATAATTAAACGGATGTCCAGATAAATGATTATTTTTGCTTCCTTGACAAATTATGAATCACCAGAAACATCGAGTCCAATTTTATTTTCCTCCATATATGAGAGGCATTAGGTAAGAATATCTTGACTTGTTTCGGGAGGTAAATAAACAAATTCCTTTTTGTATGTTATTTAGGACATGGCGTCAAGTTGCAGTCATCCCATCGAGGTCAAAGGTCAGTATATTCGTTGTGTAAATTAAAAATTATTATGAATGTAGAGCAATATTTAAAAATTCAATAAAATCAAAAGTGAAAATTCGTATTTTACATTTATGACAAATTGATATGAGAAACACTCTTGTTTCAATGGATTACTTTGGTCGTTAATGATCACGATATATTTATATTTACTTTGAAACAAGTTTAAATGGATAACAAATCTCTATAAAACTTGAAGATGCATGATTTTACATCGTGTACATTGGCCATATTGGCATGATCCGATTGGATCGTTTTGGTTATGTTCTTCATGATTCCTGGAGAAATAATAATAATAATAATAAAACTCAGTTTTTATATAGCGCATATTAGAATCACTAAGCGCTTCCAAACTTGGAAATTATTACCCCGGCTTTAGCTGTGCTGCCCTTACGGCGCTCTAGCATTTCAAAGAATTAATTCCTGCCTGGTACCCATTTACATCACCTGGGTTGAGTCGGGGGTTGAGTGTGGCAAATATAGATCAATGTCTTGCCAATAGACATTAGTGCCGCGGCGGGTCTCGAACCGCGGAACATTACGGATATTATTCGGCTCTTGTTTTTTGTTTAATTAGCTTGGCAGCTGCAGAGACAAAATATAAGCCACGCAAAGCCATAGGTCCTATGGAGCTCAAACATTGAATACTGGGGGGGGGGGGGGCTGGAGAAACTGGGGGGGGGGGGGGGCTGGAGAAACTGGGGGATGAGTAGATCACCAGGCACATTGTGGTTTTCATACAACATGGCGGTTGATTCATCATTCCAACTCAGTCCAATAATGCTGGCCATACACCCGTGTTATGACGAATGGTTGAATGGATACATTGTAATGCCCTTAACCTAGATACCGAATGGGATTTCGAACACATTGTTTGATTTTACAAAAATGGGAAGTGGCGGCTTTGGCTCCTACATGACATTTGAATTATAAAGCTTCCTGCGAACAAAATCTAGCACCAGATAACACATTTTAGGCAGCTAGCCCCTATATTTGGCGGGAAAAGGAGGCATTTTTGTCCTTATTCATGAGAGGCCTGTCATTTCCTATCGTGTAAATGTATTGTGTGATGTCAATTAATCTAGTGTGTCGAAAGAATCTACTGTAAGTGACAATTTATACTGCATTGTGTGATACATTATAAGCACGCCGAACAATTACTCATTATTTAGCAGACGGATGTGAGCTTGCATTAACAGTATTCAAATTTCACAAGTACACTTAGGAAGTATAGCGCTCGATCATGAGTTCATGAGACCCACATCCCACAAAATCTGCATCGGTCTCGAGGGCTGTCGGTCTAGTGAAATGTCCCCGGCCCGTAATCGCATTGTCCGACTAAATGACCCCCCTCTTTGACCGAGCGTAGCTGGGGGAGGGGGGGGGGGGGGGGGGCCTTCAGCAATGTGGTCATAATGGTATATTGCAATCAACCTTTGACGTGGATCACAGTCCTAACTGTCAAATATCGAGTTTCAAATCAACACAATAACAATATCCTGAACACGGCTCTGGTCCAGAAAAATCCAAAAACATGAAGATCAGTCTAAATCCCGGATAAGAATAATGTCTGATCCCAACTCAGAAGCCTCCATCAAAAAGTACGTGATGTATTCAAAGCATAGTGCTAACAAAACAAAAAATCAGATATCAGTGACGCATTACTCTCTTTAGCGGCGTCAATATAATACGCAAATGAATCTAAACTATGACTAGAGAAAATAATGTTGTGATAACCACGATCTGGAATAATCACCGGAGATACAGAGAGCTCTTTTCTGAAAGATTCAAAATTAAGGCAGGATTGATTTTCTTTTCGTTTCAAGTTAGTGTTTATCAGGTTCTTTGTGAAGAAGTCCATTGTACAGTCGCGTGTGTATGCATCGAATTAGTTTTTACTTACATTACTATCAAATAGTATTATACTATCTGTTGTATCACTATTGATAAGAATATTAATGGGTTTCTTAGGATTATCAGAAGTCGACGGATGTAATAGTTTGAAGAGCGCATGTTAAATGGATTCACTTAAATTACAACGCAAAATAACCACTTGAAAGCGTAGTGGTGGAGAAAGTGTAAAACTTCATCTCACCTCGAGTTCATGTTTCTATAAAGCTTATTTTCTCTTTCTCTTCTTGTTATGCCTTGATCGCAGCCAAGCCCAACCCGACATCGTTGTCGAATGCAACCGTCTTTCCGAACGAGTTAAAGGCTGCATTGGGCGTCATCCTACTCGTGGTCATGGTCGCAGTCCTTATCGTAGCCGTGATCAGAAGAAGGTAAGTACACTGCATTCATGAAATCGTTTTGGTGTCTTTATATGCCTTTATATCTTCGACCCCTTTTTATCATTTTGTATTTCTCCCTGTCTCTATCTCTGTCTTCATCACCTCTCTTTCTATATCCCCTCTCTCACTTACTCTCTTTCCATTCCTCTCTCTCCCCCCCCCCCCTCTCTCTCTCTCTCTCTCTCTCTCTCTATCTCTCTATCTCTCTTCCCATCTCTTTGTGTCTACCTTCACCAAATTCTCTTTTGGCAGTTACGTATTTTGTTAACGTTTATTCGTCGTCGGCTCGTCGCATATCCATTCCTAGCACATAGGAAAGCAATATCGGCATTCGTGATACATATTTTCTCGAATTAACAAATGCATTTATTTATATGTGTATGTTTAGATCACACTGGATAAGCGATACTTAATATTATCTGGAAAACTTCTAAGATATAGTAGTAAATTAAGAGTTTATTATACAAAGGGGGAATTATGACGGACAGTGTAAAACTTTGCGGAAGAATGTGTAAACTTCTGTTGGGGAAAAACATCATGTATACTAATGAATGCATGAATTTAGACGAAAAGGGGGATATTAACAATAATGGACATGTCTATTGAAATGTGATGTGTCAATCATCTACACATCTTGAGAGAGTAATCCGAAAATCGTAATGAGCCGGTGCATACTGTTTATCTATATATTAGTCACGGAATGATTGATCATTTATCACTAATGATTGATAATGATAAGAAACTATTCAATGTTGTGAAACGCAATGAGATTGGACACTGAAAGAGCAATCTATCATCGTAAATTAAAAATTATCATGATAGTTCAGGAAGCGTATTAAAATTAATGATTTTTCTTTCAAGCTAGTGCCCCTCGTTCCTTCAAAAACCATTTACATGGCGGACATTACCATTAAATAAAGATATGGGTGAAAATTGATTTAAAGCTGGTCACATCCCAAACTAAACGCGCTTGATTCTCAGGCTAGTGGTGACAGAACCCTCAATCTCGATGCTCACACACGCATTTGATATAGATAAAGGGTTTGAGAATTGAGACCAATCTTGATCTCATCTTCAAGACTGGTTACCGACCATGTCTTACACCCTTGCGAGATATGCCGCATACATTTGGATCCCATTGAGATTAGGTCGCCAGGAAACGCGGTATTTCATCGAGTTAGAAAAAGTGTGTCTTTCGTCGACTTCACAGACGAAATGGAAAACAGGAAATTCGGGATAAAAGAACTGCTACTGAAATACAGGAAAACATTTGCAGAAAATCTAATGAATCTGTTTACACTCCACCCTGTTTTTGAAAGATATTCAAGCGTAGTAATATCCATGCACTATACTTCAACCTATTTGCTCTTTATCTCTGACTCTGTCCTCTTTAAGAAACACGATTGTGGGAATTCTTTTGTGTGGTTGGCAGAAGAAATTAATAAAACAATAAAACTAAACACATGTGATTCTAAATTATTCTTACATAAGTATTATCCCAACAATGGTTTGATCGTTCTAAATCACTTTTCTGTGCTTATAATCATAAATATGAGGCGTCCTTTTTTTTTTAAACCAATAATTACAATTTATATACTAAACATAAAAAAGAGAATGTGTATAATCCGGTGAATTTGTGATCGATCTACCGCAAAGCTTTTTTCTTTGCCATTTCATTACCCAGCATACACTATTTTTTGTATGATACAAGTCCTAGCCGACTTTAAATTTGATTCGTTATAAATCATATCTCTATGAGTAGTCCCCCTTTTCTCTTTCTTTACACACCTCTGATAATAAATGTCGTCATCATTCGAGTAAACAACGCTGATATTGTATAAAATGTATAAATTAACATACTGTACATCAATAAACAGGTCTAATAATAATAATCTTTTAAAGTCCACTCCAAAATCGACGTTGCTTTATCCCTTATTGTTGAATTGAACGCCAAACAAGGTAGCAGCAAATCCCATCTTTTAACGTCTTTTGGTATGATGCGGCCGGGGTTCGAACCCACGACTTCCCGGTTGTGAGGCGGGCGCTCTACTGACTGAGGCAACATACAGCGACCTTCATCGGTACTTTGATATATAATTTTAGTAATAATGCTATCCAATTATTAAACCTTTTTTCTTATTTGACGTCAACTCTTTGCGTTATTTTTCTACCTTGTTCTTAGGAAACGACTTCACACAACTCGTCCCAAGGAAGGTATCGGTCTATCTGCGCTAGGTATGTAAGAACTACACACACGCAGTGCATTTTCACACCTGTATCTGTAACGACCTTATGGCAGTATAGGTCATGTCATGTCATGTCATGTCTTATTATAGGCTACTTAAGTATTAAAATCATGCTAGCAACAATATGATGCGATATTTCTACTTGATAGCAGTTTCAACATTGCAACATGCCAGGAACCTATACGGATTTATGATTTACATCAAACTAGGCCTATACAAGAAATTGTTTGGATCTAGACTGTTTTATAAATAATTTGTCTATTAAATTCATCTCCGTATTCGCAACATGCATAAAAGAACATTTTAATGCTTGTTCAACTAAATATCTTATCAACCCTGAAGCACTCTTTTCGAAAGGAAATTATGTTTGTTTCATTGAAAACATGGTAATTTTTTTCGAGCTCATGAAAAAAAAAATCAAGTTGATATTGTACAGTCAGAACAAATCTGACTAGTTTCTTATTTTTCCATTACAGAAAGCGGTGTAGAGAACGGTGCATCCATGTCTAACGGAGCAAGCACAACCCTACCCGCCCTCACTCGGGGACAAGGTGTATACAAAGCAAAACGTAAGTTTTCACGATGATATTTAAAAACAGATAGAAATGTGAACACTGTAACAGGTGTAATGTATAGCCTAACCAATAAAATTGTCCCGTTCTCAAAACCTGTAAATCTTCCCTTGTAACTATTCACGAGTATTATGAGTATCGTTTACCTTATTACAAATCTCACTCTACATTCATAACGCCTTTCTACACAGTTTCTTTCATATTAGATGACTTTCCAAGTAGGCTGGGACGTTATGCAAATGATAAGAAAGATCAGTGTTTTCCTCTTTTAAAACAAAACGGTAAAAGTCAGTACACAAGCAGGTCCAGCATAGGAGGCAGGATCTTGGATTGGCCTCGAACCATTCGATCTTTGATGGTACACGGTTCTGGGAGGAGAGGGCAGACTAAAAAGTGTTGTATCGTCTCTTTTCCCCTACAGCTACATATAGTTCCTCGACCTCTTTTATTAGCATTATGTATGCATGAATAAAACAATATCGCTGTAGAAATCTATCCGAGTGTGGAAATGTTTTGTCATTTGCAAGCAAAAGTTATCAACACAAAGTCATGAGTGTATAGATTTGATAACCTATTACCCCCATGCTTTCACACCTGCAAACAACTTGTAAATTAATTAACCGTCATCTGACCTGTTTGTCTTCCTTTAGCGAGAGGAGTATCGGTAAACGCCTTACAGAACGGCCAGAACGGGCACGGTATAAAACGAGGGAATGGCGCCATGAGACAACGACCCAAAACCGCGCCCAAACCAGCAAACCCCAGCGCCATGAGAGCAAGATGGCAGGCGCCACCAGCGGTCAAGATTGTCGAGTTGTCGGGATACGTGAAAGAGAAGACAGCAAATGGCGAGATGTGTTTCAAACTTGACTATGAGGTGGGTAAAGTTGAAATGAGGAGACTGTAAGAAAAGAGTAAAACGGGACTATCAATAAATGTTGCCGTACAGGCCGGTCATCATGGTCATACGTAATTCCCTTCAGTTTCATTTTAACAAAAACAGAAAGTGTTTCTTTTTCCTTCATCGATATCCAGTCTTTACCGAGAAGTGTTTACAATCCGTGTTTTTTTAATTTTTACAATCGTTAATCCCAGTCAGCATGGTCAGTAAATGTTAAAACAAGTCAGAAGATGAACTGTTTTGGAAGACTATTAATAGACTTCCTCGAATCAGTCGGCAAACTTGTAGTCCTAAAGTAACCGAAATCATCTACACGTCAAAAATAGAGATTTGTTTTCTACCAAAGTTGAAATGTGAATAAAAGAGACTGTAGGTTGATTGTCAAGTATCAGAGTGATGATGTACTTTTAAAGCAACAATACATTAGTGTTATGACAGATTGGTCTGCGAAGTGTGACCAATTGTATAATTACAAATTCCAAAAACAAATCAACAAAACAATTTGTATTTGTTTATTTATTTTTTACAGCGTCTCCCTGACGGTCAGATGTACACATGGGAGGTGGCTACCAGACAAGAAAATGTTTCCAAGAACAGATATATCAACATCATTCCATGTAAGTTCACTCTGTAAATCATTAGGGAGTAATTAACAATTAGATGTCCGCATGTCGATCAATTTGACTGCATCGTGGGTTCCAGAGGTCGTTTCAGACTACTGTCAGGCAAATGGGGTATATTCCTGTCATGCCTAGCATGGTAGCTTACTTTTCGTTTTCAAATTTGCACCCATGAAATAAGACGGATAATAATCGGTGCATTATGACAAATCAAACAATAAAACAAAATGTGACGTATGAATTGCATTACGATGTTAACAAATACTTCGTATTGTGTGTGCTAAATATAAAGCAAAACAGAACTATGCGATTCTGTCCATCCTACTAAAATTGCTCATATATGTTATGATGCGTTCAACATGTTTAAATTGAATGAATGATTATCCCGCTTAAGAGCAGGATGGAGTGATCGGGCTAACAAATTTGCTACTCGTTTGATTGGTGCCATTTTCATCATTTTAAATGTCATCAATATCTGACAGCTATTTGGACAATATCATCCTTTATGCCTAAATGCCTAAATTTTAAATAATAGAAAGAAGAGCAAATGGTAGGTATAGACTTTAATCCATGAACATGGAACAGGAACACGTTTGACAAACTAAATTAGGATACGAAACCCAATGTGAAGTCACTTGATTGAACGATGATACAATATCCGCTTAAAATTATTTCCAAAACACCTGCCGAAAAACAACAAACATATGTGCAAAATATGCCCCGTTCAATATCTATAGACTTCATATGTTGAATATGTAGCCCCACTAATTGAAATTGACGTGCTGAACCACAAAGTGTTTGGAACGGCTTCATTTCGTGTCCAAATTTATGTTTGGGTGAAATCGCTGCCAATTTTAGTGATTAAAGTGATTTGCCCGGAAAAAAATTGAACCCCTCTCTGTCTGCCCATGGAGATTTAGCTCGTGTTTAGCACTGTCCATTTAATTCGTGACTAATGATCTTGTATAGTTCAGAGATGATTCACGGATAGCCATTCGCTTGGAGTCAAGCCAGTGCAGTCTCAAAAGTCACAACATGTTCAGGCGTTAAGAGAGCGGAGCTCACAATTACCATGACCATCTTGTCACTTATAATGTATCTTTTGAAATTTGTAGTTCCAACTTTACCTGATGTGTTTTTAGATTCATTTGACTCCTCGAACAATTGGAAGAGAATGCAGCAAAACTTTTATGGGAACAGCTCAACAAACTAACATATAAATACGAACATAAATTTAAACTACATTTTGGTCACTTTGTGGACTTCTCAAGCAGTTTATATGTGCCACCACGTTCTAATAAATACATTATGGCCAAACTGTACTACATTTCAAATCTATAAAACTCGGTGTTGCATTTTAAATTTAACAAAAAAAAGAACTGTGTTATGTGTAGATTCGGTATTGTCTCCATTTGTGTTGCTGCAGTGGTTTCAACCGTTTAGTGCCAGCAAGTTATTAGTCTAGCGTACATAATAATAACTCTTATTCTGACCCGTTTTTTTTTCTTCCAGATGATCATTCCCGAGTTATTTTAGATACAGATCCAGATGCACCGCACGAAGATTACATCAATGCTTCATTTGTCAGCGTAAGTTTTCACATTTTGCACGGCATAGGAAGTATCTTCGACATCACACGAGTTCTATCAATTACCTTTAAAATAGGCTGCTTTTACTCTATATTTTGTTTTACTGCTGTGTCATGAAACCAATGGAATACTGTTAGGGATATTAAATCACCCCTATCACTCATAACCAGAATAACGCATATCGTGCGGTTGTTATGCTTTAGAAACGAAAATGCATTTTATCGTCTTTTTTTTAATTTTACAGGAGATGGTAATAAATCAATAAGTCTGCTTGACTCTTGACTATCTTTATTATATTTTGTTGAAAGACCTATGCACGGTTTAACTACTTCCGCTTTTATTAGCTGACTAAGCATCATATCATGATCAAACCGAACAGTGCGCCGTGATATGGGTATATTATTAATTATTCGAGGGAATAATTACTCAGTTACCAATATCTTTTTTCGCTTTTAAACACATTGAAAAAGGTTGGCGCAGACGTGTATTCCAAACTTCCATTATCATTTTGTTATGGGCTAAGCCCTCGAGCTATTCATATTTTGTCTGACATACAAAGCTTAAGTTTGTTGATGCACAGACGCGGATTATGTGATAATGGGTGTGGTTTGAGCCAGATTGTTTGAGTCACTCTTATTACTGGGTCAAACATCTCGGCCAGACAGATCCGTTAAGCTGTAAGAATCAATAATTGATGTCATTTTATCATATAAGTGGATATAGAGATATGTTTACAAGTCACAGCTCTGTTGAACGATCGAGACTTTCATCGATCTTTGTAAAACTGCAGAGTAATTATAATAACACATTGACTAACTGAAAGATAAACATTCGATTTTGCTTTTGATTTTCAGGGTTATCTCAAACCGAAGGCATATATCGCGACGCAAGGTGAGAACATTTCTAATTGTACCGTGCGTGTATTGGATTTTATTCTACTTATTGGATTTCAGATCAGTCAATAATTATCGAATTATCGATACATAATAAATCATGCTTCTGTATTTATATAACTCTTACAAAACAAATAACATGACTTCGTAAACTTCGTGAGTCGGTAACTTTGGAATGGCTTAAAGACCAACTCGGCTGCGGTTGGTGCTTTTCCATAATTCTACGCCATTGGTCATACCGTTGTTACCACCGACCTCGAACATGTGGATCATGGCTAACATAAAACTGTTTCTAATTTATCTGTAGGTCCTCTGTCAACGACTGTGTTTGATTTCTGGAGAATGGTTTGGCAAGAGAGAGTACCAGTCATCGTCATGCTTACAAAACTAGTCGAAAATAAGAAGGTAAGATAAACGATGGTAGAGTTTACTGGAAGATACAATATCTTTATGAACGCACATCCAGTGCAACCAACATTAGCTCGGTAAACTGCCATTGTATAGCATAATACTTTTAGAGAACTGGGCGATTAGAACACCATGGCATATATGAAGCACTTTAGAGAAAGAAAGATCAAATGCTCTTGCAGTTTATTTATATATTACTTTTAGAATACTTGAAGGAGGCATGCTTGTATAACATTGCGTTTGATGAGATAAAATAAACATTTTTACATCACTGGTATTGTTTCCATTTGTTATAGAGTCAATGTCTCCTGAGTACCTGTACCTATGATAATGACACTATACTTTAAAGAATGCATGGTACTTGATTGATATTAATATATTTTGCACCGTTTCCCACTGTTTTTGTTATAACAGAGAAAGTGCGACCCGTATTGGCCTGAAGACTTCGAGACGTATGGTGAATTCACAGTGACTGTAGTAGCCGAAAGGAATTATCTCAACTACACTGAACGTACCATGACAATCAGAAAGGTAGGGAAATTAAGAATGGATCTTTAAAAAAGTGCTGCAATATTTTATAATTACAGCTACCTTCACAATAAGAAAGCTGTGGAATTTAAGAATGGATCTTAAAAACTGCTGCAATGTCGGTGTTTACATCGTTCACGCTAAATTTAATGTATATGCGACGTGTTTTCACCTTTAACAAACTTTGCAAGAAGTGTCCGTACAACATATTGTATTGAGGTTATAACAGAGAAAATTGATGTTTATAAACATTGAATATCAAACAAACCTTTAATTGTTTAAAAAGTGCAATATCTCTGGCAGAGGACGGAAATAAAATAAAATATGAATATATTAGAAAAGTTTGTTTGTTAATGAATATGATACGTTTGGAATCGAAAAGTGTTTTTGAATACTTAAGGAAAAATGCAATATTCAATATGTTAGAATTGCAGCTATATATCGCTTCACAATCAGCTCCAAAAGGAAGTATATGGCCCACTTAACCAACGTTTAAACACTAAAACAAGACAAGTTGAGGCCTAAAGAATAAATCCGTTCTCTTGTATGGCAGGCATGGGACCCAGAGGAGAGAAGGGTACAACACTTCCACTACACGTCCTGGCCTGACATGGGTCTACCCCTCAGCGCCACACCCCTTCTGGAGTTCATCACCAAGGTCAAAGAGTTTGAGGCCAGGCCCAGCGGACCTACCATCGTCCATTGCAGGTAAGCATCACAACATTAATTCTAAAATCACTGTTTTTATTAGTATTAATTTATTGCTATCAAACCATTAGGATGGGTTTTAGATACAAATAAATAAAATACAAACAGATACATAACAATAGTAGAAATAATTCATAGAGCCTGATACAAAAATATATGAATAACAATGTGCTACAGTCAAATTATTACACATTATCAAATATTTCCGGTACATCGTGATTATATTGCGGTCATTATCAAATCATCTCAGATCTCTTGTGGACAGTATTAAAAAAGTGTCAAAATATTGAACAGTATATTCTCCACTTGGATTTGGTGCAAGCTGCAAAGACTGATAGTGTGTTCATTACAATAAGTGCTGGTCTAGTGTTTGGTGCACAAAGTAGCATGAGTACGAACCATACCAGTTGTCAGTGGCTGTGAGGATCGGAGTACTTTAGATAAGAGTTAAAAAATAACTATTTTCTTTTTCATTCAATTTCGATTAAGGTTATTGGTCATCTCTAGCTGTTATTGCAACAACAATTCTTCACAGTTGACGTACATGTAGCAATTACTTCGGAAATGAAGAATTCAAAATTAAAGTATATTATATATTTGTATTCATCGTGTCTGCCCTTGTCCAGACTCCTATTGTGAGATCATCAAATAAAAAACTTCACATTTCTTGTTTTGTTCGCAGTGCTGGTGTTGGCCGTACAGGTACCTACATCACTATAGATTCCATGATGGACATGTCGGCCAGAGAGCAACAGATCAATGTACTCGATTTCATCTATAGGATGAGAACGAAGCGTGTCAAGATGGTCCAGACACCGGTAAGTCCGATCTTTCTAGCCTGTATTTATTCATAATCTATCGAATATACGATGTTTCGTTCCTATCAATTTGCGCTCTGTGAGTCAATGACACATTGACTGGGGTTATTGTTTGTAACATGTTATGAGTAAAACCAGCTCCCAGAAATCAAACACAAGTGAGAGATGATTCTGATTGTTTGAAAAGCAAGTTGTGAATATAAGTGTGGACTTCTTTTTAATGGTAACCCTCTTATTTAAGCAATCCATTAAAATGTTTTCATTACCGGAATTATTTTCATCCGCATCCCAATTATTGGTCTGATAATGGACAGAGACAAGCTTCCAGGTTTGAGTAACATTTGAATGTACTGTCAGCTAATGTAAAACTGGGATCCGTTTCACAAAGCCTTTTTTCAAAGACAAATGACCAAAATCAGTGACAAATCTGCTGATAACCAATCAAAAGCAAGGATTTCACTAGCTCATAACAAAACTGTCATTTGTCACTGATGACAAGTTTTGTGAAATGGGACCCTACTCATCATTCATGTTTGTCTCAGTAAAATGTATAAATGTCAATGATAACTCCAATATTGTATGCTACTTTAATCGCCAAGCTGATTTTGTTATAACTTCTTTCGGGTTACTTTTTTGTTTTTTAGGAGCAATATGTGTTTATCTACGAGGCCCTTCTCGAATGTCTGCTCTGCGGCTACACCGCCGTGCCAACCAAGACCATTGTACAATACTTCACCAGACTAGAGCAAACTAACCTACACACCAAGAGAACTTTCCTGGAGGAACATCTCAGTGTGAGTATACAAACTAATTTAAGTCCCATTCAACAAAACAGTACTAGCAAATACGTAGGGGGACGTGTAATGGCGCGGTAATGTAGCAGTGGTCTGTAACATGGGGGTTCGAGGTTCAAAACCAAGTCGAAGTTCTAATGTCCTCTCACGAGGCATGAATCCGTATTGACCCGTATCTCGTATTAAATTTAAAAGCACAGGTTCCCCGGTTTCTATAAGTATATATTTAAAAGTATATACCTGCTTTCTTAACAAGAAACAAGCCATATCATTGAAAACCAGACTCATGTTAAGTCCCGTACAATCCTCCCAGTTTTGAGAAGACGTATTAAATCTGGATTTAGTTTTATTGAGGCAGTTAGAAAGATATTTTGTCATCGTTGTATTCTGCTAATATACATGTGTTTTTAATATGTCAGAGAAAAAACTCTTTAGAACGTTTTCTAATTCTCTATAGTATGTGACTTAAATTGCTGATTTCATCTTTCTCTGTTGTTACCATTGTAATAATACAGGCCCTAGATGCTATGTCAATTTTCTACAGTGATGTGAGCATGCAGGCAGGCAAGAGCACTGAGAATCATCATAAGAACAGATATCCTGATAATATACCTCGTAAGTACCAAGTTGAATTATTCAATTTCCTTTAAATTACCAAGAATGGCGAATCCGCCAAAATCCTCACAAGTTTCCTTTGAGTTAATGTTCGAGAACAGCATTTTTATTCATCTTTATGATCGGAATAGCCAGTGATCGTTTTCAACACTTAATTGGATGGGCTAATGTTCTTAAATGACTGTTGGAAGATTTTCAAGCATTCGTATTACCTTGCATGCACTTGATTGTGATAACAATGAAAAATCATTGCTTTACAAATATCATAACTATATATTGGTATATATCTATATATTTGTAGGGCCTATGTCTTTAAAAAGGGCAGTTAGCTCTAATAAAAACTAAATTCATGCATTTATATAAATGAATCAACAAAAAGCATGATGACCTGAATTTCGTTAATATAAATTATAGAACAATATAAATCAATAAGCATCATTTTATTTCATTTTTTCTTTCTTTTAGTTGACAAGTACCGACCATACTTGATGACAGGTTGCAGTGAAGGACAAACAAACTACGTCAATGCAACATTTTTAGATGTAAGAGTTTTTTTCCTTTGCTTCAGTTTATTCTCGTAAAGGCATAATAATGAACAGTAGGCTATTGAAAAATGAAACCAAAGAGTTCAAAGTGGATGATGAAAAGTTAACACATATTATATTTTAATCGTCATGTTTTATTAACAATGACTAGTATCGATTTTCTATTTGTTTTCTAAAAACATAGAACGTTTTTTTTACATTTAAAAGGAAACAACTTAGAAATGAATTACTAATTTATGCCTACCACAGTACTTATCATTTGAAAAATCTTTTTTTCTCATGAAATGGGTATGTTGTACGAAGTAAAAGTAAACTTATAATTTAATTTTTTAAGCTTTTTGATTTAATAACACGAGTTCAATATTACATTATGAGAATATAGCAGAACAGATTCGAAGCACTGAATAAAATGTAACATTGTAATTCATTTTGTTATGTCTTTTCTTTCATTTAACAGGGGTTCAATAGGCGTGATATGTACATCGCAACACAGATGCCCCTCCAGCATACGGTCGAAGATTTCTGGAGGATGATCTATGACTACAACTCTAACGTCATTGTAATGCTAAATGAAATCAACAGGAACGATCAGGTAAGCGAAGACTGATGGACTCTGTTTAATCAAAACCCTGTTTATTATTATTACTTTGTCTATATACTTTGAGAAAGATGAAAACTCTCGTTGTTCAGAAAAAGCTCTACCGTACATCCATTTACCTATTCCATAAAGCGACGAAGATCAGTTTCAAGTTCGCGTCAGTTGACAAAATCTCAGAACATTACAAATTTGATAGTTATCATAACTACATGTACTATACTAATGCAGTGACTAAAGTGCTGTGGGAGCTAATTGTATCCAAATAAAAAATAGTTGGATCTAGCTGAGCTGAGATGTTCCTCGTGCTGGGTTGGCCCTTGTCCTAAATATTGACACGAACGGTGATTGTTGATTCTGCATACAACTCACAATTATATTTGTAATCATGATTGTATGTTTTGTAACATCGTTGATGCGGTATTGATAGTTAGGAGTATTGCTCATGCATAAACACTCTCTTTGCCTTAGACGTGTTCTCAGTACTGGCCTGCCGGGGACGAGGCGCTGATTGGTCCATTCGTTATTGACGTATCAGCCGAGGAGAGGGAAGGTGACGTCATCATAAGGACATTCCTCCTGTCCAATACCAACACGGTAGTAAGTTTTACACCATTTTCATTCAAATCCATTCAATTCGGTTTCATTATATTATATTCAATTTAGTTTTATTCTATGCATTACTATACTATATTCATTTATATTCTATTCAATAATATCTTTCAGTTTTCTATAAAATCTAAGTAGATCCTTGTCATTTGATTGGAGGATTGTTGGTCACATAATATTCAATAAATAATCTATTGAAGGAGCGTAATTTTGGTTATATATTTGTTGATATACTATGTTTTTCGATATATTTTTAATTTTTGTTTTGATGTTATATAAATCAAACAATAATTGTTTTTCATTCGATCAATGGTGCTAATATGTTCACGAGTTGAAAGATTAACGTTCTATTCAACTCAGCTTCACGCTGGAACGTTAATAGAACGTTAATCTTTCAACTCGTGAAAATATTCGCACTATTGAACTCATAAGCATTCATTATTATTATTATTATTTGTATAGGCCTACTATTCTATTCAGTAGGGCCTACCATATTAATTTATAATATATTCAAACTATAAAGGAATGTGGTTCATAGGCGCTCTCGACTAATGGTTTCTATGTACAAATCCATTATAACCATTCACATGTTACTGTATATTATACAGTTTTTTCTGATGATACAATTCTCATCATAATTATTAATTATGATGAGAATTGTTTCATCAGAAGAAAAACAAGTTATTTTTATGCTATACCAATCCTATCCCCTCCTATCCCCTCCCTCCATACGAGTCAAATATATGGGGTTGTTCTCAGTTGAATGCATACGATAAAATATTTAGCGTACTGGTAGAACAACCAGGAACCTGTTCAATTATAACCTATAGTATGAAGGAATAACAGGTTTTTGAAAGTTACTTTGTCACGTTGGTACTATTCAATTCGGCGAGGTAAACTTAAAACGAAATAAATATAATTTGTTCAGGCTACCGAGAGTTCACGAGTGATCCGACAGTACAGCTTTGTGGGATGGAAAGAGAGGCAAAAGTATCCCAAGAGTCTGGCATCACTTCTCTGTCTCTTGGATCTAGTCGAGGCCGGACAGAGAGATCTGGGTAATGGACCTATCACTGTACACTGCATGTAAGTATTTATCCTCTTCACCATAATGTGAATTCGATGTGTTGTTTATTCGTTAATGTTTTTAATGCTTTTGTTTGTAGCTTTGGACAGGGGGAATTATAGGCATTGGTTCGATCATTATGAATGCAACATACCTTGTTCGTGTTGTGTCGTTTGTGGCAGCAGAAGGATATGAATCCATGCCATTTGTGTTGTTTATTTGCTCATTAGTTTGTTGTTCTATATATATATATTTTTTTTTTAGGGTGTATTTAAGTAGTTGATTTGCTTGGGGACAAACATATATTGTCGGTGGTCATATCACTGAACACTGCATTTAACTCTTTTTATTACAAATTCAATGCTCTTTGTTTACTTTGGATCCTACCACTATATGTATTGCATGTATAATGATGTAACATACTCTTTTACTGCAATGTCGTTTGTTTAATGGTGGCACCAGTGGGATATGAATCCATGTCATAATTGATGTTCGCTTATCAGTTTGTTTGTCTGTTTTAAAATTAAAAAACAAAAAAATGTTACTGTAGACGTGTATAATTATTTCCTATGAGGATTCGTTTAGACATTTCACGAGTATTTTGTTTTACCTTTAAAGAAAATTGTACTGATATTCATTGTTGATTTTTGTTATTTGCAGGGACGGTGTAACGCGGAGCGGTCTCTTCTGTGCTATCATGTCAACGATCGGAAAGCTGAAATCAGAAGGAAACATTGATGTCTTCCATGCGGTCAAGAAGCTGAGGAAGTGCAGTGGAAGGATGGTCCCCAGCGAGGTAAGAACAGGCTCCACCTTTAGGTAGGAGTGTTTCATTTTCCCAATAAAACTGACGATTTGGGGCTTATAACTCTTCATGACGGCAGCCATACTTGCAGACTATAGCCTATTTTTTGTGGAACCTATTTAGGAATCTATCCTTGTTCTAAATTATAAGTACTTTAGATGAGTATAACTAATAAATGAAGATAAAGCTTCTTCCTTGTCAGGGGAGATACCAGAGGCAATTCAAATGAATAATAATACATGTATGGGTATATTTGAAAGTTTAATTTTAAGTTACTTATGCTCTGTGATGAAATAAAAGAAATGGGGGAGAGGATAGTCTTCATTTCTTAAATTTCAACCAGTTTAAGTTCACAGTAATTCTTTCCTACAAGGGTAACGGTGAAATCATACGATAAAATGTAATCTAAAGATAGATGGAGAAGAAAAGTTGTAATTATGAACTTTCCTTTCTTCTTTTTCTAGGAGCAATATCTGTACATCCATGACGTTGTCCGAGAATACCTCGCATCGTGTGAAATCTACGAAAACTTCAGGTAGATCGACCTCGGAATTCAAATAAACTCTGTATTATACGAGATAGCAAAGATACTGCGCACTTTTTAATCCAAGGGGGTAATCAGAGAGCTTTCATGTCCTGACCAGGGGCTCAACAGAACGAAGCGTCAATGTTTAATGACTCACAAGTGGAATCTAAAGTGTCAGTAATGACATCATCAACCACAGCTCGAGAATGGGCTTACCTCTATTTGAAATTTTGCGAAGGATATCAACAACGTACATGTCAAGGAATCTTGCATTATGTTCGTAAGTTTGTGAGGAATTTAGCAGCATGGATGTGAACGCAACGATGACATCGAATGGCTAAGTAGATATCATCATAGCACTTTGATTCAAGTTTGATTGGACGTTATTGCAGTTGAACTCCTACAGACTCGCTTAGAGGTGTCCGCGGAAAGTAAAACCAAGGAGACATTATGAACAAGTTGGCTGATTGTTTTATCACCACTGAGAATTGAACTTGTCGGTATCCATGGTAACCAGTGATTCGAGATGAACTCTCCGACGGTGGATAATAAATGCCAATGAACGAAGTAAAAGGAATTGTGTGTCATTTGGTGCTGTGGAAAGACGTCATTGCTACATCAAATACACGTATCTCATCAAATCTTCTATCTTCCCCGTTTGCTGCTTGTATTTACAAACGACGTCAAAGTTATAATTTTATATCAAATTTGGAATCCTTTTTTTTTTACCGTCACCTTCTCCTTATCTTATATATGAGTTGAGCCGATATTAGTATAATGGCGATGTGTTAAAAAAAGTGAAATACTTGGTAAACTACCGATCTTCTTCAACGGAATTATCATTAGATCAATATCAAACTTGTGATTATTGTATAATTAAAAAATGCAAGTACATTAAAATACTTGTCCTTTGGTAAAGGTAATTGCTTCAAAATGCTGATGAACAAACAAAATTACTTCGTATCAAATAATTGGATAAAACTGGAAATATTTTGGGTTTTCAATTCAATTTTTATTTTTTTTGAGAGTAAAAATTAAACGAGAGGGATATCACGAATAAATAATATATATATATCATCTGAATATAACTATTATCCTTCGCACAATTTTGATGATCATTTTTGAAAGAATGTGTACAAATGTTTTTTTACTCAGATTCTCCTGGTATGAGAATAATGATTTGTAAATTGTTATGATTAAATATCATTAAATGAGTAATGATGATGCAATTGATGAATATGGTTATTATTATTTTTTGATGTACAATATCGACCAAATATTTAGATATCATGCAATAAAGAAATGTAAATATGTTATTATGATGTGCAATGGATCCTAACTATGAACAGAAAGTGTTATATGTATTTTATTAGAAGTCTGTCTAATTTTGTAGAATAACCATGACTAAAACAGAATATTTTTTCTTTATTTTGTTGAGTTTAAGAAATGTAAATAAAGGAATTCGAATTAGAGATGGCCCGCTCGTTACGCGAAGATGTTATATTTTCACTAAGGTAAACATGTAGAGAGCATCTTTTCATGAACTTACGTTGAATTTCTCTTAACCAAGATAACATAAATATAGACAAGCATTTTACAAACACGTGGTATTTATGACTAGTATTTTTTTTAAATTAACTTGGTGCTATAAGGTTGATTCCTCTTAAGCCCAATCTTTGTTATGTTTCGAAAATGAGAGCAAATACTATGTGCCTTACAATGAACATCAAATTTTAAGTGCCTCGATTGGGCTTGGGTGCGCATGCGTACCTGTTTTAATGTTTGAATGTATAATAGCGGAATGGAGTACAAAGGATACTCTTTATCATGAAGTGCAATTGAAATGTATACAGTCTTCTTTGTCATTGGATTTTTACTATGAGAAAATCATTAAAAGAATGAAAAAAATATGAATGCCTATTTCTCCGTGTCATCATTTAGCCTATACCAAAGTATTTTGATCGTATTATCATTCTATTTCATTACATAAAAATAGGTAGAAAATAACTGAATATTATATTAAAATGAGATTAGAAAAAAGTAATTTACTGAGATATCAAGAGAAAGAGAGAAAGTTAAAGAAACGACGAAATTGGCAACAATAGTACAAATTGACTTATTGCCATTATAGCACCAAACAAAGAAGAAGAAGAATATCATAATGATTATATTTGTGCTGTTTATTTCATCTTTTGGATACCTTAATACTTTCTTCCGTTTTTATCTAATTGTATCTAATATGACAAGGACAACAATATAAGCTGTGCTTATTACGACCCCCTTTTCCATGTATACATGTACTTTTTAACGAGCTTACTTTTTAAAATCATACAAACATCTGACGATGTATATGGAAACAAATATACATCATAATTACATATCTAAAGCGATCACAGCCAACAGCTGAATAAAGGATTCTTTTATTATATTCAACACAATCTCCAAAAAAATACATACATCGTAAAACTCTCGCTGAATTGTTCTCAATTTCTAAAGCCTGTGTAGTTTCCTTGTAATTTTTTAAATCGTAAGATGGCAAGTAAAGGTCATGGATTAGGTAGGCATATGCAACATATCGTCGACCACCTCATAATTATTCATGCTCTTTTTATTACAAATGATTAAATATCAGTTTTGATCAGACAGCCATATCTTTGTCAGCGACCTACGGAGATTTCAGGAAGCGGATAACTCGTTTTTACAAACCCATGATTAGCCACAAATTCATGATTTCGATACTATCAATTCAATTCAATTCACATTTATTCGGCAAAAGATAAAAATAAAAATGAAATTATTACAAATGAAATCATTACAAATACCGGGATTGCTAAAATAAGTTAAAAACTTGTAAACAAGCAACCCCAAACATAAAAACACACATTTACAATACAATATGATAAAATACGATACAATACAATACTATTAACCTTACATAATTACAAAATATATGAATCAATTATGTATTTCAATAAATCAATTAGTAAGTCTTTGCGATCGGATTCACTGTATGTGAGTTAAGCCTAACAGCAGTTGTTTGGCCAGGAGGGATTAGACGTCCTTGCGAGGTCACTGGTAGGTGGTTATCTCATCAAATCGGCTCTTGAATAACATTAGAAAAAAGGGGATCATAGGGGACCAACAGGTACCGCTTAAGCATTGTTGGCTAAATAGAGGGCGCAAGTAGTGTAGTCCCGCTTTAATACGAATCACAGATGTGAATAACAAATCTTCCCTCGATAGATAATCTACAAATTGCAACATGACGAATAGTGAGCGGGTGCGGATCGGTATATGTCATGAACGGGGTTTGGTCGTGATCGTCGAACACGTTGGCGACTCCCCGCTCGTACGTGACGAGGATTGACAGCGTTCTGTTGCTACTCAGTCCATACGATGGGTTGCGTTTCGAAGCTACCACACATCTAACCTTACACCGACAAATGAGATGAGCACGTCCTCCTATATCTAGGAAAACAAAACAAAAACAGATCAAATGAATGCTTACTCTTGCTTAAGCATTAAACAAACATCGGTGTATCCAGACATTTATAAACAGGGGGGGGGGGGGAGGAGTTGAGTCCTTTCAAGCTTATTATAGGTATAGCACACCAAAAATAATTACAACAAACACATGTTATTTGATGGTTGCAAATGATCAAGCTTTATGAAAGCTTCAACAACAAAAAACAGAATTGAAATCGGTCAATGCGTTGTGATTTTATACCATTTTTTTTTATATCGCAAAATTACCGAAAAACCTGCCAGAAATGGTAAAATTGTCAAAAATGGCATAATTCGACAAAGTTGACAATTTAATTCATCACTTTCTCGGACACAAATAATAAATTAAATTATCAGACACTAAAATATCATCTTTGTGGTGAAAAATACAAAAAAGAAAATTCATATATCTATTACCGTTTTGAAAACAGAAGCCAACAAAATAAGTCATTTTTGCAATTTTTGCGAATCTGCAGATATAAAAAAGTTGTGAAAATAACTAAGTCCGCCTAATTAATATGCGCATATGTAATCAAATCAAAACCGAACATGATACATCAGTGAAACCTATGTATATCAGACAGGTATGTAAATATATTTCATTTGTAATCAAATAAAATCATGAATATTCATCAAATATGCAAATTTGGTCATTTTAGCTAATTATATATTCGCGCACTCATTATGAAAATTAGGAAAGTCAAACTGTTCATTTTGGGGGCATTTTTAAAATCATATATTCATAGATCATATTCACACCAAATATTGACCTTAAATTCCTAATATTTTTGCAATGCCAATACAATATGGCGATGGAAAGTACTTGGATCACCGTCACAGCTATTTCCTCATGTGTTTCACAAATAATTCAGAAAAAAACGATCATATGATAAGAATTTGTAGACTTTCAGCTACATCACAGTATATCTGCCTTTTTCAAAGATGTCAGATTTGAGGATTTATGACGATTTTCCGAGATACCATTAAACAGGCCATAACATTCCACAGGGACTGAATTTCAGAGTGGCAGAAACTTTAATGATCCCAGTACAGTTGTGGCTACCTTGAGTGTCAATAACAAATTAATTTACTGAGTGAAACACATGAGGATATTGCATTTTTGTAGGGGAGTTTTATACATTGAGGTGCATTTTTTTCACCACGCAGAATAGCAGCGCGAGTCAATGGTCGATCAGCGGGCCATGTCACACATGGCTGAAAAGACAATATTCTAATTCAATAATTAACATATTTTACACATGTCTATAACAATGAAACTACACAGAATTGTAGTTAAAGGTATGCTTAAAATATATGTGAAATTAAAATTCAAAAATATTGTTTTTTTTGTTTTTTTAATATATTAACAAAAAATGCTATTTCTACCAACTGACTGCTGTTGTGTGTGTGTGTTCGCGGGGCAGACTGTTTGCACAGGCAGTGTGATCACCCTACTAATAACAGGTCAATAAACGATTCCACCGTAACATGGGAATTGGCATAATGGGTGGGGGGGGGGGGGAGAGGGGGCGGCGGCTAAACAGGCTTTACTCGATGGATGAAATTAAAACCAACAGGACCATTGGCATTGGTTAGGGGAGGGTGTAGGAGGTGTCGCAGCGTCTTCTTTCCTTTTTTATTCCCGCTATCTTTTTTTTCTGGGCATTTTACCATTTGATTGGATATCCTATTCCAATGCCTTTTGGGAGAGTAATTCTTCAGGGTTCAAGTAGATTATTGTAAATCATAAAATAACTCAATTCGGGGGCAAAGATACAGAACTTACAAAACGGCCTACCTTCACCATTTGAACCTTGTATCTAACAACTTCAACATAGGCGTTGTAGTAGGTGGGGTAGAATGACTTTTTTTATATTTTTTTTAAATAATAATCTTTTAGTCCACTCCAAATTTTATTAAACCGAAAATGGTGCCCTTCCCTCATTTCTAGCAAATTCAGACAACGAATATTTGTGAAAAAAGTTGGTATCGTTGTATTTTTATGTCGTGTCCGTGTTCAAAATCCTATCAATATGCTATGACAGGATTACGTAATGCAACACCCGAGACTGACACAAACGATCGAAGTCTCAAAATATTTGGTTGTTTAGATATTATTTAGGTATTATTCACCTTGAATAAATTGAATGAATAATATATAACTATATAATGAAACATTTTAAATGAATCGAGAATTTCACCATCATTTTGATTATCTTACATATTTTAACGAATTAAATGAATGGACGAATTCACAATCTGGCTTTTGACAGGTAAAAATATTTCGACGCAGTCTTTCAGAAACCATGTAGGCAGTGGGTCGAGAAATGTCAGGAAAGACATTGGCAAATCGAGGGCAAAGTAAATTATAACATTTACATTGAACACAAAAGAAGAAATACTCCCCTTAATGGTGCCCTGGCAGCCATTTTATGCCCCAACGGAACCTCGATTAGAGTATGTTTTTATGAAGAAAGTAAGTAACATGTGATCATAGCCCTTTATTTGGTCTTTTCAGAATGTATGCACGTGTTTGCATGTGCCCCCCAAAATTTCCAAGAACTGTTGAACTTTTTTAGACCCCTCCCCAGGACGTCGATCAAATTCTGGCTACGGCCCTGATCCCCGGACAGAGACTCCTGGATCAGGCACTGGAAGAAGTACTTCTCTCTATTCAATATTTCATTTAAAGTAAATTATTGATTGTAATACATCCAGCTCTTGAATGGGTAAATCTGTTGATTTATCCGACATATCTATTTCTGTATTTACCGAGAGCGCTGCAAATTTCGTGCTGTCTTCTGTTTCTTATTCCCCACCCTATTGGAATCAAGGGTGCTCGGTCGCGTTCAGACGCGATCATCAAATCATTGCTGAGAAAACTTCGACATCGGAGACGAAAGAATCTTGTTAACGCGTCCTCAGGTCTTTCGTGACATGACTGAGCATGTACACCTGTGTAGAGAGAGAGAGAGAGAGAAAGAGATTTAAAAAAAATGGAAAGAGAAAGAAGGGTACCGCAGTAAGAACTTGCGAAGAACAAACTATATCCCATTTTGGGGGGTTTTGATAATAATTTTAAATCGAATGCACGGTGAAATGATTAGAATATCGAGTTTTTCTTGGCTACTTTAGAGACAATATATGCCCACGTATCCTGTTTAAAGAATCTTGCATCCGCAATATGACTTTTATTTCAAACGTGCAAAGTGGATATTAATGGTAATTATACTACCTAGAACTGTTTACATGTATATCAATCATTTAACAAAAGGGGGGGGGGTTGAAAATATAAAGCATACAATTCTGATCAACAGGGGTTAGGGGCTATTGGTACTTCGAAATTGAACAATAACGAGTTATTCCAAGGAGCGCAAGTCAGGCAAAATGCTTCAAATTTTCTACCCTGAATGATAAATCTTGAGTCATTTAAAGTCACATCTTCTCGACATTGCGTTTGTGTATGATTTTTTTGAGATTTAGCGAAAGGGGGTCACGTGTTATTTCTCTGAACATGAAATGATAACTCGGTCTTTCAGCTTATTTAAAGATATTTTCGGCAATTTCTTTTTGCAAAATTTAGTTCTACACTTCATTTCGAAAGATTATTAATAAAAGGATTCCTTATATTAAAACAGTAGAGGTGAAGACCGATCGATATTCAGCAGACCTACCTGGTAGACCGGTTCCATTTATCACAGTAAGCACGATTGGGTAGTAGATCTGATCCAGACAACAGATTGAACAAGAACTTACATTTTAAAAAACGACAAGATAATATTCCGAACCTAAACAATACATTGCCCAAAATATCCTTATATATAATCCTTCCTGCATGGGGTTACTACTCAAGTTAGGGATATAGGATTAACTTAGACAAAACTATAATTTCAAATCTTGATTTTGGGGAACAGGCTATATATGTACGGAAACCGTACTAGAGCCGTTTGTTATACAATGAACATGAATTTGTTAGGGTTATGATCACGAAACGAAATACTTTATCAAGCATTAAATTCAATTTATATTAAATTCATTGATTAAAACAAGAAGACCTCATTATCTCCTTGAAATAACATTATGCAATAATTTAATACATTATCGATACTTGTAAAATCCTATAGTCATTCCACCTATTGATATACATGTATATTATTTTTGATGCATGACTATATCTTTGTTTTGATTGTTAATTGTCTATTTTTGTTTACTGTCAACTCAAAAAAAAAAAATCATTTTTGTATGAGTGTATTATGTTAAATATATGTGTACCGCAATACAATGTAACACGATGAATTTCCATTGCTAAATGGACAATAAAGATGAACCTTATGAACCTTATGAACCTTACCTTATGCCCGATATATTGTTTTATGGAAAACTGTTCCGATGATAATATTGTTTCACAGTGATTACCCTACACTACCCGAATTCCTAACTTTAACTCTAGACCAAAAGTGATATCTAACCCTAACTCAATCATATAACCCTCAATCCGATTGCAACTTTAACCGTATAGCCCTTAATCTCGGACGCAATAAATCCCGGATAACGTCGCGAGATCCACGATTCGCCAACATTTCCGAAAATATCCGAATCTATAAAATCCACTTATTATGTGTACAATAAGGGTTTCCTCATGAAAATACGTACGCTGAAGAGATTACTGAGTGAAGGGACTGAGTGTCCCTGAACTTTTGCACAATAAAATAAAAATGGCTTTCAAGTTAATGGAATAATTCAATTAAAGGGATCTAGTTTTTGTTTCAGACCGCAAATGCCTTCAAAGAGCATGGTTATTGCTATTATTATTATTTATGACATTTTTAGTGCTCTTTCAGGACCTAAATTTCTATTAAGGTAACCTTGTTTTGTACTTAATGGGTGAAAATGAAACGAGCGTTTCAAAGAGCAGAGCTCTTATTTCTAAGGGAGCATGAAAACTTATGCACAATAAAAAAAAATGGCTTTCAAGTAAATGGAATAAGGTAGGCTAATAAATTTGAACATAAATATTTTCTGTGGGAGCAAGATATACAAAACCGCTTGGTATAACCTTTTTATTTCATATTTTTAGAAGCAAAAAAAAACCCGATTATGCAGGCGTCTCAAACAAACATTCACACACACACACACACACACACACACACGCATTCATACACACACACACACACACACACACACACACGCAACACACGCCGTCGTACGTAAACACTCGTCGCCCGCGCTCGAGAGTGGCTCATTTCAGAACAATCGGATAGATCTCTGCAGAATCGGATAAATATTTTGCACAGCAATTAATCGACAGTTCATACCAGGCATTTTGACCCGTTCAACGTGTTCTTAGTCAGCGGTGCGCTATTTTTAAAAGAGGGGTTTCCTGAAACTTCTTTGATTCAACATCTGACGCTAATTGTTGAAATCGAGGGGTTTACACTCTTGATGCAATAGAAGGATATTTGTCCGTGAATATATAACTGGATGATGAGTCCGCTTTGTAGCTCGAAATAAGACAGGTACGTACGTTTGTATACACGTTGGAGGCTTTATCAAAGAAAAGTCATTTATAACCACATCTATAACAAGGTTTTCGTTGAATGTTTGCTTATATCCATTTTAGCCCTCATTTTGAACTCCACAAGAGCTTAGATGTACAGCAAACTTTAGTGTTTTTTGTATAGAACCTTCATTTCCAAAGAAATTTTACAAGGGAATTTGTTTAGTTGAAAGAATTCTTTCCTGATAAGCAGATTTTTCATAAAATGTCACGTTTTCATAGGTGACCAATTTCGTCATGTTTGTGTTGGTGTTCACGTTGCTCGGGATTCTACTTCAGGGAACAGGTAGGAACCGAATGTTTAATGTTTATATATATATATATGTAGATACTAACACAACGAGGAATGAATACTCGGGTCTATTACAACTGCGTTTGATTTCAAGCAAATTGTTTTTGTCTTGATTAAGTAGAAATGTAACGAAATGTAACGAAGTGAAACATAAAAGAAAACAACAAAATACATTTCTTGTAAAAAAAAAATCAATCCTAGTAAAAAATATAATTATCGACTTTCCTGATTCATTTCAATTAAAACTAAATTGATAAAACATGTCTAAGCTAATTCATATCAATTTATTTTAAGAGAGCAGTTCTGCCTTTACTAACTTCTGTTTCTTGCCCTTTTTTCTTGACCCTTTTCAAATGTTTCATTCTGAATTATATGGCTGGTGCTTTTTTTGTATACACAAACTAAGTATAAAAGTACATATTATTGCATGCACAGAAACATTTTACAATTCTCCTATTCATTTGAAACTTTACAGCTTTTGCCGCTGAGCAACCCAGTGTTATCAAGATTAAGTGCCCATCGAAGACGTTGGAAAGTGGGGAGGTTATACAATTAGTCTTAAAGGAGGCCGTTACTTCAGGCATCCCAAGTGTATTTAATGTACCCTCGCAGTTATCAACATGGTACCACTGTTCGATACCAGGTGAGCCGTAGGTTTGGTACAACGTCACTCCAACAGTACTTCATTACTTCATCTATATCAGTTTTATATGATTTTCCATAGGAGTTATCAAAAAGGTGGTTCTGTTCAATACCGGGTAAGAATTGTGATGGTAATTATTGAATTGAAATTTATTTCCTTAATCATGACAATATATACAAAGATAAAATATGGAATTTCATAACATGTAACAATATCAAAATTACATATAAATTGATATAACAGCATTCAAAATATAAAGAAAATATGAAGGTTTAAACCATAGTACAAATGGAAAATGGTGCATCCAATGGTGCATCTGTAAAAGCCAGTAACCTCATCCATTTCAGGTATATTTGAGTTTTGAGTTGTTCAAAGTTTACTTATGTGCAACATAGGGTGATAAACTCAGAGATACTCTAACAAATGAAAGTACAACTGCACCTCAGGATATAAGCTAGACCTAGGTCCATTTGAATTCTGGTAACGATTTTTTTTTTTTTAAATAGTTTTTTATCATGATTCATACACAAGGAAATGAGACGCAGATATTTTTTTTTAATATAACTAGAAAGACGCAATAACACAGACAATTTTCATCTCTGACTATTTATTACCCTTATTCTGACACTGCATTTACTCTAGCTATATGGTTACACAAGATAGTCAAGGTCGATTCCTCGTCAGTCTCCACATCTTTCTCAGATAGCCTAACCAAACGAACGCAAGGTGTACGGAAAGCTAAATGCATAACTATCCACAAATTATAATAGTATTTAAAATGGGGAAAAGCCATTATCACGGAGCTTGTAAACAACGCTTCTAACTTCATGTGCCGGCCTTCATATTGAATCTATTATTTAGGTATGCGCAAGTTCACAATTTGCACTTCACAAATATCGCAAACAATAGACCGGGTGACTATGAATTGTAAGTGTAATTCCTGGACAAAAGTTATTCTGGGTCACTTCTTAAGCTTGCCAGGCATGGTAACAAATAATGCATGCTAAGTGAATTTCAGTGATGCTATTATGCATAGCAGATCAATCAAATAGAAACAATGGTAACTAGCAGCTCTTGGGAAAACATGAACTGGGACACTGTTTCCCGCTCAAAAGCTGACTAGTGTATTGATACTTCTGTTTTGTGAATGCGTTAAGTTGTTAACTTTTGTTGTGATATGCCTCCCATAGTGCACTCATTTTGAACAATCTGACTGGTTTTTTCCTGTTGCCACGTTCTGTTCTATAATCGTTTAGTCTTTCAGTTATTATTATAATCATTGACATTGTATTCATTTAGTCGTTTTCATCTTTTTCGCTAATTTTTGTAGGGAGGGGGGGGGGGGGAGGGGGGGGGGGGGGCAACGATAATTGAGGACAGCCCTTTTCATTACCATCATTATCATAATTATTTTTATTATCTTTTTGTATTGTTTTTATTACTATTGTAATTTCATCTTCCCTATTTTATTATGATTTCTATTTTAATTACATTTTTTTTTATCTTTATCATTACTATTATCGTTGATATATGTCTTTATTTTTCATTCATTTTTCTATCAAAATGAATGTGTTTTTTATTATCGTCTATGATATTTCGTTTGAATTTTTGTGACTGGAAATCAAATAAATAGATGAAATAGAAATTAAAATCACAGGGTCTGTTGGGTACCATCTTCTTTCTTTTTGATAACTAGCCCTTTAATATGTTATATACCTGTAACTATTATCCGAAGGTTATTGGCAATTTATACATGATGTCAATGATTACATTTTTGACCCGAGGGAGGACAATGGATAACACATTGGTTACAAAAATGTATTAACGATCTGCTCTAAATGTATACCCTGCTTTTAAAAACGTGTTGACATGATACGCATCATCCCCTCAACGTTCCATAGAAAGGTCCATTAAAAAAGCGAGTTAAACATTAAATGCGCACTAATATAATTCAAGCTCCCAAATATTTATAAAAACAAAATCAGTTTCCTTGTTACATTACATGAGGATGTCTCTAAAGAACTTTCTACTTCGTTGGATGGTGTGTCTCATGTTTTTTCTACTTTTGCACTGTACTATCATTCTGATGTGTCACTGCTCATTTAGATGTGTTTGTTGTGTATGTAATATTGTATTTGTATAGTTACATGCCTACAAATATAAGCTACAAATAAATAAGTGCTTCCATTCTTTAATGTTATTTATTTTCTCCGAAAAAATGTTATAAAGTTTAAAACATTAAAGTGTCAGTTTCAAATTATCAAGTAATGGCGTCCAGTTAAAGGGCCCGTGACATCAAAATACAAGTGTATTCCTGTTGGTGTGCAGTCCTGCATACATCTCATATTTTGATATGTAAACTTCTGAACTGGTTTCATAGATTTTTGAATATTTTTTGAAATATTTGTTTTTTCAAACTTGCTAAGCTCCACCCCAAAAAACTCCAGATCTCATTCCCCATGTGACATCATCTGTCAGTCATCAATGAGCTAACATGCGAAAGTGGTATGTATCTTTGCCGAAGTCGACCACCTGTTACAATATGTAATACAATAGCAACATATAAGTTGCTATGTCAGACATGATGTAGCATGACCAGGAAGACAAAGGCAACGATGATGTATTGTACGTATGTATGGAAGCAAGCAATTCTATTATGAACGTTTGCTTAGCTGGGGGAAATTACATACCATTGTCTATTCTAGAATATTAGTTTAGTCTGACATGTCTGACATATCAACTTAAATGTTGCTATGGTTTGTGGTTTTGTAACACGTGGTCAACTTTGGCAAAGTTACATGCCACTTTATCAAGTTAGCTCATTGATGACTGACAGATGATGTTACAAGGGGAATGAGATCTGGAGGTTTTTTGGGTAGCTTAGCAAGTTTGAAAAAACAAATATTTGAAAAAATATTAAAAAATCTATGAAAAAAATTCAGAAGTTTACATATTATCAAAATATGAGATGTATGCAGGACTGCACGTCAACAGGGACACATTTTTATTTTAATGTCATGGGCCATTTAATGACTTGTTACTTGCATATTGTTTGGTGAAATTTCAGCGTGTTTATCGAACCCCTGTCTACATGGAGGAACCTGTGAGGAAACAGATGAGGGGTATAACTGCACTAGCCTGCAAAGCTACTGTGGAGACAGATGCGAGTACGGTAAGAGGAGGAAACTAATTACATGCGAAAGAGAGAGATAAAAGAAACAGCGATATAGACAAAGAGAGAAAGAGAGACACAGAGTAGGCGACATATAGGCAAATAGAAACAGAGACAGAGAAAGAGAAAGAGAGACACAGAGTGAGCGATTGAGAGACAGAGGGAGAGACAGAGAGCCAGGCAGAGACACAGAGAGATAAAGAGAGACACATAGCAAGCGACTGAGAGACAGAAGGAGAGACATAGAGACAGAGAGCCAGACATAGACAGAGAGAGAGAAAGAGAGAAAGAGAAAGAGAGAGAGAGAAAGAGAGAGGGGCTAACTCCACAACAACATCTTCTGGAATTTTATTTAAAATAAGTTCAAGAGAATTTTTTTTTTTTAGTTTGGGGGAGTACTGTAGTGGTATACTTTAATATTGGTGAAGGTTTGTTTCTATAACTCTCATACGAATGGTCCGTGCTGACTTTTTTTAACAGGATCATTACATTTTTTATTTTGCTCAATTCATTGCATGAAGACTCCTTCGTCCAGTCTGTGAGACTAGTCGGTGGAAGTAAAAGTGAAGGAAGAGTAGTTATCACATCTTGTTCTCGCCCTACAACCTACATGTTAATCCATCAATTAAACTGGTCCAGGAACGCTTCACGGTTGGTCTGCAAGTATCTAGGATATGAAGGTAAAAGCTTTATCAAGTTTACAGTCCTGTATTCCGTTCACTTATCTTCGTCAGTTATATCCTAGTCACATCAAGGATACCGACATCAAGCGCAGTGTTTCCGTCATGGTCATGGCATCGTTTCACAAAACCGTCATAAATTCATTATCGCCGACAACCTATTAAACGCGTGGATGAATTTCAGATTAGAAAGGAATTGATCCTTCACATACCTTCATATCACAAATATGATTAGAAATGGCTGTTAAATTTGGACCTACTTTCACGTTACATGTCTGTACAATTTCATAAACATCTGCCATCAAGACTGAGTAAATTCTCTACTTTTTCGATGATTCCATTACCTCACTTGGGTGTACATTCATTCTTGTGTAATAAATAATCCTTCTTGCTCCCAGACACTTTTTTAAAACAATGTCATCTCATGACCGGAACTCATCAATATCTTTGAGGAATTAAGACAACTGTACATTATTGAGACATATCATAATTAGACTTATAAGTGGAAATATATTTTTTTTCCAATTGATCTTTCATATTTCTGTTCTTTCTGATTATATGCCAACAGATGTATTTGCGACAGTGGGAGGAGATCTCTTCGAGATCATGTCCTTAGATAATAATTCTGAGGCTGTGACTGTGAGATGCCCTGTCGATGTGACTAGCATTGCCGACTGCTGGTACGAAGAGAGGACGGCGATGAATCCTAGGGAGGAGAGTATAGCTGTTGTTTGCTGTACTGGTAAGTGTTTAAGAATTATAAGAATGTGTTGACTAGGAAACTTTAGATAGATTGAGTCGAAACATACGGATTGTCTTAGACATATTTTCGACACAGGCCCAGCTAACACGACAGGAAACGGCAAGTCAAGATCCGTTTTATTGCATAGCTATGTTATTTATACCAACGATTATCTAATGGCAATTATACTTTACATACCAAAATATAAATTTGTTTGGTTTCATTTCATACAGACATCCTTCACGATAAGAAGATGACATTTTTAAAATATAACAAAAAGGTGTTGAAATACCCCTTACAAGTAATCTATTTGGGATTCGTCAAAGCTATTTCTCAAGGAAATCTTTATGTTAAAGCCATGGAAATTCCGAACTGTACATTAGTTTTCTGTGCTCGTTAATTTAATGAATTAGCTAGCTACGCATTACAAACCTCTGTTAAGCTCTCTAATCTATAATGTTAAAACAGTTTTTACTAAAACTCTTCTGTGTAGTTTTGAAGCGTCAGACATCAGAGAATCAAGACACTCTGTTTGTTTTATTGTGCATCCTTAATACATTTCTACGTGTTTTTATTAATTAGCATTAGTTGAGACTCTCCACCTAAAACCTCCTCGGTATTCGGCACATATACTGTTCAAATTAGGTCGTAATATAATTTACAGGAATTCTGAACACCTGAGTATGGAAGGTGCTCAGACATTTGCTGGGCGACAATTGATATAGTATCATAATATTCAAAAGCACGACCTTGTGTGTAAGATCATGTTTAACAATAAAAAAATGAGATCCCACATTAACTTTCCATGTTAAATTTAAAAAAATATATTTAAGATTGAGTAGAATACGGTCGTAATTGGGTTTTAGGTTCAGTGTTTGAGTTAGGTAAAGCGTTCGGATTAACTGGGACAGGCATTCACTAATAAACAGTAACAGATTCACATGTCTCCTAACCCACATTTAGCCCAACTAGTAAGGTCATAATTTCGTGGTCCATTAAAACAAGTCTCTGACTTTTTAAGACCAGTGATTATTTTTCAACAGTGAACATGTGCAGCACACCTCGAGGTAGTCCAGTTGGTCTAGAAAGCGGTAAGGTTCCCAACAGCGCTATTACCTTCTCAAGTAAGTGGAGTCGTGATTTTGGTAAACCGACAGCCCGTCTTAACAGTCCTTCTGCCTGGATCGCCAATGATGCTGACGAAGATCCCTGGCTTCAGATCAAATTCGACTCCGCCTTCGTCATCACCGCCATCATGACGCAAGGCAGAAAAACTGGTAAAATTCATTGGGTGACATCATACACAGTTTCATCCAGTATGGACGGAGCATCTTGGACCTACTACCAGGATATCAACACCAACACAGTCAAGGTATTAACACTTGGTTTGCTTACTTGACCTCTCTCCACGGTCGCTCGTTTGTCACAGGTGCCATTTAACGGAAGGATTGCTTTATCTAGCACAGTAGCTTTTCCAAATTACCCTTGTCCCACCGTGATTACCTCCAACAACAGCATTATACAACCGGTATAGATCTTGCCCATAAAACAATTGAATAATCATGAAGCATTCGGTAGGTCTGATAAATACAATGCGACACAGGAAGATTATTTGTGTGGCATATAAAGAGTTTAAATCTAAATGAAATAAATGATTATAATTAATGGCGTAGTGTGAGCCCAGACATTGAGGGGCAATGGCATTATTGGGGAAGGGCACCGGTCTCATTGGGGGAAATGATATGTTGATTTACAAAACCACTGATTAGGGTGTGGTAGGGGGAACTATTGTCTTCCTTCCTCATCCTTTACCTATTTCCCTCTTTGCTGTACAACCTCTTTTTATAATTTGCCTCTTCTCCTTTTTGCTTCGTAATTCCAAAGGGGCACGTGCTCCCCATCCCCTAGTGCCCCCATATATCCACGACACTGAGTATATTTTAGAGAGCCTCGGAGAGGGAGAGGGAGACGCGAAAGATTACTCAGAAACACAGAAAATAGGCTATGTACGGCGGAAGTAGTAAGAAAGTAGTAAGAAATGTGCAAGCCCCATGAAAATCTAATTGACAGAAACAACAACATGTTTTGTTTAAATCTTGTTGGAAACATTGAATGTGTCCTGATCTCAAATTGTTGTGTTAATGTTAAGGTATAAATGCCTAACTGCCTAATAGTATGGTGAAAACGAGAAAAAATATGACGTAATGTGAATCTAGAATAGAAGACAGAAAACTGCTAAAAACTTATCCCTATAAAGGCTTAAGAAAGCTTTAAGTTTTGATTATTCGTTCACTTAAAATGACATTTTATTATCAAGAGTTGTATCAACCGAGACACGGACAGTTATAAGACTATAAGGGTCCACCGGTCCAGGATACTGGTAACTAAATGAGATTAAAGATAAATGTGAGTTCTGGTAAAAAAAGAAAATAATCATAATTCTCACAGAATCAAACGAAACGTACACTGAATGTTCAAGATTACAAATAAATGTCATTTGCCAAACAATTTTGGTAGAAAATGTATACTGGTTGAGTAATGAGCATAGAAAGATTAGGAAATCAATATTGGTAGCCTCGACACCATGTGTGAAGTCCCATATACATCTTTCTGTGTACAGTGCTTGTAATTTACCAAGACTGGGCCATTTATTATGATTTTTATTACTCCAGAACTGTGCAGTACACACCAATACTTATATGCTAAGTGATCAACTTTTTCTGATCCATTCCACACCTTTTCTTTCACAATGCAATCGGATGACCAGAAATCACCTTTATCTTTAATGTGAAAAGGAAAAGGTGGCAATAAATATCCAAATAAAGATTTGTCTCTATCATTGTGTTCAAATTTGAAGAAGTAATGATGAAGGTATGGACAATTTTAACAGAGATATTGCAAATGAATAGTAGCAAAGAAAGAACAAAAATATTTCAAAAGTAACATAATTGGTTTGATCATTGTATATTTGAAATTCAACACTTCAAACTCAAGTTGATCTCATTATCTTTTGGTTGTATTATCTCGTTTAGGTCTACACAGGAAACTACGACCAAAATAGTGTTGTGGTGCACACCATCTTTAAGCCGATCGAATGCCGATTCTTTCGTATCCATCCAAAGACGGCCAATAATGTACACCGGGCCCTTAGGCTAGAACTCACTGGCTATGGACCTCTCAATGACTTTTTAGGTGGGTAAGGCTGCGTCCTTAAAAAGACCCAGAAACAAAAGAAGGATGGGAATACCATGTACCCATTCACACCTGGGAATGTATAGATTAATGTTAAAGGACACTTGTGTAGGGCAGGGAATCGAACTGCGGACCCTGTGATCTTCAGTCCGGTGGCTGTAGGTGATGTAATCGAACGGTTTAAATATTCGGCTAGAGATGCCGAAACCGAGGATTCGATTAGCAAGCACGGCACTGACGACGCTAATACCTGAATCTAATCCTTAAATCGACTCCAAAACGACTAAAAACTTGTTTTTGTTTTTTTCGTTCTGTTGTTAAGAGGTGGTATTCTAAAAGTTCACTTGTGTTCATTTCCAGTTTGCTATTATGCACGCCTGTGATGTGTTCGTAGTAGTTGAACTAAAATGAGTTAAAAGAGTTTTTGTTTTCTGAAAACTCTTTTAGCAACTAACTTCTAAACAATAAAAGACCTAATAGATCTCTTTTATACACTGACAAAGTTTGTCTGTACGTTTGTTGTCTTCAGCTGCGATGAATCATGAAGAGGTAAGCTGTTCACGTCCTATCCGAGGGGAAGGAATGGCAGTGGAAGATGGACGAATCCCAGACTCTAGTCTTACCTCCTCGTCCAGTTTTGATCATCGTTACACTGCATCAGATGGAAGATTGAACGGCGGAGCGTTACAAGAGGAAAAGGTAGCATAGCATGCCAGGAATGATGACATAGATAAATGGGTCAAGGTGAGTCCGATAACACTTATTATAATAACGACCCCCCCCCCCCCCCATCGGAAAGCCACTTCAGCATAAATGCAGTTCTTCCTGAAGGTCGTACACTTACTTAACTTTAAGTCCAAATGACACTCTCACCCGAACCCTAGATATGGTATTAATCATTAATGAATTACAATACCTCGCCCTACTGCTTTGAAAGCAAGTATTTATTACACATTTCTTGGTAATTATCTACCTACTTCTAAACTTTTTTTCGCATTGCCTTGGACAGTTGGAAACCCTCTATTAAAGATATTATGGTAAGAGCACATTTTGTTTTGTCCCAAAAATTTCGCACGACTCAGGGGGAGAGGGGGGGGGGTAAGGTCACTTTTTGGGGTCACCCCCCCCCCCCCCCCCACTGCGTACGTGCCTGGCATTGGTGTTCTAAGCCTATCACAAAAGGAAGGACAGCAATGGGAAACTTTGATAAAGCTACGCGCCTGCATTCTGTAACTTGCATTACTTACAAATGTGTATTTATTTCCGACAGAGTAGCCAAATTTTTGCGTTGTCAAAGATATTTCATAATATATATATATATATATATATATATATATATTTATCAGTTGCTAAGTCTTACTTGTATTAATGCATTGACGAGTCAGATAGATCTTGAAAAGACCTCTACCGTCACTGGTGTTATCGTACAAGGCCGATGGGGACGGGAACAATGGATTACTTCTGTCAAGGTATCCTATTCGCTGGATAACGTGACATGGATTTACGCTTTGGAACCACAATGTGGTGAACAAAAAGTAAGTACTGAGCACAGGTAATTTAAAGTATATACAATATATAGCCGGTATCGTTCAATGCGAGGCTGTGTGTGCAAAAGGCATAGGGAAATCTTGCATCATCGATCTGTTGTTGATTAACAATGTTTCAAGTTTTACAAATCTGAGATGCATGGCCCAACGTGTTATCAGTGTCTGTGACATGGTGTAGTATTGAAGCCCTAAAAATGATCATGAAGTTCTTCAAAAAATACTCATTTTCCCCAAATCTTTTGTTCAAAGCTGTTTGGCAAACAGTTTTTGACATTTCTAATTCAAAACATAAATATCATGATAATCAGACAGACGATCAGCTTGTTAAAGCTATAGGATTCCTGATCGACCAAAAGGTTTATAACTATGATTGTAGCATGAGCTAAATCCAGGATTTTGTTTAAAATCTTAGGCAAACATACCATATCCCTTTAAACAAAGAATAATGGTGTGTATTCCAAAGCGTTGGTCATTAAAATAAAGTGTTATTATTGATTGATTGATTGATTTGAATTTTATTCCATTTCATATCAATTATTTGCACAATAAAGAACATAGTTGACGAGTAAGTTCAAAGTTATGAAATGAAACAGGAACCAACAGGAAAGCATATCTTGTTTGTGTAGGTTCCCAAGAATAAATATAATATGAACATTGTTTTCATAAATCAGTTTAAAGTGTCTTAATAATACCTTTAAAATAGATATAATATAATAACATATTTTCGTAAACCATTTGACGAATAAATAAAGGACTAATTGACCAGCAGCATTCTTTTTAAAAGTACATATAAAGAGCATGTTGACTTAGCAAGATTTTCCCCATGCCTTTTGTACGGATCGTCTTGCATTGAACTTTAAAGACTCTATGTTTATCGTGCATTTTGTTTACGCCGTTTTCGGCATATTTACCAGGGCTCGATTTTCCAAAGTTACGCCTTCACCGAATGATGGCGCAATTGAAAATACACTACAACAGTGATAGGAAAGTCCATACAATACCCAGCTTTTAATAAACACAAGTGCAATGTTGAAAGATATGTTGAAGAAGATAAGTTAATAAATATCTGGATAAGAAAAGAAAAGAAAAGCGAAAACATACATTTGAACAGACATAAGGAGAAGGTGAAAGGAAGATATTTTAAAAAAAATACAAATACAAAAAGAAAAGCTCGAGAAGAACATTAGAGAAAGAGAATGGAGAAAGATACAAGGAAAGGAAGTGGAGATAAGATCAACAAAAATCTAATCTAAAGAATTCAGAGGAAAAGGTCGAAAACAGACAATTAATATTTCACCCGTGGGCCTTTGTAACTGCAAACTTTAAAAATTTCTTTAAACATGGCAATTGCAGCTTACTTGTTAAAGTTTGTAGATGCGACTTTAAAAATTGAATGATGGTTGATAATGAACAGCCTAAGTAGAATTGTAGCAATTCACATGCAGCTTTTATTGCTGGTATTGTTTTCAATCTTATATGCTACTACCCCCTACCCTCCCTGTATACAAAAAACACTTATTCAACAATCTTGCTAATAATTTCACACTGTTGTTGCCTATTCGGGCAGCGAGATTGTTTAATTGGAATTACATCTATTGTTTTGTTTTATCTAATACGTTTCGTGGCAAAACTGCATTAGATTAATAAATGTCAGAATTGAATTTGCTTTATCATTTCGCAAATTCAGAAAGTCAACGGTAAAGTTAATATTTTGGTAAGAGAGGTCGCCGGTCCATCTGGAGACTTTGTGATTTTTCGCAAGTATTCCGTCGTTTCGGTTTTATGTCATCATATCCGATACTTATACCTAGCTTACATGGGCATCGTTTTTACCCAATTCTATCAAGTGTATTCTATATAACAACGCATGTACTTGTATTTCTAATTTTATTTTACTTTGTGAGTACACATTTGCAATTCAGCTTATGCCGCGAAACATATTGTGTAATAAAACAATTTTAATTGAACCGAAATATCCATGCAATTCCTTAACATTATCATTTCTTCCTCGTGATCTTCAGGTCTACCCAGCAAACTACGATAACTACACTCCCGAGACCATACTGTTCCCTCGACCAATCACTGCTCGATACGTCAGAATACATCCACTCACGTGGCAGAAGAACCAGGGCATGAGATATGAAGTTCTTGGCATAGCTGAACAAACGGAACTTTCACAGCATGAAGACTTCTACTAAACTGTAAATGTGTTATTTTTTTAATGTTGTCATGATTAATATTATTATTATTATTAATGCTATTATCATAATAATATTATCATTTTTCATAACTATTATTATCATCCTCATCATGCTTATTATTATAATTACTATTATCATTATTATTACTCTGTTATTATATATTATTGTTATTATCATTTTTATTATCATTCTTATCATTAATATCATTATCCTTATCATTATCATTATTCTTATTTTTTGTAATTGCTATTACATTTTGAAAAGCAGGAGTATTCGCTAGTATTGCTAGTAGAGTCACACCGTGGAGGTGTTTGTGGGTTAGGTCCCCAGTCTTGAATAACAAGGTACGGATTTCGAATCCCTGTCACGGCACAAGTGTGTCCTTTGACAAGACATTAGTTTTACATTATTTTACCACTCTCCACCCAGGTGAAGTAAATGGATACCCGGTATGAATTAGTTCATTAAAGGGATTGGGTAACTTTTTCTCAGATTCTGAAACAAAATCCCGGATTTAGCTCATGCTGCAATGATAATTATAAACCTTTAGGTCAGTCAGGAACCCCATGACTTTTACAAGCCGATCGCCTGTCTGATTATCAAGATATTTATGATTGGAAATCGAAATTTCATTTTTCGTTTTCCTAACGGTTTTTTTAACACTACAGTCTATTGGGGAAAATGAGTATGGTCACTCAAAGATTTTTACGTTTTTGGGGCACTTCCAGATCATTTTGAAGCGCAAATTTGTCAGGGCTTCATTACAGCATATCAGAGACACTGATAACCCGTAAAGCCATGCATCTCAGACATTATTATGTCAGACATTATTAAATGATGCCAGATCGCTTTTATAGAAGCCACTCTTAAACCGGATGTAATGACAGTGTACATATTTGTAAGGAATACTTGTGTACAATTATGTTATATCTAGCCCATCTTGCGGCATCAATTATATTTCATCATGCATGCATTGTTATGATTATATCAGTCTGTGACAGAAAATAATTATACGTTACCATTCATGATATATAAGCTACACACAAAAAACGGAACTACACTGTCGCTCATAAAGGTGGAATATTTTTTTTATCCCAATTTATGGAATTATTTTAAAAATAATTTAAAAATAATAGATCTAGATAATAGTATACATTCTCAGATTTTATTGAATAATAATTTGCCAATGTGTGTTTTGCGTGACTGCTAAAGCATGTATATGCTACTATGCTTATCAACTAGGGGACCTATGCCCTTAAGTCATAAATGACAGTAATGAGGATTAATGCCCCACAAAAGGGCACTAATATAGCACATCGACACGGTGTTGATCCTGGGGCCTCACAGTTACGAGGCCATTGCTTTGTCACTGAACCATGACTGTACGCAGCGGGGGCTAGGGTAGGGGGCAGTTTCCATAATTAAAAAAAAAAAAATGCAATAAATTTTCAATAATTTATTGCATTTTACCCGGGTCCCGGGTAAAATATTCCACCGTTATGAGCGACAGTGTATAAGTATGGTGAGTAAAAATCGTAGCTAACTCATTCAGTCGAGAGAATATATCTAATAAATGCATTATTTTACACATTTGGTGAAGACACCACCTTTCTCTTAGTGAAATTTTACACACATAATATTTAAAACGAGTATGTGACCCGATTATTTTCTCGATGAGTCTTTTTACTCATTAAAGTACATGTAAGTTAATATTGGATGAGTATTCTCCAGCTTTATTGACGGAATGAGTAAAAATATTCACAAGTGTGTAGAGTGGCTTTTCGCTCCCTAATATGTCACAGACTCAGGCGCGGATCCAGGGGGGGGGCCGAGCGTGCCTTGGCCCCCCCCCCCCCCGCAAAAAAAAAAAAAAAAAAAAAAGGAGAGAGAGAGAAGGAAAAGAAGGGAAAGAGGAGAGAAAGGGAAAAAAGAAAAGGAAGAAGAAAAGAGGGAAGAAGGAGATCGGGGGGGGGGAGGACTTGCCTCCCCCTCCCCCCCCCCAATAAACAAAATAAAAGAGAAGGAAGGAAAGGGAAAGAAAAAAGATAAAGAGGAGATAAAGGGAAGGACAAAATAGGAAGAAGAAAAGAAAAGAAGGGGGATATCAGTTGCAATTTTTTTTTTTATTTTACTTTGTGAGTACACATTTGCAATTCAGCTTATGCCGCGAAACATATTGTGTAATAAAACAATTTTAATTGAACCGAAATATCCATGCAATTCCTTAACATTATCATTTCTTCCTCGTGATCTTCAGGTCTACCCAGCAAACTACGATAACTACACTCCCGAGACCATACTGTTCCCTCGACCAATCACTGCTCGATACGTCAGAATACATCCACTCACGTGGCAGAAGAACCAGGGCATGAGATATGAAGTTCTTGGCATAGCTGAACAAACGGAACTTTCACAGCATGAAGACTTCTACTAAACTGTAAATGTGTTATTTTTTTAATGTTGTCATGATTAATATTATTATTATTATTAATGCTATTATCATAATAATATTATCATTTTTCATAACTATTATTATCATCCTCATCATGCTTATTATTATAATTACTATTATCATTATTATTACTCTGTTATTATATATTATTGTTATTATCATTTTTATTATCATTCTTATCATTAATATCATTATCCTTATCATTATCATTATTCTTATTTTTTGTAATTGCTATTACATTTTGAAAAGCAGGAGTATTCGCTAGTATTGCTAGTAGAGTCACACCGTGGAGGTGTTTGTGGGTTAGGTCCCCAGTCTTGAATAACAAGGTACGGATTTCGAATCCCTGTCACGGCACAAGTGTGTCCTTTGACAAGACATTAGTTTTACATTATTTTACCACTCTCCACCCAGGTGAAGTAAATGGATACCCGGTATGAATTAGTTCATTAAAGGGATTGGGTAACTTTTTCTCAGATTCTGAAACAAAATCCCGGATTTAGCTCATGCTGCAATGATAATTATAAACCTTTAGGTCAGTCAGGAACCCCATGACTTTTACAAGCCGATCGCCTGTCTGATTATCAAGATATTTATGATTGGAAATCGAAATTTCATTTTTCGTTTTCCTAACGGTTTTTTTAACACTACAGTCTATTGGGGAAAATGAGTATGGTCACTCAAAGATTTTTACGTTTTGGGGGCACTTCCAGATCATTTTGAAGCGCAAATTTGTCAGGGCTTCATTACAGCATATCAGAGACACTGATAACCCGTAAAGCCATGCATCTCAGACATTATTATGTCAGACATTATTAAATGATGCCAGATCGCTTTTATAGAAGCCACTCTTAAACCGGATGTAATGACAGTGTACATATTTGTAAGGAATACTTGTGTACAATTATGTTATATCTAGCCCATCTTGCGGCATCAATTATATTTCATCATGCATGCATTGTTATGATTATATCAGTCTGTGACAGAAAATAATTATACGTTACCATTCATGATATATAAGCTACACACAAAAAACGGAACTACACTGTCGCTCATAAAGGTGGAATATTTTTTTTATCCCAATTTATGGAATTATTTTAAAAATAATTTAAAAATAATAGATCTAGATAATAGTATACATTCTCAGATTTTATTGAATAATAATTTGCCAATGTGTGTTTTGCGTGACTGCTAAAGCATGTATATGCTACTATGCTTATCAACTAGGGGACCTATGCCCTTAAGTCATAAATGACAGTAATGAGGATTAATGCCCCACAAAAGGGCACTAATATAGCACATCGACACGGTGTTGATCCTGGGGCCTCACAGTTACGAGGCCATTGCTTTGTCACTGAACCATGACTGTACGCAGCGGGGGCTAGGGTAGGGGGCAGTTTCCATAATTAAAAAAAAAAAAATGCAATAAATTTTCAATAATTTATTGCATTTTACCCGGGTCCCGGGTAAAATATTCCACCGTTATGAGCGACAGTGTATAAGTATGGTGAGTAAAAATCGTAGCTAACTCATTCAGTCGAGAGAATATATCTAATAAATGCATTATTTTACACATTTGGTGAAGACACCACCTTTCTCTTAGTGAAATTTTACACACATAATATTTAAAACGAGTATGTGACCCGATTATTTTCTCGATGAGTCTTTTTACTCATTAAAGTACATGTAAGTTAATATTGGATGAGTATTCTCCAGCTTTATTGACGGAATGAGTAAAAATATTCACAAGTGTGTAGAGTGGCTTTTCGCTCCCTAATATGTCACAGACTCAGGCGCGGATCCAGGGGGGGGGGGGCCGAGCGTGCCTTGGCCCCCCCCCCCCCCCCCCGCAAAAAAAAAAAAAAAAAAAAAAGGAGAGAGAGAGAGAAGGAAAAGAAGGGAAAGAGGAGAGAAAGGGAAAAAAGAAAAGGAAGAAGAAAAGAGGGAAGAAGGAGATCGGGGGGGAGGACTTGCCTCCCCCTCCCCCCCCCCAATAAACAAAATAAAAGAGAAGGAAGGAAAGGGAAAGAAAAAAGATAAAGAGGAGATAAAGGGAAGGACAAAATAGGAAGAAGAAAAGAAAAGAAGGGGGATATCAGTTGCAATTTTCCCGCCAACAAGGTGTAGATCGGAGAGGGGGGGGGGGGCATGGGCATACTGATAGGGGAGGGGGGGGGGGGGGGTTGGAGAAATAGAATTCAAACGTGGTTTATTTATAATTTCATAACGGTGGTTAACAAATAATGCTGAAATGAGATAATTTTCCTCACTTCATGCGTTTGTTCGAAAATGACAAATGCCTAAATTTACAGCCAGGCAAGAAATGCTTCTTGAGATGCCTACATACCAAGGCCCGTGGAACGGCGGGGATCGGGATCTTCGAGCCCCTCCCCCCACACTTTCTTTGAAAAAGTATATTAAAGAGAAATAGAAAGAAAGAGAGCGAGAAAGAAAAAATAGTTAACTGCCAGTGTCACATTATAATGGGGTATCAAAATATGCTCATCTGACCATGATTAAAATTAATGCCTAAAATCTTAAGGGCTCTGCCCCCTGGATTCCACCTAGGGCCCTAAGGCGGGCCCTTAGATGCTCATATGACGGTCATTTAATGCCTAAAATCCCTGATTTCTGGGGGCTCTGCCCCTTGGACCCTACGCCAAATAGTGTCCTGCTAGTGTCACAAATAATAAGGTATCAAAAATGCTCATCTGACCGTAATTAAACGCCTAAAACCCCTGAGCTTCTGGGGGATCTGCCCCCTGGACCCAACCAAGAGCCCTTAGGCGGCCCCCTCGATACTCATCTGACCGTAATTGAGTGCCTAAAACCCTTGAGATTCCGGGGCTCCGCCCCCTGAACCCCAAGCCAATTAGTGACCTGCCAATGTAACAATTAGGTATCAAAATAATGCTCATCTGACCGAAATTATATGCCTAAACTCCTGAACTTCCGGGGCTCTGTCCCCTGGACCCCGTCTAGGGCGCTAAGGCGGACCCCTGAATGCTAATCTGACCGTAAATTAAAACCTTAAACCCCTGAGCTTCCGGGGCGGAAAAGGTATCAACATATGTTCATCTGACATCAGGCGCGTAGCCAGGGGGGCGGTGGGGTGGTCCCCCAATAAACGCCGGCCAAAAAAGAGAGGAGTGTAAAAGAAGAGGACGTAGGAAGAAAAGGGATTAGACAAAGAACATATTTGAAATTCAGACAAGGATTAAGAGTCGAAAACGGTACAACGAATCGTCTTCTTTCTCTAATGAATTATTGAAACGTCAAAGCTTCCGCGCTACGCGCGGGGGAGGGCAGGGGGAACTTAATTCAGACGAGGATAATTTTCGGGATCGGTACAACGAATCGTCTTCTTTCTATAATAATTTAATGCAACGTCGAATCTTCCGCGCCTCGCGCGGAAGGGGGGGGGATTGATTTAGACAAGGATTAGGAGTCGAGAACGGTACGACGAATCTTCCTCTTCCTCTAATGATTTAATGAAAAGTAAAAGCTTCCGCGCTTCGCGCGGGTGGGGGAAACTAAATTATTTTTGAAAGCGGAACAACGAATCGTCTTCATTCTCTAAAAATTTATTGAAACGTCGAAGCGGGGGGAAAACTGAATTTAGACAAGGATTAAGAGTCGAGAACGGTACAGCGAATCGTCTTCTTTCTTTAATGATTTAATGAAACGTAAAAGCTTCCGCGCTTCGCGTGGGAGGGGGGAAACTGAATTTAGACAAGGATTAAAAGTCATAACGGTACAACGAATCGTCTTATTTCGCTAATGATTTAATGAAACGTAAAAGCTGTATTCAGACGAAGATTATTTTCGAGAACGGTACAACGAATCGTCTTCTTTCTCTAATGATTTAATGAAACGTACAAGCTTCCGCGCTTCGCGCGGGAGGGAGGAGGGGAAAACTGAATTCAGATGAGGATTAAGAGTCGAGAACGGTACAACGAATCGTCTTCTTTCTCTAATGATTTAATGAAACGTAAAAGCTTCCGAGCTTTGCGCGGGAAAGGGGGATGAATTAAGACCAGGATTAAGAGTAAAAAACTGTACAAAGAATCGTCTTCGTTTTCTAATGATTTAATGAAACGAAAAGCTTCCGCGCTTCGCGCGGGAGGGAAAAAACTATTTTCAGACGAGTAGGCACGTACGGAAGGGGGGAGGGGGTTAGGTTTTGTTTTTATGTGTGTATTTTGGAGCAAATTAAAAAAAAAAAAAAAAAAAAAAAAAAAATGCCAATGGCTGACCTAAAAAAGGTGACCTCACCCCCCCCCCCCCCCCAACGGAACAAAATGTCAAATTTTCAAATTTCGAGACCAAAAAAAAAAAAATGTCCTCTTCCCCCCCCCCCCCCCCCCCCCCCCCCCCCCCCCGCTTATTTAGCGGCTGGCTGAGTCGTTACGATTTTTTTTTAGGACCAAAAAAAAAAAGTGGGCCCCCCCCCCCTAAGAAATCCTGGATCCGCGCCTGCACAGACTCTCTATTCGTTGGATGAGTAAAAGAAAACAATCTCAGTCTCTTCGAAGCTGTACTCGTCTTAGGAGCTATCTTACTCTTTGCATGCGTGTAAATATTTCGCTGATGAATATTCGTACGCGTTCGTGATCGTACGTACGTACCCGATCGTCACGTTTTTAGCGGCCGACGAGCCACAGAATAAGTGTAAATAGATTTGATTTTTCTTAATTTTGAACCAGTTAGTAGTATTAAAGGGGATCCCTTGAATTTTATTCAGACTTTTTCTAAAACAAGTTAAGGCTACCGATTAGATATAGAATCTAGATCTAGTGCTGACATTTGGAAGCTCTTCTTGTGCACGACCGAAGTGTATGGAGTATATGGCGAAGGACTTCCATTTTTACAGTGACAAATATACAAACTCACAATTTTACTACATAATTCTCATTCGAGATTATATGAGAACCCGCCGCGTCCGCGCATGCACAGATCATTATCTCTCCGCAATTTTCCTTAGTGCAAAACACTAGGATTTCGTCGCACAGAATCCGTCGAAATCTCCGCAATCGAACGTTATTCGATATATATTTGACATACATTTGTTGATTGGACCTCGATTTTTATTACAACACGTCAATTTTTTACTTGTGTGAATCATGTTGGTGGTTTTTTATCGTATTTCTCGACATAAAAATACATGGTTTTGACGCTACAGTGACCGGCCCCACTGACGACAGCTCCGGCGCGGCCGGGAACGATCAGCGGCAGAAAAAGGGCCGTAAGAACGGCGATATAACCTGACTGACTGAGTAATTGAAGCATTACTCACTAGTTGAGATGGAGCGATTTACTCACAACATTGGGGTAAATAACTCACTTATTTGAAATACTCATTTGCCATGTCACTATAATGTCAAATTAACAAAACTCATTCATGTGCGTTATTAAACTCAATTTAATGAGTTAATGCATCAGTTAAGTGTGTCACTATAGTCTCAAAATTTATTTCCCTGTTTGAGTAAGATTACCCAAATATTTCTTGAAGGAGATACATTAAATTTGGGGAGATACGTGTAACTGTAACTTTATGTTACAGGGTCAAAATTACTTTTTTTCATGCTATTGTGATTGAATAGGGGATCAATGGTCAATTAGTACTCGCCAATAGGGTTATAGGAAGTCGAACACCAAGTGAAAATTCCCGTGCGTGTCCTTTATTTTTATATTATGTATGAATAAACGATAAATCTTGATAAAACGATTTTACCTATTAGACCATCCGCAGGTTCTATTAGGCTACTTAAAACCGCATTGGTTTCACTAGCGCAGATAAAATATGATGTTGTACCGAAAAGAAGGAAGTCTATTTGTCTCGTCAACCCACATACACACCAAAAAAAAAAAAAAAAAAAAAAAGGCTTGGAAAGGCTAAACAAAATTAAAGGGATTTGGGTAACTTTGTCTCAGATTCTGAAACAAAATCCTGGATTTAGCCCATGCTGCAATAATAATTATAAACCTTAAGGTTAGTCAGGAACCCCATGACTTTTACAAGCCTATGGCCTGTCTGATTATCAAGATATTTATGATTGGAAATCGAAATTAAAAAAAATCGTTTTCCTAACGGTTTTCATAACACTACAGTCTATTGGGGGAAATGAGTATGGTAAAACCGGTCACTCAAAGATTTTTACGTTTTTGAGGCACTTCTTGATTGTTTTGAAGCGCAATTTTGTAGAGCTTTAATATTACACCTTATCACAGACACTTATAACACGTAGGGCCATGCATCTCAGATTTAACATTGTTAAACGATGCCTTTAATAAGACGATGTGATTTAAAATATTCCACTCTTCACCTTTTGGATATGCTGACCCTGCTCCGCTGTGGCTTCATCTATGTTAGTGTGTACCAGGGGCGGCGATCTCGGGGAGGGGGGGGGGGGGGAGGGGTCTCGATTTTTCTAGGGGGATCATCATCCTCCCCCTGAACATTTTGAAAAAGTGCAAACAAAAGCATATAGCAAATACTGACTTAAGACTGCAACAAACCTTTAAGCTCTAGATCAGAGGGACCAAGAGTGCAGCGTTTAGACAAATAAAAATGCAAAAATCATCTCGCTTGTGAGCTACGCTCCCTCGCATAATATTCTTCAACGTATACAAGTAAATATTGTAGAAAAGTGAAGTGTGAAAAAGGTATATAGCTTGTTTGTATTCTACAGTGCGTCCCAGAAAAAACGAAACCGAGAATTATCGATATTTTATCATAACTTAATCACATTTATAATTACTAAATGACACATATTTAGAAAGCTAAGAACCTCCTCTTTCATTTGATGCAACGCACATGATGCATATTTCACGCATGAGTGAGTAAAATGAATTGGAAGAGAGGAAACCAAAATGTCATTTGGCGGACGGTATCTGAATTTCAAGGAGAAAATCACATTTCTAGAAAGTGGAGATTCTGCTCTTTTATATGACACCTTAATCTGGAAAAATGAGCAAGGAATGACAAAGTTCTGTTTGTTTAAAGTAGTGCTTGCATTTTGGTAATTTTATCAAACGAATTCGTTTTCACTGGGTGCCTGCCATAGCAACATGCAGAATAGACAACTGACTTAACTCCGTTTCGTTGACAATCAGCCATGCATGAAGTCTTTCGTCTACGGCTGATTGTCAATGAAATTGAGTTAAGTATTTTGTCAACTCTGTCCAGGGTATTTATTCAAGTACATAATTACCCCCCCCCCCCCCCCCATGGACAACCACCCCCCAAGGACCATTATCCCCCGGTAAATTAACCCCGGAAAATTACTGGAGGTTACTTTGGCGACGAGCGAGAGGAAAATTAAGAGGAAAACATAACTCATTTCTACTCGAAAGAAGGCCAAGATTGTATTTCTACTTAAAAAACAATGAAACAAGATATTATATGACTTTATTAAATAATAATGTGATTTAATTTGTATCAAATTAATGCTTGAAAATGGAAAATATCTAGAGAAATACCGACACGGAAATTGTCATCATTTTCATTGGTCTGTAATTACATACTGCTCGATTCTCGCCGACTTTTCTATGGTTTACCGATGTATGTACACGTTATTACCTAGTTATGAGAACAGTTTGTATGTTTTTACAATGCTTGTATATTAACACCAAGTGCTTACATGAACTCCATTTTTTAATTTTATCGCTAGACCAACTTAAAATTTGATGACGTTTTTAAAAGATATGTCGCGGCATGTCTTTTGTCGGGGGAGTTGTCGCTCATCTTGGCAAAGGCAGTTTTGTGAAACAGCGGACAAGTTGAGCGACAGCGTCTAGATGTTGATGACCTTGTAGTTATGACGGTTTCGAGAAACGACCCCTATTGTTAGCAGACCTACAAATGTGATTAATGATGTGGGTTAAATATGGTTTGGGTTGCGTTTAAGGTTTAGGATTTAGGATTAAGGTTATCATTAGGATTAAGACGCAATACGACGAGCAACACCATTGCTCTTTGCCCTTATCTATCGCGTAGCTTGCATCGAAATATTCACTTGCCATCCTACGATAAATATATTCGCGTGCCTATCGCCAGTGATGCGATATTGCGACATATCAATATTATTTGTGTTACTGTTACCATTATTATTATCATTATTATTATTGTTTTTTTTTAAAATAATAATTATTATTACATCCATAGTGATTTAGTTTACAAGAAAGTCTGGAAACTGAGTTACAATCATTATGTACATGAGGGTTACGACCTTAATATATATGATTAGTATAACCCACCACTTAAGTCATTGTGAAGGATTTTAAATGAGTATTACCAAACGTAGTGTGCGCACAGAAGTAATTAATAACGTAGTTATGTTAAGCACATTCACAAGTAAATAGTTACGTATATACATTAATTAATAAATAAAGGTAAAGTAAAAGAAATCGAAACAAAGATGTTATTCATGATTTTTCATTATACATTATTCAACCTTATATTGAGATAAGAGTCCATAATAAGACAAAAACGAATAAAATGAAAGCAACTTGATATATGAAGGACAGTTTGTTAAGATTTGGTGTAGTGGCTGACAAGAAGTGTACTTTTTGTAGTAGCAATGATGAAACTATCATACATGTTTTTTGCTTTTTTAACTATTCTAGTGAAGTATGGTCGAAGTTAGAGTTCTGGATATTTTGTAATACGGGGGAAAGGATCAAACTTACAAATCAAAATAAATTGTTTGGATTTTGCGGTAGCAATAATAATGCACTCAACTGTGTTCTGATGGTTGTAAGACAAGAAATATTGTCAGCTAAATTACAAAATCAACTACCATCATTTGATATAATTTTATCAGCTGTAAAACGTTATTATGAAATGGAAAAATATATATACCAAACAAATCTCAGAGAGAATAAATTGAAAAAGAAATAGTTTCACTTTAGAAAATATTTTGAGAGTGTTGGAAATGTGCTAACACAAACTTGATCATGTATTCTATGTTTGGTATTTTTTTATATATATTTAAAGTACTAATTTTGTCATAAATGTTTGTTTTTATCTGCCGCAAAGTTTTCGGCCGTGATGATTGATTTGTATCTGTGTTAAGCCATTGTGTATGGAAATTATTTCTTTAATTATTCGTATATGATATATGGATATTCTGTTATGATGGAATTTGTTTTGAAAATAAAGAACCCTGTGGAAGGCGGAAAAAAAGTTGATTTACAAACGAATTGCATTTCATTGTTTTGATGAATATATCCTACCCTTGTGCGCAAATCGATTCTGATTTTGCTGCCTTTATCGTACTACTACGATGGTCAAATGGGATATCATAAGAAAAGATAAAGAGGATTCCTTTTAGTGATGTAAACAAATTTAGTTGTGCGTATCTAATGACATATTACTGGAGGAACTAAAGAGACAATCGCAAAGAATTTTGCCTAAAAAATCACGTTCGGAATAGGCAATTTATCTTTTTCTTAAGATGAGATCTAGACAAAACCATTAATTGCAAATGAAAGGAAGATGATCTAATTGAACTTATAACTCTTGGTTCTATAACTACAAAATAAGGTATATTCAATATCGAGTGCATGGGTTTCTCAATAACCGTCAACTATATGATTTAGGTCTAATGTTTTGTCATTATCAGACTCTTTCAATTGGAATATGGTGTTTCAGTTCAAAATGTATAAAATTAGAGATAATAGGATCAGCAATTTAATTTCAATTTTCTGAACAATAGTTTACCTTCAAAAGAAAATTTGCTAAATTGGTGTGTTCTTAATGACACCAACATTTTTTAGAAATTTTGGGAAATCCTTCAAAGGCTGTTATATTACCTTTTCAAGGTAGATATACATGTATATACAAGAGAAGAATTCTAGTGATGTGGCTATAAAGTGGACGATGTAACTTACGATCTGTTAAATCTTATTTGCAATTTAGCACAGTATACAGTCTATCGACATTATATAAAATGTACATTCAGAGGTTAAAAAAATACAACGCAAATTCTTGATGGGTTGATTTTAAGTTCGTGGTGAAATCATTTTTGGAAAGTGTCACTAACTATAACAAAAAAGGAAAAAATGTTAAGTTAAAAAAAAATGATATCAATGGTTGCGATAAACTTTAATTTTTTATATTGTATGTCTATAACTACGTTATTACTAATAAATGCCTCGAAAGAGGAGGAGAAGGGACAAATGTTTTTAATATTCGCACATTTTAATAGGAGATGCCCATGGCTATTGAATTTGCCTTAGGTTAACTTCTTCGAAAGTCTTTGCGATCGGATTCACTGTGTGTGAGTTAATACGAATCACAGATGTGAATAACAAATCTTCCCTCGGTAGATAATCTACAAATTGCAACATGACGAATAGTGAGCGGGTGAGGATCGGTGTATGTCATGAATGGAGTTCGGTTGTGATCGTCGAACACGTTGAGGGCTCCCTGCTCGTACGTGACGAGGATTGACATCGTTCTGTTGCTACTCAGTCCATAAGATGGGTTGTGTTTCTGACGTACCACACATCCAGCCTTACACCGACAAATGACATGATGAGCACGTCCTCCTATATCTAGGAAAACAAAACAGAAAGAGATAAAATGAATGCGTACTCTTGGACACAAGAATTGAACAAACATCAGTGTATCCAGACATTTATAAACAGAGGGGGAGGGGGAGCACAGTTGAGTCCTTTAAAGCTAATAACCAACAGGTCCATAACCGATTCAACCGTAACGTGGGAATTGGCATAATGAGGGGGGGGCGCCGGGGGGGGGGGGCGGCGGCTGCGGCTACACAAGAGGGCCATTGGCATTGGTTAGGGGAGGATGTGGGAGGTGTCGCAGCGTCTTCTTTCCTTCTTATTCCCGCTATCTTTTTTTTTTCTGGGAATTTTAGCAATTTGATTGGTGATCCTATGCCCCCACCCCCCCCCCCGTATCTACGCCAAAGGCTTTGACTGTAGATAGTAGATTTCTGTATATCATAAAATTACTCATTTCGGGGGCAAAAATACAGACCTTACAAGATGACCTACCTTCACCATTTGAACTTTGTATCTAACAACTTACACATAGGCGTTGTAGTGGGTGGGGTAGGATGATCTTGGTGCCCTCCCCTAATTTCAATCAAATTCGGACAAGCATTATTTGTGAAAAAAAGGTGGTATCGTTGTTTTATGCCGTGTCCGTGTTCAAATTCGATCAATATAGCTATGACAGAATTACGTAATGCAACAACCGAGACTGACACAAACGATCGAAGTCTCAAAATATTTGGTTACTTAAGTATTATTCACTTTGAATATATAATTATATAATGATACATTGTAAATGAATCGAGAATTTTACCATCATTTTGATCATCTTACATATGTGGTAAAGTGGTTCATCTGCTCTCTTAGACGAATGGTATGTAGATCGTTCTGCCAGCGCGATAATGGTAGTGCCTACCGACCGAGTAGAAAACCGAATACTCAAATTCATGGATTTATCGGCTGGGACAGGCGGCAATTGGTCAAAAGGGAGCGTCTTTCCTACCGGATTACATTGCGTAGTCCGGAGATGGATATCACCTAAAGAAACGGCATGATATAACTTGTTGCAGATTTATTTTTTAGTAAATCGAGAATATCAATCACTCACTCAATCAATCAATCAATGTTTTATTAAATGCTCTACAAACAACAAACAAAACATTTGTTCTGTATTATGTTGATGTCCTTCAAGTTTATTATGTAAAGCGCTTAGGCAATTATATCGTAATTATTATGCCATGATAAAACACAATACGTGGAAACGTATGAGACACCAAATCACCAATACGTTCAGTATTTGAAAGAGGGGCAAGGGGGAAGAAAGACAACCCGCACAGGTTAAGGTTAACATTTGTCTAGGTTTTAAAAACTACCAATCTATCAGTTCCCTTTTCCCCCTTTTCTCCCCCCTCAAATACTTGGGGTCGGGGTGGTATCCGCCTCCTCCATTGTTTCTTTGCTTGTCCCTCCTAAAGTCCATCTCTGTATACTTCACTGACTAGCTTCGAATTGCCCAAGAAACACATGACTTTTAATAATTACATGTGAAGTTACCGCTCCGAGCGAGAGAACCATAACAGTCTTTGTCATCTAAAGGTGGCTTTGATGCTTTGTGGGGCACTGCATGTATAACACAAAAAATGATAATAATAATCATAACAATAATTGATTCTTATTGAGTGCTATTACTGAAAACTGATCAGAGCGCTATTACAATGAAAAGAAACACCGCACCATAACAATCAAATATAGAACATTAATTAAGATATTATGAACGAATGAAATTTAGATACTGAAAACATATATTATAGATTCAAGATGGAAAGAGTTGGTTTTTAAGTTTCTTTTTGAAAGTGTCTTCTGTACTACATAGGCGGAGGTGTTGTGGTAGAGTGTTCCAGTTGGATGGTCCAGCGTAAGAGAATGAGCGTTCGGCTGCCTTGTTCCGTGGACGCAGATGGTATTTGGAAGCTGGAGGAGTAGTTATCTATTAGACAGATAGAGTGGAGCAGTATGCGTCATGCACTTCTACAATAAAAGTGCTCGTTTGAATTAAATTCGTTCTTTGATGGGTAGCCAGTGTAGTTGTTTCAACAGAAGAGCACTTGGTTCTCGCGTAGCCAGGGGGGGGGCGGTGGGGGCGGTCGCCCCCCCCCAAAACGCCGGCCAAAAAAAAAAGAGAGAGAAAGAGAAGAAAAAAAAGAAAGAGGACGTAGGAAGAAAGAGGGAAAAAGAGTCGAGAACGGTACAACGAATCGTCAAAACTTTCGCGCTTCGCGCGGGAAGGGGGAGACTGAGTTCAAATTAAGGATTAAGAGTCGGGAAAGGTACAACGAATCGTCTCCTTTCTCTAGTAATATAATGAAACGTCAAAGCTTCGCGCAAGAGGGGTGAGGGACTGAATTCAGACAAGGATTACGAGTCGAGAAAGGTACAACGAATCGTCTTCTTTCAAAGCTTCCGCGCTTCGCACGGGAGGGGGGAAACTCCCCCCTCCCTGCACCCACCCCCCTAGGGAGCGCGCTTCGCGCGCCCTTAAAGTGATTCGCACGCTTCGCGTACTCACTACCGGTATTCCGCCCCCCCTAAAATGAAATCCTGGCTACGCGCTTGTTCTCTTTTCTTTGCACCAAGCACCCGAATTAGAGCCGCTCAATTTTTGATTTTTGTGTTGTTGGCAGTCCTTTTAGATTCCCGGCATTCACATCTGCCAGAAGGGAATATCCGAAATCAAGCCAGCTCAAAAACAGAGAACGTACTGCATACCAAGATTTGTATTAGTTGTTGATGGATCAACAGTGGTGTTTCCAATATGCAGGCTCCGATCACCTGAAGGGCGTAGTCTAGCTGCTCGATGACAGATGGATGATTTTTTATTTGTCTCCATTAACTTTGTATTGCTTGTCATTCATCGACTCACTGACTCGCCTATACATTTCCCAGTTTAATGCAGACTTTATCGAGACTAGCCTGATTGCGTGGATCAACATTACAATGAATCTGAGTATCGTCTGCGTAAAAAATGATACTGAAGACCATGACGTTTGATGATATCTCCAACAGGTTGGATGTACATCGTGAAGAGCTGAGGCCCGGATACTGAGCCCTGTGGAACACCGTATCTTGTGTAATGAGTTTCAGAATATTTCACCTTCACAGAGACACGTGCGGAACGTCCAGTGAGATACGATGTAAACCATTGAAGGGCTGTATCCCATACTTAGTCTGAAGTCATGACAGCAAAATAGTATGATCTATAATAATAACAATAATATTTATCTTTTATATAGCGCTTAATACAATACCTCTAAGCGCTTTACGAATATACTATTACTCCGGTCCTTGGATTCAGTGCTTGCCCGCGCACACTGTGTGCACAATCTCCACTCCATGGGGAGCATTTCAGCCAGGCGTTACTTGACGCTCAAAAACTGTTTGACCAACAATAGCGGTCGCATCGTACCGGGTACCCATTTAACACCTGGGTGGATAGTAGCAAGTGCAGGTTAATATCTAGCCAAAGGATATTAGTGCCGTGTCGGGATTCGAACCCTCGACCTTCGCATTCACTCAAGTGCCTTAAACCACTCGACCACGAAACTTACACTATGGTGTCAAAGGCAGCGCTCAGATCTTGAGGCACAATAAGTACTTCCCTCTTCTGGTCAATCTCTTGAAGAATGTCTTGATATACACGAAGCAGGGCTGTTTCGTTGCTGTGGAAGAGTTTGTATGCTGACTGGAAATGCTCACAAAGACCATGATCACCATATCTTCATGACTCCGTGGTCAAGCGATAACTTCTTCAGCAGAGGGAAGACGAAAGCCTCTTTCAACTATCTGGAAATACACTAGAATTACTGATGGACGAATTCACAATCTGGCTTTTCTCAGGTACAAAATATATTTCGACGCAGTCTTTCAGAAACCATGTAGGCAGTGAGTCGAGAAATGTCAGGAAAGACATTGGCAAATCGAGGGCAAAGTAAAGTATTGCGTTTACATTGAACACAAAACAAAAAATATTCCCCTTCATGGTGCCCCGGTAACACTTTATGCCCCATTGGCACCTGGATTAGATTTTTTTTTTATATCAAGAAAGTAAGTAACATTTGATCATAGCTCTTTATTTGGTCTTTTCAGAATGTTTTCTGAGAAGTGCACCCCTATCCCCAGACAGAGAATCCTGGATCTGGCACGAGAAGAAGTACTTCTCTCTAGTCGAAATTTCATTTCAAGTAAATTGATTGTAATACATCCAGCTTTTGAATGGGTAAATCTGTTGATTTATCCGACATATCTGATTCTGTATTTACCGAGAGCGCTGCAAATTTCGTGCTGTCTTCTGTTTCTTATTCCCCACCCTATTGGAATCCAGGGTGCTAGGTCGCGCTCAGACGCGATCATCAAGTCATTACTGAGAAAACTTCGACATCGGAGACGAAAGAATCTCGTTAACGCATCCTCAGGTCTTTCGTGACATGACTGAGCATGTACACCTGTGTAGAGAGAGAGAGAGAGAGAGATTTAAAAAAAATGGAAAGAGAAAGAGGGGTACCGCAGTAAGAACTTGCGAAGAACAAATTATATCCCATATTGGGGGGTTTTGATAATATTTTAAATCGAATGCACGGTGAAATGATTAGAATATCAATTTTTTTTTTCTTGGCTACTTTAGAGACAATATATGCCCATGTATCCTGTTTAAAGAATCTTGCATCCGCCACATGACTTTTATTTCAAACGTGCAAAGTGGATATTAATGGTAATTATACTTCCTAGAACTGTTTACATGTATATCAATCATTTAAAAAAAGGGGGGATTTGAAAATATAAAGCATACAATTCTGATCAACAGTGGTTTTTAGGGGCTATTGGTACTTCGAAATTGAACAAGAACGATTTATTCCAAGGAGCGCAAGTCAGGCAAAATGCTTCAAATTTTCTACCCTGAATGATAAATCTTGAGTTATTTAAAGTCACTTCATCTCGACATTGCGTTTGTGTATGATATTTTGAGATTTCGCGAAAAGGGGGTCACGTGTTACTTCTCTGAACATGAAGTGATAAATCGGTCTTTCAGCTTATTTAAAGATTTTCGGCAATTTCTTTTTGCAAAATTTAGTTCAACACTTCATTTCGAAAGGTTATTAATAAAAGGATTCCTTGTATTAAAACAGCAGAGGTGAAGACCGATCGATAATCAGCAGACCTACCTGGTAGACCGGTTCCATTTATCACAGTAAGCACGATTGGGTAGTAGATCTGATCCAGATAACAGATTGAACAAGAACTTACATTTAAAAATACGACAAGACAATATTCCGGACCCAAACAATACATTGCCCAAAATATCCTTATATATATCCTTCCTGCATGGGGTTACTACTCAAGTTAGGGATATAAGCTAAACTTAGACAAAACTATAATTTCAAATCATGATTTATGGGGACAGGCTATGTAGGGAAACCGTACTAGAGCCGTTTGTTATACAAAGACTAGATAATCAATGAACATGAATTTGTTAGGGTTATGATGATGAAACGAAATTCTTTACCAAGCATTAAATTCATTACAGCATGCCGCTGATATTTAAATTCATTGATTAAAACAAAAAGACCTCCCTATTATCTCCTTGAAATAACATTATGCCCGATATATTGTTTCGTGGAAAACTGTTCCGATGATAATACTGTTTCACAGTGATTATCCTACACTACCCGAATTCCTAACTTTAACCCTAGACCAAAAGTGATATCTAACCCTAACCCAATCATATAACCCTCAACCCGATTGCAACTCTAACCCTAGCCCTTAATCTCGGAGGCAATAAATCCCGGATTAAATGTCGCCAGATCATTAGACGAATCGCCGAAATTTCCGAATCTAAAAAATCCACTTATTTTGTATACAATAAAGGCTTCCTCATGAAAATACGTACGCTGAAGAGACACAGTCATCCTGGCTTAAAGGATTAGGAATACCGAGTGAAGCACTGATAGAACTAATCGACAAATTCTGAGAGAGTGTATCTGTGTGTGGGAGTGTGTGTGATGTGTTTCATGCTGAAAAATTGACACTGTAGTTTATCATTCGATTTCACTTGATTTGATTTATCAGAAGAAAGGTAGGCCAATGCAATCATTTTTAATGCCAGTGACGAATTCATCACTATAGGTGCTTTATGGATCAAAATGAAACGTGCGTTAGAAAAGGGAACAGCTCTTATTTCTATGGGAACATGAAAACAGTCGTAACTTGTTGTTTGTCTTATTACTCCTGTCTCTGGAACTGGTCCCTGAACTTTTGCACAATAAAATGAAATGGCTTTCAAGTAAATGGAATAATTCAACCAAAGGGATAGCGTAGTTTTTTTTTTCAGATCGCAAGTGCCTTCAAAGTGCATGGTTATTGCTATTATTATTATTTATGACATTTTTAGTGCTCTTTTAGGACCTAAAATTGCTATAATTACTAAATGGGTGAAAATGAAACAAGCGTTTCAAAAGAGGAGAGCTCTTATTTTTATGGGGGCATGAAAACTTTTGCACAATAAAAGAACACAAATATTTTCTATGGGAACAAGATATACAAAACTGCTTGGTATCCGATTATGTGAGTGTTTCGAGCGAGCTTTGAGAGAAGTTGCCCTTATAGTCACTTTAAATAAAGGGCACGTTTTAAAAGAGAAGAAAAGGATAAGACACTTATTTTTTATACCTGAAAAGAAGCACTCACCAGTGAGTAAAAAAGGCACTTATGAAAATGGTAAACGGGCATTTGTCGACGGAATTGGGGCACCCATCAGATTTGATAGAGGCATTCATAAGAGTTGAAAATGGGCATTAATGAAAAGGGGATAGGTTCCTTATTAAAAAGGAAAAGGGGCACGTATCATTGTTAAAAAGGAGGTGTGAAGGGGCATTTATCGTCCCTGAAAAAAGACACTGACTGAATATAAAAAGGGGTACTTATGAGAATGAAAAGGGACACTTTTAATAGGTGAAAAGGGGGAATTTATGAGAAGGGGAAGGAGTTCTTTTGTTTTATACGGAAAAGGGGGCACTTTTTAGATTGGAAAAGGGACACACGTGAAAATAAAAGGTGCGCTTATGGGAGTTAAAGTGGGTAGTTATTACAAGGGGGAAAAGGCACTGGTCAAAGTAAAAGGGGCACCTATCAAATTTGAATAGGGTAATTATCAGAGGTGAAGGGGGGCACCTGTCAAAAGTAAAATGGGCACTTTTTAAAGTAAAATGGGCCCTTTTGCTATGTAAAAAATTGGCACTTCTTACGAAGTTATAGGGGCACTTTTCCTACGTAAGAAAGGGCACTTTTGGGGTACTTGAAAAAGCCTCTGGCTATGAGGCTGGCTTGTTTATTCAGTTATTCATTCATTCAAAATAGTTGTTTCTAATAACACTTTAATCGCGGCGTTTAGCAGAATTAGAAAACTTTACTAACAAAATTAAAAACACATTATGTAATATAAAAAAATACATAACATGATAATCATGTTATGTATTTTTTTATATTACATAATGTGTTTTTAATTTTGTTAGTAAAGTTTTCTAATTCTGCTAAACGCCGCGATTCAATATATTATATTGAATCTGAAAAAACAAATCAGTATAGATACGAGAAATATAGCTTATTGCAACACATGACATATGGAAAACGTTTGAGCTACTTAAATTCGGCTGTCTTCGCCGACACCGTGGTCCCATCTGGATGTCATATCGTACTATAGTACGATGGCTACACGATGGCATTGCGAGGGTTTCACGTAGTCGTGTTGCCTTTCGAAGACATTTGGGCAGCTTCTTGTTTCCTTCGTATTGTCTTTGTGAGGCGATAAATGCCCGATGGCACCGATGATCACATGAAGTAATTACGAAGATGACACGAGTTGACAAGATGCCCTCACAATGGCATATTACGAAGGGCAACATGGACACACGAATACAACACGAAAATAAACCTTCGCAAGGTCTTCGGGCAATTTTTTGGCACGCCGAAGATTTTGCCACCGCTCACAAAGTTGCTGCCGGAGCTTGAACAATCCACCGGTGGCCATACGATTGCCCCAGACGCCCTCACGAATGGCCCGATATGGCCCGATGTGTTTACGATCAGAGCCGAATTTGGAATTTTCCTTCATCGTGTGTGCATCCTATGTCATCTTCTGGACAGTGTGACGCGGGCATAACAAAATTAATCATGTCACACATATCAAATATCGAATATATAATATCAACTTATATGAATAAAATGTTTTGTTTCTGTTAGAATATTACTTATGCTATATAATAGTCTAATTTTACCACACATCTCTTATTGTAATATTTTGTGGGCAACATCCAAGTGTGTGACTAATAATATACTTCTGCTGCAAAAGAAAGCTGTACGCATATTTACCCGAGCTGGTTATCGTGACCATGCTACCCCACTATTTGTTAAACTGAAATGCTTAAAGGTTGATGATATTAACGTCCTCATAAATTGCCATATTTATGTTCCGTTTTAATATCAAATTATTACCAACGTCATTATCTTCAATTTTCCAACCTAATAACATGGTTCATTCGTATTCAACAAGGCAGTCATCGAATTTACATGTGGTCACACTACATTAGCCCAGAAATCAATCAGACACAGAGGTCCAGATGTATGGAATTCTTTACCTAATGATATTCGAAATATAAAATCAACAAACTCCTTTAAAAGAGCACTCAAATGTATTATTATTTCACAGATGTAAGATATTACTTACATTATAATCTATATATCAGTTCTAATTAAATCTAACATCATTTTGTTGTTAGGCTTAACGAAATCCCTTTTCTTTTCTTTTCTTTTTAACTTTGTAAATAGTGTAAATAGTTCACTACAAAACTTTAGGAATTTTATTTGTCATATATTATATATTTGCTTATGTTTCATCACCTTTGTGTGTTCATTCTTTAAACCAGGCGCGGATCCACGCCCCCCCCCCCCCCTGGCTTTAAAAAAAAAAAAGTTTTCGGGGTCGAATACAAAAAATGAATTATGCATACTACCCCTCCCCCCACTGAGCGAAATATTGGTCGGCACGATTTTCACATTTTCGAGGTCAAATACGAGGGGAAAAAAAATTATGATCACTCCCCCCCCCCCCCCCCCCCCCCACTGAGCGAGATATTGGTCGGCACGATTTTCACATCTTGGAGGTCAAATACGAGAAAAAAATTATGATCACTACCCCCCCCCCCCTCCCCACTGTGCGAGATATTGGTCGGCGCGATTTTCACATTTTAGGCCCCCCCCCCTATCGGCAAATCCTGGATCCGCCCCTGCTTTAAACTGTATATTAGTTGCAACTTGTCTTTGATAAAAACAATGTTATATTCTTTTTTTCACGTGAAGTTAATTCAAATGGATTGTAAAATTGAAAATGATTTGTTATATTATATTAATTTTTCATGTGATGTTAACTTCAATTAATTGTGAAATTGTGAACATGCATGCATAAATAAATAAATAAATAAATACAATTATCAACTAACATTTGTGTGCGCGCGCGCGCGCGTGTGTGTGTGTGTGTGTGTGAATGTTTGTTTGAGACGCCTGCATAATCGGGGGTTTTTTTTTTTGGGGGGGGGGCTTTTAAAAATATGATATCAAATGGTTATAACAAGCAGTTTTGTATATCTTGTTCCCATAGAAAATATTTATGTTCAATTTTATTAGCCTATATTATTCCATTTACTTGAAAGCCATTACATTTTATTGTGCAAAAGTTCCCATAGAAATGGGAGCTCTCCTGTTTTGAAACGCTCGTTTTATTTTCACCCATTAAGTACAAAAGAAAGTTACCTTTATAGCAATTTTACGTCCTAAAAGAGCACTAACAATGTCATAAATAATAATAATAGCAATAACCATGCACTTTGAAGGCATTTGCGGTCTGAAACAAAAACTATACTATCCCTTTAATTGAATTATTCCATTAAATTGTAAGCCATTTCATTTTATTGTGCAAAAGCTCAGGGACCAGTTCCAGAGACCGGGGTAATATGACAATCAACAAGTTACGACTGTTTTCATGCAAATTGGATTTATGTATCATTTGGAATACCACTCTCTTAGATTTTTTAGTTTTCCAAACAACTTCAAGTTCAAGTTTTATTTATCTTTCTTTCATAACACACTTTACAAATATGACATGAATATAACAAGTTTAACATAATATGGCGTTACTATAGAAAGATGAGGTGACCTTGGTTGAAAGCAAGGCTTGTGGATTTAAGGTCCCTCATGAGTAGCTTATGAGTATGTCCTAAAAGAACAAACTCGTCAGATAAGAATAATGCATACATTTAAATGCTGACAAACTAAACTAACTAAACAACTGAGAAAATTTAAACATATAAGTATAATAGAAAAACAGGAAAAAAACTACGAGCAACTCGACTGAAACACAGACAAAACAAAAAAAAGACGGACAGGTGAATAGATGTGAGAAACAGTAGTAGAATTATGCTGACCTATATAGTAAATAATTTTCTTAAATATTGATCACAGCTATAAATCTAGACGACATCGACTCAAATAAAGTAACTTCAGTTTGCGCTTAAACACATAAATACTGACCGATTGCGCTATTCTTGGTTCAAGGGAATTCCAAAACCTAGGTCCAGTGGACCCCAAAGTAGTAAGGGCAAATTGCGTTCTAACAAGAGGCAAGTGATATGCTTGCGCCTGACGTGTGGAATAACTATGAACTTGGTTATTTTTCTTAAATATTCTAGCCAAGGCCACTAGCAGTAGACCTGCATTCAATTCATACATTAGAGCTCCTAGTTGTAAATGATAAATATCTTCAACTTTCAAAACACTACTATTATAAAAAAGAACATCTGTATGCGCAAGATAGTGAGTATTACAAACAATTCGTATTACTCTTTTCTGTACCAGTAATAATGTATCCATTTGAGATTTGAACGAGTTGCCCCAAGCTAGCACACCATAGTGCAAATATGGCAAAATTAAAGTTGCGTACAGCATACGTAAAATATTCAGTGGGAACACAGATTTCAATTTATATATTACACCAGTATTTCTTGACAATAATTTACAAAGTTTACTAATATGGTCCTTCCAATTTAAATGTTCATCAATATGCAAGCCAAGAAATTTAAATGTAGATACTCTTTCAATCTCAACACCATTGAACATTACATTTCCAGGCAATAATTTCAGGGAATTACTAAAGAGCATATAATTAGTTTTTTAAAGATTTAAAGACAACTTGTTTGCATAAATCCACAATGTCACATTGGTCAACTCAGAGTTTACAGTCTGCAAAAGAGTTTGTGGATTTCTGTGAGAGAAAAATACACTCGAGTCATCTGCAAATAAAATGAATGTTAAAATTTTTGCGGAAAGTTGAAAATCGTTAATATACACAATAAACAAAAGCGGGCCTAGAAGGGATCCCTGTGGGACCCCACAAGTGACGTCCCGCAAATCTGAATCAATTCCATTTAAAGTAACAAACTGTTTCCTGTTTGTTAAGTAGCTTCTAAACCAATCTAATGCTATTCCCCTTACACCATAATGGCACAGTTTATCTATTAAAATGTCATGATTTACAGTATCAAACGCTTTAGAGTAGTCTAAGAAGACACCAACTGTATGCATGCGTGCATCTAAGGCACTGGATATCTTATCCACCAAATGTAGAATGGCAGGAGTGGTAGTGTGCTTTTCACGGAAACCAAACTGAAAATTAGACAAAATTTTAGCATTCATCATGAATTTTATCGTCCGAGTATACATTAGCTTCTCAAGAATTTTAGAAAAGGAATTCAACAAAGAAACAATCAGTTGCTAACAACTCATCTCTAAATTTAGCAATACTGGCAGGATTACTTTTTCGAACATATCTATTACTAGAAATATTACGGATATTCCTACCAAAAGACATCCTCGCATATACTGGAAAGTGGTCAGACAAATCTGAAATTATAATACCCGCATCTGGTAGAGGTCGTACATTACTAAAAATGTTATCAATGAGAGTAGAAGAAGTGTCTGTAACTCTGGTAGGTTTAGTTATTAAGGGCAATAAAGAGAAAGATATAAACATGTTTAAAAAGTCACAAACGTATGCATTCTCATCGTGCTGAAGAAGATTAACATTGTAATCACCCATGACAAAGACTGTTTTTTGCAAAAATATTGAATTTGACAACACAGTTTGCATTTCATTTATAAACAAATTCACATTACCTTGTGACGGCCTATAAACGACCCCAACTATAACATTCCGTCTGCCAGGAAAAAACAATTCTACAAAAACACTTTCCATTAAATCATTCATCACATTAACTTCATTTAAAACTCGGTAATTCAACTGTGTGGGGACATACAACGCGACACCTCCTCCCCTCCTATCTTGTCGATTATTCATAATTAAATTACTTCCTGGAAGAGAAAATACATTTCCTTCGGATTCACTCGATAACCAAGTTTCAGAGATTCCTATAATCGTAGAACTGTAGCACATGTTCCGCAAAAATACATTTAATTTATCAAAGTTTGCTTGCATACTACGAACATTAAAATGTAGAAAAGAAAGCTCGTTATCACCAGAATTACTCATTTTTTGAGAGAATTGGCTTTCTGTACAATAATTACAGTGACTCGTGACAGCGTCGGTAATACTCGATAAAAACCTGATGGACGACAGGGAGAGAGGAAGAGAGAGGGCGAGAGAGAGAGAGAGAGAGAGAGATGGAGACAGTGGAGTGAAAGAGAGAGATAAGATTGGGGGCACATGTCTGAGCCTTTATTTAACATGTTTTAACTTGGTTAACCTGGGGGTGTGGAGTAGTTGTCCTAGGGGTGGTTGTTCTAAGGTGTTTTTTTCGTGGGTAATTGTCCACGGGTTTATTGTCCTGATACGTGTGTGTGTGTGTGTGTGAGTGCGTGCACCCATGGTGGAAAACGCGACCACATATAAGTATAGGACCTTCATGGCGAGGACAGACAGCGAAGTGCGGACGTCCTCGTTTCTCCGAGGACGTCCTCGGTCCCAAAATTCAAAGAGAGTACTCAAGGATAATTTTGTATGACTTGTATAATCCTAATACACTGAAAAGAGGAAAGTCATCAATTAAGTGGTTTCGGTCCTACGGAGTGTGTTACTTATACACAATCTGCAAGGACTTCAAGTTTCGCCTAAAAAATGTGTGTGTGAACCTCGGGGCCCTAGTCCCAAGTTGTGCACTGCCCTGCACATCACATGAAACACAAGTCCCAGCATGCAGCATGTTACGCGCCATCACTGCGCGCTATCTCTTGCAGCGCTGCTAGCTAGCGCAACAGGCAAGCCCACCGCCGGTCCTGGCGCCGAGTGTAGGGTGCGGGCCGCTCGCATGCGGGCCGGCCCTGACGTCGTCTGCTTGAAATAAGTGTCTCACGCCCCTGGGCTTGCCATGGCGACGAGGATGTTGAAGAGGAGGTTGGAAGGCAATCAGAGCAATGTAAGTACCATGTTATAACGTCATGGGAATAGATGATATTATGTGGTTAAGCTTGTTTTCCTAAACTTTGTATTGCCGATCGAGTTTTCCATCTCTGGCCAAGTTGAAGTTAGCTCCCTTTTAAGTGGTCCCAAACACCCTAATTCATGTAATGCATAGTCATGGAGTCTAAATAAAATATTAGGACTATAAGTATATGAAGGGAAGTTATAAGACCATCATAAACTGTTTTTTCTTGGGTAATTAAATGGTTTGAAGAGAATAGCATATAGCTAGGTCTATAACCTTATTAATTAAGTACATGTTTTGTTTTGTTTCATTTTGATTAAATGCACTATCTTTCATCAAACTGCATGAGCCCATATTTGTTGCTTATCATTTCTCGATAAACATGAAATTTTCGTCATTTGTAATGAATATCTGTAAGACAGTGACATAAATTTCCTTCGGAAGTGTCTACTTTGCAGTTCACACCCAAGCTTAGTTTTTTTCCTTTGATTAATTTATCAGATAAAAGTATCCCAAAGGGTCTATTTTTTGTCTCAAAGAACCTACAAGTTTAAGTTTTGTTACCATCACATGCGCATAACGATAAATTCATTTTTATTTTATTTTAAGTATTAAAGGTAAAATATTTATTTATTTTTTATTCATTATTGTAGTTTTCTATGGAGCAAAGAGTGTTGGCACTCTGGCCACCGAATGGATTATATTACGGTGGCGTGGTTGTTGACATCAGGGATGGTAAGTTCGTAATTAAGGTTGTTTATCTTAGAAGCTAGCAATTAATGCCAACTATCAACAGTTAACGGTTGTTTATTAGCACCTGCAAAAAGAATACCACAGCTTGAATAGTGCAAAAATTCAGTCAGAGCAAAAGTGTGTGTTGATGAGTTCAAGAGTGATTTTTAATCTATATATCAAAAGATGTACAATTATCAAAAGTTTTTGTCCCCCTCCCCCCTTCCCCGTTATTTTTGTATTATTTATATTTTCAGCTGATCAATGTAAAACATTGCATAACATTTAAATTGAGGAGGATGTGTAATGAGTACTGCTACCTTTAAAAAATATTTATTTATGTTGATTTAATCAACAGGCTGAGAAGCTTCAAAGGCAAATAGAGCTACATATTCCACCGTTGTTAATCTCTAGTGGGATTATTATTAATATTCCTATATAAAAGCAGAATACCTAAACGGCTTTTTATGATTGATGTGGTGAGAAAGAAACTAATATATTTCTTCATATTAAGATTGCTTTGTTTGTAAGGGATGTCAATTTAGTCTTTATGGATAACAATGAACACTTTTGTAATTTCAGGAAAATGCAAAATTCAGTATGAGGATAATGATGTTAGATGGCTCCTTGAACATCAGGTAAGTAATCGCATATTTGACTCATTGACATGGGCGGGTAGGATCCATATATGTATGGCAGTCCAATCATTCATTTACCTTTTTTTCCATAAACATAAAGAAAAACAAGGCTTTTGAAGTCAAGTGCTTAATAAGTAATCACTAGGCACATTACATAATGTTGCCCAGATATGACTTGGTTCACTAGCCCTGGAAACTGTTTTTGTTTGAGGGGGGGGGGGGGGGTTCAGAACCAATAAAGACTCATCCCTATGTCATAAAGCTTAGCACATGTATGTATATACATGTTTATGAAGATTATACAATTAAATTTTGAGGTCAAAGGTCAGAGGTAATACCTCGAGGTGCTATAGAATGAAACTTGTTCTTTAATATATCTGCATGAATAACTAAATGTATGTGAATATCACCTGACTAGACTTATTGGTCTTACCCGGTCGAAGTTCATATATCCTTGGACAGTGAATTGTCCTTTATAGATAAAGCAAAATAATGTGCAAAAGAAAAAGATTGGAAACTCTAAATGTAAGGCGGATGAATAATGTTCAACTGCCAGCAGTTAAAAGAAACCTCCCCCAACTTGAATAATAAGTGTAAGTATTCTGAATAATTGATGAGATGTATTCCTGCCCTTTGATGTACAATATTCCTTACAAAATTGTACAAAAGATATATGTAAATGGAGATATTCTTGGCATGACGTGATGCCTTTTAGAATGACATGGGAGCAGTCATTTTCTTGAAAATTTGACGTACCAGGTGAAGGTGTACATGTTTCATTCACCAAGCTTTAGTTTGAAAGACTTTTTAAATCATTAACAAAACCTTTTCTTTTCAATGAGGAAAATCATAGCTGAGAAGAGAATATATTACAGGGGAACAATTGTAACTACATGTGTAAATACTAAAATATGGCAGTTGACAAATCTATTTCATTTATGAGAAACCTTTACCCCGGAAGAGCACAAACTTATTTATGCAATTTGCGTTCTGGCCATTGAAGTACAAAGGATAATAGCAGGTGAATGAAATGCTTTCTCACCACACACACCTGGGAAAAAGCATTCATAAATTTGAATACATTTAATTGATAAATGACTTCACATGGTATATCACGTTATCAAGAAAATAGCGATGCCCATGTCATGCTGAAAAACTGTACATTATTCTTACTTTTTGCCTCTCTTATACACTTTGGTAGGAATCCTTGTAGATTAATGGGCAATAATATAATAAATCTCTCAGAATAAAAAAGTCATTTCCTGGGGTGAAGTTTCACGTAAGGTTGTCTAGTAATAATGGAACTAGTCCGATAGATAAACAAAACGAAATAGCACGGGTCTAAGCTTCGAGCAAATGTATGTATCTATACAATATAAATGTCTGAACTTCATTGCTACAATTTTCACAATACCACAAGTATTCTAAGCTCAAGATCTAATCTGTTGGGGATTTTAAATATTATTTCTCACAAAGTCATGCCTGTGTTGGTCACCTAAATAAATCTCAGATGGATAAAGGTGATACTATCTTGGGTCGAGGCAGCTAGAGCCTAATTATTATCTGTGGACTGCTTAACAATCATAAATAATGGGGTTATTTGTGTGTTTTAAAGATATTTCATGTATAAGTATGCAGATAATTTGTTCACCTGTCATATGTGAAAACATCTACCTGTTTAGATGAAACGTCTAATTAAATTAGATTTTGTTGTTGTCTTGTTTTCCTACTCCTTGTTATATTTAGGTTAGAGCTGATCCTACTGAGTCTCCTAAAGAAGGCAAGATGGCCAAAAAAAATTCTGCTGGTCTGTCCGCACAAGGCATGCTGGCCAAAGGCGATGCTGTCGATCAGTATACAGAGGTCATGACGGTAAAGGGCGATGCTGTTAAGCGGTCTACAGCGGTCATGTTGGTCACAGGCGATGCTGTTGAGCAGTTTACAGAGGTCATAACGGTCAAGGGCGGTGCTGCTGAGCGGTCTACAGAGGACATGCTGGCCAAGGGGGATGCTGTTGAGCTGTCTACAGAGGCCATAACCAGTATTGAAGATGCCGTTGAGACATTTGCAGAGGGCATGATTGTTATGGGCGATATTGTTCAGTCATCTACAGACGGCATGGCAGTCAAGGATGATGCTGATAACGTATCTGATGGATATGATGGGGTCGAGTCTTCCTCAGTTTGGGTACCTAATAACTATGTCACTCTTGGCAGTCCCATTCCGATTCCAAGGGACTTCCGTGCATTATCTCTCCGTAGCATTGGTAGCAACAGTGACAGCGAGTATGCACCTCTGTCAAACAATGAGACTGACAGTAGCAGTGATTATACACCTCAGTCCGACAGCGAAACAGACAGCAAGACAGACAGTGAGACAGACAGCGAGACAGACAGTGACAGTCAGTATGCACCTCAGTCCGACAGTGAGTCTGGGAGTGACAGTGAGCATTTGCTACTTTCCAACCATTTGCGTAGAAATCCAGTTGGTTCTACCTACTCAGAAAAGAAGACACCAGTGATTTCAAGGGGTGATTTGTCTCAAACTGTAACAAAAACAAAGGATTATGACACAAGAGAGAACATACCAACATCAAGTGATGATGTAACATCTACTAATACTTTATTTGATAGGGCTAAGTCACATGATATAACAGTAATGACAAATTTGAATGCAGGGCATAAAAGTAAAAAGCAATGTTGTTACTACTGTTCTGGCCTCTTCTCCGAACTTCCAAGACACTTGGAGAATAAGCATGCAGAAGAGACTGAAGTCGCTAAATTTATGTCACTCACAGGAACAGCTAGACAGCAACATCTCAAGAGGCTTCGTAATATGGGAAATCATCGTCACAATTGTGAAGTGTTCAGAAAAAGGAGTGGCAGTCTCATAGTTGTATATCGTTCATCAAAACATGCAGATCCTGACAAATACGGCCCCTGCCCATATTGTTTTGGATACTACCTTCGCCGAGATCTATGGAGGCATGAGTGTCAAGAAAAGCCGGTCAAGGTAAAAGGGAAGAGGAACGGAATTTTGCGACATAGTGATCTCTTGAAGGCACCCCCAAACGGAATAAGTCAGGCTGTGAATGAATTATTCAATGACATGAAGAGGGACCAAGTGTTTCAAGTTTGCAAAAATGACCAACTGCTCCAGGAATTTGCAAAGCGAGAGTACATGAAAGTTGGCCGTGACAAGGTCTTGAAGGACCAGCACAATTACATCCGTGCAAACTTACGAGGATTAGGGAGGCTCTTATTGCAGCTTAGAAAGCAAGTTGGCAAACCGAATGCATCTCTTCAAGATTTCCTCTGTCCCAGCAAGTTTCAGGAAGTTTGCAAAGCAGTGCACGGTGTTGCTGAGTTTGATGAAAAGACACATTTCTACAAAGTTCCATCTTTGGCCCGCAAACTTGGGCATTCATTGAAGAAATTGGCAGTCATCTTGAAAAGCGTCGCCCTTGAGGGAGGAGACAAATCTGGTGTCAGCGAAGCAGTTGACTTCCTGTTCCTGTGCGATTCCAACTGGAATGTTTTTGTATCAAAACATGCCCTACGCACACTTCATGAAGCGAAGAAGATCGACCGAGAGGTTCTGCCCACAAATGAGGATATTGTGAAAATGAGGAACTACCTAGAAGCCAAAGGAAGTGAGCAAATCAACACACTGAAGATGTGCCAAGATGAGACCATTAGTAACAAAGCCTGGGACAATTTGAATGAGGTTCTTCTTTGTGAGCTTATGATGTTCAACCGCAGAAGGGCCGGACAAGTCTCAAAGATGAAAATAGCAGAGTACAGGCGAAGCTGTAAGGCCACGGAACAGAGACAGTACGAGGAGTACGAACAGCTCTCAAAGATGGAACAAAGCCTATGTAGAATGATGGATGTTGTGGAAGTGACAGGGAAAGAAGGGAGGCATGTGCCTATCTTGCTCACACCAACATTGAAGGAGAGATTGGAAATCCACATTGTAGCCAGAGAAAAACTTGTAACAGAAACCAATGAGTATGTGTTTGCTAGGGCAAATTACCAGAGTAATGGACACATCAGAGGATCAGACTGTATGAGGAAAATATCTACCGAAGCTGGGCTGAAGAACCCACATTCCCCCTGCTCAAAAGTGTTGAGGAAACAGGTCGCTACTGCAGCACAGCTTTTGGCTCTGAGACCAGATCAGGTTGACCTTCTTGCAGGTTTCATGGGGTACAATATAACAGTGCACAAAGAATATAACCAACTACCAGACCCAGTAATGCAGGTTACCTTGTTGTCCAGGCTCTTTCTCCTCATGGAAAGGGACAAACTTGCAGCACAAAGGGGAAAATCGCTAGAAGCCTTGGATGTGTTCATCAAAGAGAGCAATGACCCTGGGGCAGCTGTTGGTGTATCAGCTACTGTTGATGATGAGGCCACTTCCAGCTCTGATAATGATGAGGCTGCCTCCAGCTCTGATGATGTTGGTAGGTGAACATGTATGCTGCTGTTTTTGTTAATGTTATGGGTCAGATGTCAACAATTACAATGCCTTCTTTTTTATTTCAATTATGCCTCTCTAAATGGTGGTGTCACTGAGGTTACTTTAGTCACCAAAGTTGATTAATTTGCTACGTTATACATTTAAATGTACATGTATTTGACATTTAACCAATACAGTCTGAAAGATTTGTAGGAGTTTCATTGGCTGACTTCCATTTCTCCTGAAACAGGTCAACAGTTAACCCTCCATGTGTCTCGTGCATAATTGTTAATTAGATATATTTAAAATCTGTCTTGATGTCTGCATATTAATCTTGTCTTGTTGGAGTGTAGGCCTATTTTACAAGTATATACACATTTTTCTCACGAAATTGTCATGAAAAGTGTTGCCAATTTGATACTTCTACAGCAATGAACAAGAAAAAAAAAATCGAATAGCAAATCAATATAGAATAACTTCTGGGTTTCACTCTCATTGTAAACTTTTTGCATTTACTTTGAGAACATCTATGATTTTAGGTTTAATTTACTCCTAACTAATAAACAAAAAATAATTTAATACTGTATCATACATGGATTGATAATTTTGTGCTGTCTTTAATCACACCATTGAATGAAATGTTTTTTTTTGCAGACTTCATTGGAGAAACTACACAGAGACATCAGACGAGGCAACTTGCAGTGAAACGAAATAAACCAAAACGTCAAAAATCTCGTGAGTTGATTTCCCATTTTAAAGAAGTAAAACACCATTACGTTATTTTCCAAGGTCGTCAAAGTTTGCAAACAATTGTATCAGACTAATGGGGGCATTTTGGGCTTGCTGCCCATGCAGGTGAGCTAAAAGAGCATATTTTATCATTGTTCATTTTACAGCATTCTCCACTTAGAACTCTTTCAAAGACGGTATACACATATGTTTTCCCACCTAAAGCTTCTTGTGTTAGCTGTTTTTTGTCTACACGTCTAGTGCTTTTAAACTATTGTTAGCTTTTTTTGCTTTTTTTGATTTTAGAAAGACAAATAAAATCAGTAGAGAACCTAGAAAACGCATCAAATATGGGAGAGGAAAGTGTCAAATATCATGTAATCACATATATTAACTATCATTATCTTGTGCAAAGCCTTTAGCCTGAGATTGGTTAAGTGTGCTTCAGGCGAAATTTAAAAAAAAATCGTTATTATACTTCGCCTTTAAGCTAATTTCAGTTTAAAAATCAGCTAATTAATGTCCAATTTTTAACTACCATTTCTGTTTCTTTTTTTATCTGTTTCATTCAGATGCCGTTTCATCCTGCACAAAACGAAGTACCTCCCTTACATCAAAGCGCAAGTGGAATGAAGTTGAGATCAGAGCTATTAGAACCTTGAGTTGTGTCCTAGCACTTCGCCTACCAGGAAAGTTTGAAATCGAAGAATTGAAGAGCAAGTATCCTGTACTTAATGCCCGTACATGGCGCAACATCAAAGATTATATGCGAAATAATAAGAAAACTCTTCTTAAATATGCAAAGTAATACAATTTGTGATATTCATTATTTGTTACATGTTCATATAATAATTGAACTCCCAGAAAGTGAGATTTATCTCAACTTGTCAGGTAGAAGCGAGCATTTCTTGTAAAGTGTATTTCATTAGTACACTTCTATAAGTAGTACATACACAATTAAACAAATGTTGATGGCATTCTCTAGAGACAATTCCTTGTAGGTCTCATAAAGCATTGGGATAATAATTCGATTGTCTTACAAGTATTTTGTTGCCCTTTTTAAAACTGGAATAGAATGTACTCACTCAGAACCTTTTGAAAGAATCTCTCTGTTTTGCAAATGACTTCCTTTATTCTTATCTTTCACTGGATGCAGTTATTTGTACCAGTTCCCCTCCCTCACTACAAGAACAAACAAAAACAAACCCTTAAGAAGTTTATGATACCTTATCTACAAATGAAACTCTAATAATTGTTACAGTTGTACAGATTATTTTCTAAATTTTTGTTTTTAAAAGTTACTTGTTTGATTAGGTAGTTATGTAGAAAATAAGCGATTATGTTGTACAAGTCAAAGAATGGTTGCTTTCAAGTTTTTCCATGAAAAGGAATTCTATCAATGCAGCATGAGTTTGTTGACTTAGTAAACATTTAATATATACATCATAAATATATATATATATATATATATGTATTTTCTCTTCAAAGCCAATGACTCAAATCAAATGCCGCTTACACCAAAATTTAGAAGAATGGAGCATCAAGTTTATATCATAATTGTACAGTACATGTATAATGATAAAGATAAATAGCCTAGACATACCACATGGTCATTTGCCTTGAATATTATTCACATGGTTGCAATAACAATCCTAGGAAATATTCTTTTATGACGTTGCTTGTTCATTAATTTTCCTACTCACCTGTAAGGCTTTAAGAGAACAGGCTCCTTCCTATATTCAGGATCTAATGCACCCTTATACGAAACCTTTCCACTTGCCTTGATATCCCAACAGCACAATCTTCTTCAACTCCCGAAATCCCAGACTAAGTACTATGGTAACTGCATATTCACTGTACTGGCCATTTCCCTTTGGAACAGTCTCCTACAGTACAGCCGTGATGCTGGTTCTCTCTAATCACTCAAAAATCTTCTAAAATAAACGTTTTTCAGTAAATGTTATTATTTAATTATTCAATATAATTTCAGCTATGACATTTGTTTTATATCCCATATCATAATTCTATTACTCTTCTGTTCTTACAGTAATCTTATTTCTTTTATCAAATTGAAGGATATGTTTCGTTTTTTGTTTTTGATTCTGGAAAGTGCGTAGAGGCTGTTTATAATTATTGTTTGATAAGTTTTCCTTGTTTTAATAATTTTAATATTTCTTGCATCTTTTGTATGCTTTTTTGTATCTATATGTAAAGCTAATAACGACCTTTTATATTATGCGCTATTATATATGCATATTATTAGTACACATGTAGTTTGTGTATTCAACTGTTAAGCTATTACTTTTACATTCAAAAACTTCTTTGGCATTTCAAAGATTTTACAAGTTTTGTTTGTTTTAAAATAGACTTGAATTGTTACCTCTTATGTATAATTATATGATTGCATCTGAAAGGCTTACATTGGCTGTATCTTAATGTCGTTACATGAGAATGTTTTTAATATACTTGAAGATCAAACGATCTTCTTTGGGATTTAAAAGATTTTACAAGTCTTGTTTGTTTTGAAACAGCCTTTATCTGTTGCCTGTTATGTATAATTGTGTGATTGTATGTGAAGGGCTTATCTTAATGTCGTTACATGAAAATGTTTATACATGGACCTGAAGATCGTTCGATCTTCTTTGGGATTTAAAATATTTTACAAGTTTGTTTGTTTTAAAAGTGTCTTAATCTGGTACCTCTTATGTATAATTGTTTGATTGTATCTGAGGGGCTCATCTTAATGTCGTTACATGAGAATGTTATACATGTACCTGAAGATCGTGTAACATTGAAGCAGCATTCTGACATGATAAACAGAGATGAAGCCGTCTTTTCTATTCATGACCAAATACCAAGTTTTCCAGAACCTTGTTCGTTTTGTAGTTTACATTCCGCAGGTATGATTTATTATCGTTGATAAAGATGGATTTGGGGTTTCAATTGATTGGTAGTATGAGGGCAATTACTGTAGGACCATGATAATCCTGTGAATTGTGTTACCAATAACATTTTGTTACCCTTTTAAGTGTTCCGTTGTGTTTAACTTTTTCTGATTAAATGGTTGTTTCATTGTTATAAAGAAACGTAAAATACTGTATAACTAATGTTTTACACTGTTTTCTAAGGCTGTGTCGTCAGAACTATTATAACTGTAGAACCATTAACCAGGCCGATTAGACAATCACGCAAAAAAAAGGGGGGGGGTCTTCACCTTGCCGTTATGCCAGGGTACAATTAGAGGGAATTCCCCCCTTCCCCCTTAAAACAAATCTTGTAAGGGCCTACACCAGTACTGCACGACTTTGAATGAATTGTAGCACTGGCTTGTGATATCTGAAGTCTGACATCTTGGATAAATTGTCATGAGAGTGTTGAGATGATGAGTGAGTAGTAAATACCTCAATTTTTAATATGTGCATGTAGTGATATAGAAGAGACAAAGAAACAAGACAAAACAATAATTATTTCTTCTTTATTTAACACAAATGCACAATGAAAATCAGTGGCGACAGTTAGATTAACGTGCTCATTGTTTTCATATTCATTCAAATATGTATACCTGAATTATTTTATGGGTCAACATTTTTAGATGTCTTAGGAAATTTTGTTTTAAAGTTAGCATCACATTTTATCATATGACCTCATTGACCTGGCTTAATTAGAAACCCTTGCTTCCAATGGAAAATTAATACAATACCTCTCGTCGGTTACCTTTGGACATAAAAGTACTGTATGTCACTAGGAAAATCATCAAAATATATGTTTTCAGAGCCCTTTGAAAATTGATAAGTAATTGTCCTCGGTTCCCAAGGAATATTAAAGTAGGCCTACAGTATGTGTCCTCGGTTTCTAAGGAAAGGTAATACAAGACATATACAAAAATACATATAGTGTCCTCGTTACCTACGGATTTCAATAAATTATGTGTCCTCGGTACTAGGACATTGTAACAGTATGTATCCTCGGTTCCTTAGCAAAGCTGATACAGCAAAGGTCCTCGGTTCCCAGCAGAATTTATGAGGTATGTGTCCTCGGTTCACTGAAGAAGTTAGTAAAGCATGTGTCCTCGGTTCCTTACCAAAGCTTATACACCATACAATGTAGGTCCTCAGTTCCTAGCGGAATTTATGAGGTATGTGTCCTCGGTTTACTTGGTATTTTAGTACAGAAATTTGTCCTCGGTCCTCATGGGGGAATATTATACAGTGTGGTGTCCTTGTCTCAATTGATATGTTATACAGAATGTGTTTGTCCTCGGTTTCAGTGGAAAAAGAATAGTCAGCTCATAAAAAGCTATATACAGTATGTGTCCTCGATTTCCAGGGGGAAATCTTTTATAAGTGGGTGTGTCCTCGGTCCCCAAAGAAAATAATAAGGAGTACCTGAAGTCATATGTGTCCTTAGTTTAAATGAAAGTATGAGAGGTCCTCGATTTTTTCAAAGTTTAAAATAGAAGTCTCAACGACCAAATAAAATACTTATAACATTAATTGTGATCTGAAAACATCTTTATTTTGTCGTATATCCTTTAAGAAAAAGAGTCATCGGTTTGTATGGTTCACCACATGTTCCCCGTTTTACACCGTGAACGTGTAAGGGTGTGTGTGTGTGTGTGTGCGCGTGTGTGTTTGTGTTTGTGTGCGTGTGTGTGTGTGTGCGCGCGTGTTTAGGCGTGTGTGAACGTTTCTTTGAGACGCCAGCATAATCGTTTCTTTTTTTTTTTGCTTTTAAAAATATGAAATTAAAAGGTTATACCAAGCAGTTTTGTATATCTTGTTCCCATAGAAAATATTTATGTTCAATATAATTAGCCTATATTATTCCATTTACTTGAAAGTCATTACATTTTATTGTGCAAAAGGTTTCATGCTCCCATAGAAATATGAGCTCTCCCCTTTTGAAACGCTCGTTTCATTTTCATCCATAAAGTACAAAACAAGGGGCGTTCGCCGGCGCCATCTAGTTTAATATGAATTCGTCACTGGCATTAAAAGTGATTGCATTGGCCTACCTTTCTTCTGATAAATCAAATCAAGTGTAATCGATTGATAAACTATACAGTGTCAGATTTTCAGCATGAAACACATACACGCACAACCCCACACACAGACACACTCTCTCAGAGTTTGTCGATTAATTAGATCAGTGCCTCACTCGGTATTTGTAATCCTTTAAGCCAGGATGTGTCTCTTTAGCGTACGTATTTTCACGTGGAAGCCCTTATTGAACACAAAATAAGTGGATTTTATAGATTCGGATATTTTTCGGAAATTTCGGCGAATCGTGGATCTGGCGACATTTAATCCGGGATATCTTGCGTCCGAGATAAAGGGCTAGGTTTAGAGTTGCAATCGGATTAAAGGTTAAGATAGGTTTAGGGTTAGATGTCACTTTTGGTCTAGGGTTGAAGTTATTTCAAGGAGATGAAAGGGAGGTCTTTTTGTTTTATTCAATGAATTTAAATACCAGCGTCTTTTTGTATTGATTTTAATGTTTGATGAAGAATTTCGTTTCATCATCATAACCTTTAAAAGTTCATGTTCATTGATTAAATATTTCAGCATGTATTTATCTGTTTCTCCAGTCTTTGAATAACACACGGGTCTGTCTACGATTTCCCTACTTTGCCTCTCTCCGAGAATATAGATTTGAAATTATAGTTATGTCTAAGTTAAGCCTACATCCCTAACGTGAGTAATAACGATATGCAGGAAGGATAAAGGTAGGAAGTAAAATACATGTACATGATTATACATTACAATCTTCAATTTAAAAAAAAAAAAAGAGTAAATAATTACAATTATGACTGTCTTCTGGGGCAATGTATTGTTTAGGTTCGGAATATTATCTTGTCGTTTTGAAATGTTAAGTTCTTGTTCGATCTGTTTTCTGAATCAGATCTACTACCCAATCGTGCTTACTGTGATAAATGGAACCGATCTCCCAGGTACGTCTATACTATTTTGATTTATTTCTCAGTTTTATTGACTGCTAAATATCGAGCGTTCTTAACCTCTGCTGTTTTAATATAAGGAATCCGTATAACAATAACCTTTTGAATTGAAGTGTTGAACAAAATTTTGCCCCAAAAATAATGCTGAAAATATCTTAAAACAAGCAGAAAGACCGATTTGTCACTTCATGTCTAAAGGGGTAACACGTGACCCCCTTTTCGCGAAATCGCTTACAGTCATACACAAACACAATGTCAAGATGAAGTGACTTTAACAAGTTAAAGATTTATCATTCAGGATAGAAAATTTGAAGCAGTTTGCCTGACTTGCGCTCATTGGAATAACTCGTTATGTTCGATTTCGAAATGACAATAGTTTATTAACCACTGTCAATCAAAAGATTATGCTTTATATTTTCAGATCCCCCCTTTCTTAAAATCATTGATATACATGTAAACAGTCCTAGGTGGTATAATTATCATTAATATCCACTTTGCACGACTGAAATCAAAGTCATGTGGTGGATGCAAGATTCCTTAAAGAGAAGGTTGAGTTCTGGGAAGAGGTGAAAAATAATTTGTGAGCGTTATCATTGTTATTAAGCAAGTGTGGAAGAACATCAGATAAGACATGTTCCCTGAAAAGCATGGTTCTTCAAATGCCTTCATATTCTAAATATGTCATGTATCATCGTAAAAATCCAGGGTAGGATTTTTACGCCACGTGTTCGTGTAGTCCCATATACATCTTTCTGTGTACAGTGTTTGTAACTTTACCAAGAATTGGCCAAATTTCTTATCATTTTGATGATTCCAGAACCTTGCAATACACACAAATAATTATATGCTAGATGATCAATCTTTTCTGGTCGATTCCACACCGTTTCTTTCACAATGCAATCGCATGACCAGAACTCAACAACTTCATCTTTTAAAAGGGTAGGTGGACATAATATGTCTCTAAAATAGCCAAGAAAAAAAAATCGATATTCTACTCATTTCACCGTGCATTCGAATTTAAAATTATTATTAACCCCCCCCCCCTCCTCCTGAAAAGGGAGTATAGTTTGTTCTTCGCAAGTTCTTACCGCGGTGCCCCCCCCCCCCTCTCTCTCTCTCTCTCTCACACTTTCTCTCTCTCTCTCTCTCTTCTCAGGTGTTAATGCCCAGTCATGTCACGACAGACCTGAGGATGCGTTAACGCGATTCTTTCGACTCCGATGTCGAACAAGTTTTCTTAGCAATGACTCGATGATCGCGTCTGAGCGCGACCTAGCACCCTGGATTCCAATAGGGTGGGGAATAAGAAACGGAAGACAGCAAGAAATTTGCAAAGCTCTCGGTAAATACAGAATCAGATATGTCGGATAAATCAACATATTTACCCATTCAAGAGTTGGATGTATTACATTTCAATTATTTACTTGAAATTAAATATTGATTAAAGAGAAGTACTTCTTCCAGTGCCAAATCCAGGATTCACTGTACGGGGATAGGGGTGCACTTCTCAGAAAACATTCTGAAAAGACTAATAAAGAGCTATGATCAAATGTTACTTACTTTCTTGATAGATAAAGAAAATACTGAAATGCAGGTGCCGTTGGGGTATAAAATTGTTGCCCGGGCACCATGAAGGGGCATATTTCTTGTTTGTTGTTTAATGTAAATGTAATACTTTAATTTTTCATCGATTTGCCAATGTCTTTCCTGGCATTTCATCTAGAAACAAAAATAAAGATTTCTTTTCTTCAGCGACGGCGATACCGTAATCATATGAAACTTAGCCATCTACATGTGAGAGATAGCGAGATCGAGAAAGATTATCCGACAAGCTGCTACAAAATCCTGTAATCTGGACCCACAGCCTACATGGCCTTTATAGCCTTTTGAAAAGGCCTCGTGACTTTGGCTATTTTCCACCCAAATCAGCGGCTGAGATGAATCTAGAGACCCATGGTGAACGCGCGATCGAGTGGCGGCCGCTGCGCTACTCGCTCTGGCATTCACTCGGGTTTTTGCGATCAGTCTCTTTTTAGTCGCTCGGCGTCTATCAGACATGTGGCTTTGTTTAGAGGCTAACATGGCCTCTGAAAGACTGCGTCGTAAAAGTTGTACCTGTCAAAAGTCAAGGACAACTACCCCCCGAGGACAACTACCCCCGAGGACATTATTATCCCCCAATGACAACTACCCTCGAGGACAACTATGCCCCATGAAAACTACCCCCGAGGACAACTACCCCTCTCCCCTCCAAGGACAACTCCCCCCTCCCCCCTGGACAATAACCCCAGAAGGACAACTTCCCCCAATGATAATCACCCCCCGAGGAATTTATAACACTGTGACGTATAATGCAAGCTTCTCTCCAAATTGCTATTTACAGAAAATTTCATTAACCTTTATTTACTTTGTTATTTATGAAGTTCATTTCAGTCTTTCAAGTAATTCAATTCGATATGGGGGGCGGGGGTGGAGGTTCCCTAATTCCCCCGTATAGTTTTGCTACCGAGTAAAAAACTGAAATTACATTTCTTAGAAATTGAACAATTCACTGCGCGCAGATGAGTACGCGTTACAGCATCTCTCACCAACAATGGCACAACAAAGATATTAGGATGTAAGATTTCCTTTATGCATCCTCTGTAACTTTCAGCTGATCGTGTATTTGTCTTTGTATGTATATTAGGCCCTCATCCATGATCCAAAATTAAGGTTTTCTTCACGATATATTTATCTCTGTTGTCATGCTGAAGAATAATATGTTTTCTTGCTCTCTGGTTATTCATCTCATTTGATTTTGTATCTCCAGCACAGCGTTTTTCAACCGGGGTGCCGCATGAGAAGGATTTGGGAAACGTTGATTTTGTACAAAACAATCAAATTTAAGAAACGGTTAAAATATGTAATAACATAATAAAATACAATTTTGAAGATAATAAAGTGTTTTCCTTCCTCGCTCGCTGACAATATTTTGACAGCAAGGCAAATAAGGGCAACGAGAGGCCCGAATATCCTCATATTCGTGTATCAAGGTCATGACCGAATATATCACTTTTTATTCATGTACATTCGGCGGCAAGGTGCCCGCATACAGTACTTTCAATCGTTTCTAGTGTGTGGATTACAAACTAATTTTTTACCAGTTTGTAAATGTCTTCTCTTTTTTATTCTTATGGGCACGTATGTGCCCATATGTGTGTGCATAGCACTTGACGAGTGCCAGAGTTATGTAAAATTAATAGTATGTAAAGACTTTGGGATTTGGGATAAACTTTTAATTTCTAACAAAAATTTAAATAACGCTGCTCCAGAGAAATGGATTTCCATGCATTTTGAAAAGCGCTGGACAATTACCTAAAACTGACATCCTTCCCTTCGTGAAAATCAGCAACCGCACTGGCGTTGCATGAATTATAATAAAAGGGAAATGTGTATTAATGAGAAAGACAACAAGCTATAGTATTGGAACGAATATGGGTTCATGCAGGGGATCTTATGGGCTGGTAGCCATCTCTCAATGTGTCAGATCGTCTTTTGCTATTGAATCCTGATTGTCCACGGGGCTAGTTGTCCTTTGGGTGTAATTGTCATCGGGGGGGGGGGGATAATTATCATCCGGAGGTAGTTGTCCTCGGGGGTAATTGTCCTCTGGGGTATTTGTCATCGTAGGGGGGGGGTAATTGTCCTCGGGGGTAGTTGTCCTCGGGGGTAACTGCCCTCGGGGGGTAATTGTCCTCGGGGGATAATTGCCCTCGGGGCGTAATTGTCCTCGGGAGATAATTCTCCGGGGGGTAATTTTCCGGGGGGTAATTTTCCTTGGTGTGTAGTTGTCCTCGGGGGGTGATTCTCCGGGGGGTAATATTCCAGGGGGTAATTGTCCTTTGGGGGTAGTTTTCCGGGGGGGATTTTCCGGGGGATGATTGCCCAGGGGGTAAATGACCTAGAACCCCGTTGGTCCATCAACAACTGTAAACAAATCTTGGTGTGTATTTTGACCAGACTTTGTCAATGCCGGAACATTTTCGAAGAGTGTGCCAGATGGCCAAATTCCATATGAAAAACATATGTCATGCAGTTGAGAAATTCCCTTACAGGTGAAGCTTGTAGTCATGCAGTTCGTTCTCTATTTTTGAGCAGGATTAAATGTGAATGAGGGGATCTAAAAGGACTGCAGAAAATCAAAAATCGAGCCTTTTGCACTCTCGCAAATAATGCCTCCTGTTCATCCAAGCGTAAACTCATTCCATACAAAAATGATACCAAATGATCTGGGATAAAACACTTTTTTATGAGATGTATAATAATTTACTGTTCATTGATTCCTTTTTCTCAAAATAATTAGCAATTTTCTAGGTGTAAACTTTTTTTTGACTCACACGGTAGAACAGAAGACACTTTCAAAAAGAAACTTAAAATCCAACTCTTTCCATCTTGAATATATAATGTTTGTTTTGAGTATCTAAATTGCATTTCGTTAATAATATCTTAATTACTGTTCCTTATTTGATTGTTATGATGTGTATGTTTCGTTTCCATTGTAAAAGCGCTCTGATCATTTTTTTCTTATTATTATAATTATCTACAGTGCCCCCCAAACCACCAACGCCACCTTTAGATGACAGAGACTGTAATGGTTCTCTTGCTCGGAGCGGTAACTTCACAGGTAATTAAAGTCATGTGTTGTATGGGCAAGTCGAAGTAAGTCAGTGGCGTATTCAGACATGGACCATAGGAGGGACAAGCGAGGAAACAATGGAGGGGCGGACATCTCCCTCGACCTCAAAATATTTGGGGGGAAGAAAAGGGAACTGATGGATTGAATGTTTTAAATACTAAGACAAATGATTACCTAAACATGTGTGGATGTTCTTTCTTCTATAGGTGGAAATATGTCAGGATGGACAACCCACCCCCTTTCCCCTCTTTCAAATAGTGAACGTATTGGTGATTTGGTGTCTCATACCTGTCCATGTATTGTGTTTTTTAGTATGCCATAATAATTACGATATAAATTCCCTAAGTGCTTTACATTTAAACTTGGGGGACATAAACATAACACAGAACATAATTTTTTGTTTGTTGTTTGTAGAGCATTTGATAAAACATTGATTGATTGATTGAGCGAGTGGATGATATATTCGATTCACTAAAAAATAGAAATCTTCAAAAAGTTATATCATGTCATTACTTTAGGTGATATCCATCTCCGGACTACGCAATGTAATAGTGGAAGGTACCCTATTGATCAATTGCCGCCTGTCCCAGCCGATAAATCCATGAATTTAAGTATTGGGTTTTCTACTCGGCTGGTAGATATAACCGTTATTGTGCTGGCAGAACAATCTACACACCATTCGTTTGACAGAGGAGCTCAACGAATCTACGGCATAAAACAGAAGATCAAAATGATATTGAAATTCTCGATTCATTCAAAATGTATCATTATAATTATATAGATATAACAAAGTTAATTATAGTTAAACGAGCAAATATTTTGAGATTGTTATACGGTCTCAGTCTCGGGTGTTGCATTACGTAATCCTGTCATAGCACATTCATAGGATTTTGAACACGGACACGACATGAAGAATACAACGATACCACCTTTTTTCACAAATAATGGTTGTTTAAATTTGATTGGAATTAGGGGAGGGCATCAAAATCTTTCTACCCCACCCACTACAACGCCTATGTGGACGTTGATAAATACAAAGTTCAATCGATGAAGGTAGGTCATTTTGTAATTTCTGTATGTATATTTGCCCCCGAAATTAGTACTTTTTATAATTTACAGGCATTTACTATCTACAGTCAAATACATTGGCGAAGGTACGGTGGGGGCATCGGATCCCAAAACAAATGGCAAAAATCCCCAGAAAAATTAAAGATAGCGGGAATATAAAGGAAAGAAGACGAAGCGACACCTCCCACACCCTCCCCACACCAATGCCAATGGTACGCATTAATGTTATCCTTTTTTTGCTATGTTCCCACAGATATAGGAGGAATATATTCTCATCTTATTTGTCGGTCTGAGGGTGGATGTGTGGCTTCGAAAACCAACCCACCTTATGGATTAGGTAGCAACAGAACGCTGTCAATCCTCGTCACGTACGAGCAGGGAGTCATCAAGGTGTTCGATAATCACGACCGAACCCCATTCATGACATATACCGATCCTCACCCGCTCACTATTCGTCATGTTGCAATTTGTAAATACACTACAGAGGGAAGATTTGTAATTCACATCTGTGATTCTTATTAACTCACACACAGTGAATCCGATGGCAAAGGCTTTCGAAGAAAATCAACCTAAGGCAAATTCAATAGCCATGGCTAGTGTCCCTTTCAATAAAGGGACACTAGCCGTGGCCATCACCTTTTGAAATGTGCGAATATTACAACGACTTTTTTCCTTCTCATCCTCTTTCGAGGTATATATAAGGAATAACATAACTATTCACATACAATATGAAAAAATCTAAGGTTTACAGCAGCCATTGATTTCATTTTTTTTAAACTTCTTTTCCTTTCCTTTTTTCTATTTACTTACACTTTCAAGAGATGATTTTACCATGAACTTAAAATCAACCCTTCAAGAAATTGTGTTGTATATTTTACTTCTGAATGTACATTTTATATAATTTCGATAGACTGTATACTATATGCTATGTTGCAAATAAGATTTAACATATAGTAATTCACACCGTCCACTTCATAGCAACAAAACTATAACTCTTCACTTGTATATACATGTATATTTACCTTGAAAAGGGGATATAACGGCCTTTGGGATTTTCCAAAATAATCGTACGAGTTTACAGTGTAATAAACAACTACAAGTTATTTCAACCTCCTCACACTGTCTAAAAAAATGTTGCTCAGTTTTATTGACTGCCAAATATCGAGCGGTCTTCACCTCTGCAAACACACACCATTTTAGCAAATTTTCTTTGAAGGTAAAATATTGTTCAGAAATTTATAATTAAATTGCTGATCCTGTTATCTCTAATTGTATACATTTTGAACTCAAACACGATATTCCAATTGAAAGAGTCTGGTAACGACAAAACATTAGACCTATAGTTGACGGTTATTGAGAAACCCGTCCACTCGATATTGAATATATCTTCTTCTTTTTTGTAGTTATAGAACCAAGAGTTATAAGTGCAATTAGATCATATTCCTTTCGTTTGCAATTAATGTTTTTTTTCTAGATCTCATCTCAATAAAAAAAATATGTATTGCCTAATCCGAACGTGATTTTTTAGGCGAAATTCTTTGCGATTGTTTCTTTAGTGCTTAAAGAACATATAGCTCTGTTTCGTCTCATTTGACAACGCCCCCTATCGTCAGAGACAGCAGCCTAACATGTTAGCCTATGGACTTTTACCCCCCCCCCCCCCCCAAAAAAAAAAAAAAAAAAAAAAAAATCGTTAATTTATTTTATTTTATTTTTTTAAACGAAAAGCACATCCACCCCGACGTACGTTATCACTAGCTCTTTCATTGGAACCCTCATGTCTCATTGACTTTTGAAAGTTCACCCACCGTAATTTCATCACTTGAAATAGGTCGCAAGCTCGCCATTGCCTATATAACACATGTACAACAAGTCGAACTTTGGACTCAATTTACCACGCGATTGTAAGGTTATAAGTCAAGCACACGAAGGATAAGAAGCATGAATTATCATAGATCAGTTCTGATTTGTTCATTTATCAACGAAATCTCGATGCTGTCGCTCAACTTGTCCGCTGTTTCACAAAACTGCCTCTGCCAAGATGAGCGACAACTCCCCTGATAAAAGACATGCCGCGTCATATCTTTTAAAAACGTCATCAAATTTTAAGTTGGTCTAGCGATAAAATTAAAAAATGGAGTTCATGTAAGCACTTATTTGATCAATTCCTATTGGTGTTAATATAAAAGCATTTTACAAGCGCACACATTGTTCTCATAAGTTAATAACGTGTACATACATCGGTCTACCATAGAAAAGTCGCTGAGAATCGAACAGTCTGTAATTACAGACCAATGAAAATGATGAAAATTTTCGTGCAAGTTTTTCTTTAGATATTTTCAATTTTCAAGCATAAATTTGATACAAATTAAATCACATTATTATTTAATAAAGTCATATAATGTCTTGTTTCATTATTTTTGAAGTAGAAATACAATCAGGGCCCTAATTCTTTCGAGAGAAATGAGTTATGTTTTCCTCTTACTTGCAATTTTCCTTTCGCTCGTCGCCAAAGTAACCTCCAGTTTCGGCAATTATTATGAATTCCTCGATGTTATTAGTTACACATGTTTTCATGCAAATTGGATGACGTATCATGTGGAATACCACTCTCTTAGATTTTTTAGTTTTTCAAACAGTTCGGTAATACTCGATAAAAACCTGATGGACGACAGGGAGAGAGAGAGAGAAAGGGCGAGAGAGAGAGAGAGAAAGGGAGAAAGAGATGGAGAGAGTGGGGAGAAAGAGAGAGATAAGATTGGTGGCACATGTCTGAGCCTTTATTTTACATGTGAGCAAGCTAACTACCCATGTAGCTTTAACACTTGGTTTGACCGATGCCCCCATAGTTTTATTCTCGAATCATCTATGTCCTCGTACCTAACCGGAATTCCCCCCCAAACAAAATCTGGAAAACGGAGGGACCGCATTCATGTTCCCAAAATGTCCGGTAAAGAATAACTTTTCCGGCACGCAACAAAGTCCGGCTCGTAATACACAAAAAATCGGCCCGTATTGACTTTACACACCGGACTTAGGGTTTTTTTTTTTCAAAGGGAGGGAACATGCATACGCGTAGCCTAAATAACACTTGAGTGGGGTGGGGCTGGGGATCCGATACGATATATTATCAAAAGAGGAGATTTCATACAAAAAATACAAGTGCAAATTAAGCTATTTTTATAATGAATGACATATTGCGAGAAAATCGGGTGGCTTACCGTAAACGAATGACTACCCAGGTCATAAATTATCCATTATCATTGCGACATACTGGTGAAGTCGAGAATCGGGCCGATTCAATTTTGATCTCTAACACACCGTACCAACGCAATTATTCATATATTCAAATATTAATATGCAGGGCAGCGTGGCAAGGTTAGACGGTTTCCGAGCATGAGGAGTTTGTTGATAACGCCATCTTCGGCGGCTTGAATCAAGTGTGTAGGGAATATTATGTATATTATGTACATGTATATCCAACTTCGATCTTGTTACTGACTGACATGATTGTAACCTTGTATGGAAATGTAAAAGTTCACTTGCAAATTGATTTAGAATTTAGACCTTTGTGAAGATTAGGTATTGGTAATTCGTTTTAATGGCATAACACATTGGAATTCCCTTCCTAATGATAGTGAAGGAAATAGAAAACTTTGCTCATTTTAACAGGAAATAAAAGGAATACCTAATATGTCAGAGTCAGATAAGAGAAGCGAATGACATGTTATAATGATTGAAATTTGTATTCTTCTGCCGGTTCATACTTTTTCATTTTGTATATATATTTTGAATATTGAGTTATTGATTAATTAATATGAATCTCGTTTTGAGCATGCATGATCCAAAATATAACTATATATTATCAACGTATGATTTCTGGAGAAAATCTGAAATCGGCACACATAATTTGTTTTTTTTTTGCCTTGAGACCTCCGATTGCGTGAGATATGTCATTTATTTATAACTGATATTTTAATGAAAATCATTCTTCATATTAAAAAACTATAGGTTGATGGATTTGCAATCATGCGTACAACCTTCTAGCCTTGTATTTGTGGGACGGGCGCGCGTGGCGCCCCATAAGTTACACTTGGGTAAAATTATAATCACACGCCCATAATGGATGAGTGTTTTCCGTGTAAATATTTACGTTGTGTCACGCGACTTTGAGAAGAAAATTATCACATTACGTAAGTTTGTCTCTTATCATCCTATATACTTGTTTTTCTATTAGTTGTGAGTTGATGTACTGATGTGTTGTCTGTTATATTGGGGGCGAATCTTAGTGTAAAGATGGCTTCTTTTTCGCTTGACCTTTGCGTTGCTCTGACTCTGTCGCCAGCCGAGCCTGCTGGCGCTGGTGCCAGTGGTAATGAACGGGTAGTTCACCGGGATGTACACGATCGCGATAGGTCAGGTAGGTAGGTAGTAACTCCAGGGAGCTCCGTAGGTAAGCTGTAGCTCTTTCAAACACCACTGTACAAAACTCAACTGATTTCACCCAAAATCGGTAGTTTAGCGACAATTGATGATACCTAAATTCTAATAAATAGCAGTAGACTCTAGATCTAAAATACAATTTTTTCAACTTATGCTTTATGGGTGTTAGTTTGTTACTCTTGTTAGGGAGGCCAATGCCCAAATCTAACTTTTTAATTACGAATTTGTTTAAAATAAAACAAAGATTAAAAGAAAGCATTTACTTTCACTAAGAAAACTCACCCATCTGCCGACTCCAGAAGTTCCATAAAATAGGAGATATCCAGCTTTTAAGCACTCCCTTCCTTCTACGCTTCCTTGGCCGTACGCAAGAGCCTTGAAACAATTTCATGGTCCCAAAAATTACGTCGAGAATTAGACAGGCCCGAGGGAATGGGCGTGTCATCATGGTCATTGCCCGGACAACAAGTTCAAAACTTCGCGCGAAAGTACATTCATCATCACCGGCTAGCCTTGAATTAGTCGCACACACCGACACAGTACTACAGGCCGTCCACGTACGGTAATTGCATGCAAGCCGCAATCGAGCCATGCTAGCCATGCCATAATGAGAGAAAGCTCGAAAACCACTCATTGTAAATTAAGAAAATGATTGAAATAAATAAATAGGCCTACCTTAGTTTTGATATGTATTCCAATTATTTCCTCATGAGTAAAGATCAATCTAACACTGCAAAATCCAACATTTGCAGCGAACACAATACGATCGATAAATCCAACAGTTGCAGCGAACACAATACGGAATCAAACATAGTCAATAGGACTGCACGCATTGATAGACGTGTACTGACGGAGATATTTCTCTCCCTCTCTCTCTCTCTCTCTCTCTCACTAACCATGATGATATCATACACTAAAACACACACGTTCAAATCATGGCATTCATTACACTTCTCAATTGGAGTATAGACTGCTCACGTAGACTTTTTTTTTTTACTGAAATGTCTTTTTTTACACTTCTCATACATTACTGCACGACACTGGTGTCTAGTGCTGAGAAAAAGGTACTATGTGTGAGACTACGTCAAATTTGTTTTGCGCGCGATGAGACCGGACCTCATACATATTCATATTATGATGTTGCAAGACTTCTATTTTGGGCTGGAACAATGACGTCTTTGTTCACATTTTTGCTCCCCAATTTGAGATGGCTCTAGCTATGGGGCTCAAACCAACGCAAGATTGACAAAAACATCGTACTCTATCTACCTTTGATTGTGCAGTTTGTAAAAATCTGCAATTAAAAAGATATAATCCTTTTTCGTTATATTTTCTAGTTGTTAAAAGTGACATTTGTGCACAACTGATATGTTAATCTCTATCAAAAGTTCTTTGATATTAAATTGATTCCATATTTTTAGGCGCTACCTTCAGTCATTGAGAAGGATTTTAGTGAGCTAACCTCATCGCCCTCTAGGACCCGTCTAGTTTCTCTCGTGCGTCCGTTATTTTCGTCTGCTAGCGCAATTATTGGCTCAAAATACATCAAAATCTGCAAGATCGTCAACAAATGGTGAAAGACCATTACAGATCCGTGATTATAGGTATGTTGTGGAGTGTGTAATTGTGTATTTGTTATACATTTTATTCCATAGATGTTTGTTTTCTTTTTTTTCCCCTTTCATTTTCTTCTGGTAATTTTCTGACTTGGACGACGAGCGCACAAATCGTAGGCGTAGAAGCCTTACGCCCGGGCATTGGCCTCCCTACTCTTGTTACATTTTAGAAAAAGTCTACAAAGAATATTTTGAAAATTCAAATCGTGAATCTACTGTCAACCACTTCGTATTTATTGTGTGCATTAGTGTGCAATTGTGTGCAGTGTGTGTATTGTGTGTAATTGCTGCCTCTCAGTACGTAGTATTATTAAAGCGCTAGAGTAGTAGGCCTACTACCTACTACCCACTCTAGCAAATGGTAGAGTCATACTAAGGTGTATTGACTTCTACTAGGTCGTCGGTTTGCAGTTGGCTTAGCTTCGCCTCACGTGTTGGAACCAAACATTTAAAGAGCAAACTTACATGGCGTCTGAGAGTTCACTCACTCTGTTTTCAAAGTATAGATCTAGACTCTAATTTGAGTGATTCTTTTGGCAAAATTTCCTTTATTTTTCACTACCGGTAGTTACTGCATGCTGCACTGAGTACTTCACTAGGTGGCTCTAACTTCTAAGTTACTAAGTTCTAACTAAGGCTCTGCCTCTATTAGTTTAAGGCTCTTTTTCATATTCTTGCTCTTGACCTGGCTTGTGTATAGTCGCCTCTTCACTCTTGTCCATGTTGAACATATTGACTCAATTGAGAAAATGACCTGTTACCATTACAAAATGTAGCTGCCCAAGCCGGCAACAAAGTTTCAGAAAAAACGTCACAAGTACGATTTCACAAACATCCCATGGCATTAGCATTACATTGAAATATGTTTATTTTTAATTAACCTGTATTACAAAGGATCTTGGTCTGACTTGTACTTATGACCATTCCGTGAAATTATGCCCTTGATAGTAGAGACCATGTATCTAGTCTAGCTCTAGTCAGTGCCAACAACTAGATCAGCTTGATATTTTTTCTTGTCAATTGTTCCAAAATGTTGCATATAAATGTCATTTTTCACATACACATGTATTAATGATTACAGATTACATAGTATCATTCCTATTGCTTTTTTTTGTGTGTGGAATTGTTGCAGATGCCGAGATGGACTTCTTGAATAAGCCTGTTTCAGAGGTTTGGAAGGCAACCAAAAGGACTCTGGCAGAGATAATGGACAGCAATGAAGGTGTTAGGAGTCCTGGAACCTCAACTCAAAGGAGCACATATGACCAGGAACTGAAGAGGGACTCCGAACCATCTGGCTCATCATCACAGTCGCCAAGCACGAGCAGAAAGTCACGGTCAAGTTTCCCGTACGTTAAAGGTCGCCACCGTTCTTCGGAGAGCAACCTCAACATGGACAACCCGGTCACTGAACGGGAGAATAGACCTATGGATTGCAACGAGGGGATGAGAACAGAAATTGGCAGTGGTCAACGTAATGCATCCAATGACTCCTTGGACTTTGCAGAGGTCCAGACAAGTCCTCCACAGCCAGTGATGCCCAAGATCAAAGGCAAGGACAAGCAAAGCTCTGACAGGGAGAGGACCAAGACTGCTTGGACCAAGTTCAGGTTAGGCTACCTGGGTAAGGCCTCCAATTCAACTGAGGTGGATGATACTGATAGCGAGAGGGGTGGTGCAGATAAGTCGCCCATTTTGCCATCACTTATGGACAAATCCTCTCCTGCCTACATTAGCACGAGCAGCAGCGGTGTGGGCAGCCCAGGAAAGACCAAATCAGCCAGTAGGGCTTCTAGGAGATCTCGCGGGGAAATCAGCCCCAAAGGTTTTGACTTCCGTTCCCGCTTCCGCAGCAACTCCAGCGACCGTGCGACGATGAGACGGAGGGAGAGGGAGGAGAGGGAAAGGACGAGACGGTCATCGTATACCAGATCAACGTCGTTTGATGCAAATGAGGAGGTGGAGGATGAGACGAATACTGCCAGTGATGAAGCCGGAGATGAGGACCAATCAGAAAAGGTTAAGAGCAAGCTGCTGTCCATGTGGAATAATGTTAAATATGGTAGGTATAGCTTTGTTTCTATGCATCAAATACATTCATGTATGGTTGCCAATTAGCATGGTTGAAAATGATTATTTAAGTTTAAGAAACAAATCAGACATTAGTTTTCATTGTGATATAGTGGGTTTTCACCATTACATACATTATAATAGAGAATCAACTTGAATACAATGATTTCCTCCACTTGTTTTGACCTTGCCAAAGACTGATGTTACACCTTTTTCTGTAACGAGCTTTAATTAGATGCTGACATTTGAAGAAATGTGTTAACTGCCAAGATTTTTTTTTATTGTCACTTGATGGATCCAACAATCCTTACATACATGACAAAGAATACAAAGAATACAACAAATTCCTTTTAAGCCAATATGAACTTATAAAGTGGAATAAAACATCCCCCGTGCTTAAAGGGATAGTTGAGTTTTGTTTTCAGACCGCAAATGCCTTTAAAGTGCATTGTTATTGCTCTTATTCTTATCTGATATATTTCTAGTGCCCTTTTAGGACCTAGAATTGCTATGAAGGTAATTATAGACCCCCAAATCTGTGAAATTTAGACAATACCATCATACATATTCAGCTCCACTTTCAAAAAAAATTTGTGGCCGTTAATTGATTAATTAATTAATAATAACAATAGGCCTACATGAGCCGGCTGGTTGTGCCTAATATAACCAACACGAAAAAACCAACAAAACAGTCAACATCGGCATTACCGTATTTGCTGGCGATAAGGCCGCAGCGCCGTATAGGCCGCACCCCCGATTTTGACATTAAAAAAAAAAAAAAAAAGAAGAAAAAAAAAAAAAATCTTTTGTCAAAGTCGGGATTCGATCTCTTCCGTATAAATGTTGATGTGACTAAAATCACCGCCTTAAACCTCTCGGCCACCACGCACTGATATCATACCATGCAGTTTTCTGTGATGTAGTCATTGAAATGGATTGAAAGTGGCGACTTTGCGTGCTTGATGCTTCGCGGCGGCTCCCGTTAAACGGGCCCTTCTTTTACTTTTGCAATGCATTGGCACGAACTTACATGTAGATCAAAATCTATCGGCAGATGTTGTTTTTGGAAGTTTATTTTCGTCTTCATGTCAACAATGCAAGATAAAATTGTCGGAAAGATGTGTGGAAATGTATAGTTATTGTACCGTTCGTAGATCTAGTCCAATATGTACAAATTCGTGTTGGTTAATTTTGACTTTTTTTTTTTTTTTTTTTTCTGTTTCGCCGTAAAGGCCACACCCCGACTTTTTGATATTTTCTCTTCCAAAAATACTGCGGCCTTTACGCCGGCAAATACGGTAGTCGAAATACAACGTAAAAGGCGCTATTTTGTTTTTTCAATGGCTTTTTCAAATTATTGAATATTTGTGGTGAGTACACAAATATTAGAGATAATTATATTTATGGATATTTCAGCCGTTGCTGAACCGATTCCGATCAAACAAAGATGAAATTGTCAATAAATTGCATGTTCTTTCAAATTTGGCACTCAGTTTTTCATTATCTCACAAAAAATTATTTTGTGTAGCGCCCTCTGCAACAGAAATTAACTATCCCTTTTAATAATGTTCAACTTCACTAATACATGTATGCTTTTTTCTTCTCATCTTGAAGACATTTTTCGCACAAAATATTGAGAATTTATTCAGTTTAAATCAAAGTTGTCAGTTTGTCTAATGTGAAATTTCCCTTTTTGCAAAAATGTAAATTTACTTGATTTCAGTATTTTACAGGATTCCAGTTTTTTAAAGAATTTCATTTTTACTGCTACATGTACATGTACATGTACTCTTTGCCACGATAAAGATGTTGAAAACATACAAGTAGAGAAACCTTCTTGTGAAACCATTCTGATCACTGGTTTCCCTGAGAGCTCACCGCCCACTCCAATCTCCTGTAAAATGTACTGTCACCATGTGAGTCATAGAAGAGGTTGTACCCCATGACTAGCCTGATGGAGATCCTTCCGATACAGACCTATTCTGGGCTACCATGACCTTGACTTGCCCTCTTCAGTTCACCCCTCAACGAGATGCTACCTATTAATGCTTGTCAACAACTTCAGAGAATTTTTAGTGGGGTTGAGTCAAATATTATACCACAGAATATGTCTTTATTTGCAGGAAAGGGTATTGGCCATTGGGTCCTTGAGATTAATTTAGGAGTTGATTTAAACTTCCCATTTCCCAAGATCAAATGCGATACTTTCAATGTTGCTACTTGCTTCAAATCTGAAGAGTCTCCTGTATGAGGAATTCATTCTTGCTTGATACATTAAGTGAAGAATAAGTCATTCAGAAAATTCACAGGTATTACAGCAAGATTGAATACCAGAATTAAACAGTGTTTCTACAATTTCTTGAAATTTAACTTTTTTTAAATAACTTTAAAGTTTAAAAACAATATTTGTATTGATTCAAGAGACAAATTGAAATACTTGTACATGTAGCCTGCAGTACATGTACATGTAGCCTGCAGTACATGTACATGTAGCCTGCAGTACATGTACATGTAGCCTACAGTACACGTAGCCTACAGTACATGTGTACATGTAGATATGAACATGTTCATGTATAGGCTATATAAGCCTCACCCTCCTTTATGTACAAGTACAAGTACATGTACGTGTACATACATGGGACAGAGCCAAAAGTCACCGCAACAGGATGGAATTTTATGAATTCCATCATAACCATTCAGTTGCTATGGTGACATCACTTTATCAGTGAAATCGACAAGATTTCCAGACACCTTTGGGTTTTTTCTTAAATACTACTGTTGCCATAGTGACAGGATGATAATCAGTCATGTGAAATTGTTATAATACTACTACTGCTCTGTGATGTAAAGACATTCAGGTCTTTCAGGATGTTCTCTCTTTAGTTTTGCTTTACGAAGTATTATGCTTTGAGTTTTGTCCTGTGGGTAGTTTACTAACATGTACATGTACACCTGTACTAGTGATTTGGGCTTTCACTTACCTTTGGTCTGAATACTTTGGAGCATACTGTACACCATGTACATTGTATATATTGTGTACATACTGTACATGTATGTTCTGTACTTATGTTGTATCTTTTTGAGATCTGAGCCTTTGTTGTTTATTTTTTAAATTTTTTTTAGGGCAGAGTCGAATAGAAAAAGACCGCTTCCAAGTTACATGTAGTACATGTATGTACATGTTATTATAGTATTATTTAGGCATGTGCAGATGTACATTCTTACATACCAGTTCAGGTTGGCTGAAACGTATATAGATCTATGAGACTTGGCAAAAAAGCGAAAGTGCGTTAGAGTGAAGTACAGTGTACTTTTACACACTCCTTTCCACTGAAAGATACGCATATACAGTTATCCAACCCTACGGCCCGAATTCACAAAGGAGGTTTATGTACGTCATATGACGCGTTTTGACGCGTTTTTTACAAAACTGGTTTGTAAATAACAAAAGGAGGTTTGTGAATTCGGGCCTACACTGTACATGTATCTAGAGATATTAATCACTAACAGTTTCTGTCACTGGACTGTTTGCAAACGGCAATGACTGATCCAGCCACCTGTAGGTCTACAGTAGTGACCCATTAGTCATATTAGTGATATTATTTTAGTAAATCCAAATTGGCATTGTCAGTGCATGGAGTTGAGTCTCTGTTTTAATTATTTATCAATGGCACTACTGGTTGGTACAGTACAGTGCTATAAGAATCTAGATTCAGGGCTGTCAGAATGGGGGGGGGGGGGGCTGAAAGGGCTTTTTACATGCTCAAGTCCATGGTCCATCAGGATATGTACTGTGCACGTATGTACATGTACATGTACAGTAGGTGGCGGGTAGGTCTACCATTATTAAAATGCTCGCATGTATATGGAACTTTGGGTCTATAAAGGGGGTGTGGCTGACCACACCCCCTTTCCTTTGTGGTTCTGCCTACAAACATGTACGTGTATGTTTGCGAGCTTGTGTACACTGTACTTGGCCTATGCTGTCTATTGATGCATGTGATATATGCCTCATTGTTATGACCTCATTTACAGTGTGACTAATTACATGTACCTTTGGTATCGAATGAAAAGCTACAACAATGCAACAATAGATTCAATGGGATTATGACAGGCCAGTTGTAAGTTGGCTGTTGTTCCATACCTGTACATGAGCTCTTTTGGGGGCTTAATAATGGCATAACACTACATAGTAGGCTGACGTACTGTATAACAGGTGCCTACATGTAGATGTACCATCATCTAAATGTTTACAAATTACAAACACAAATTGCAAAATTGCAAATCCTGTTTTGAGGAAAGATATATATCTATAATACAATCTCTGTATAAAAGTAGCGCTGCCCCTTATTGTACTTTATACAGTATGTTCATGAGCCCTGTTTTATTTGAATAAATAAACATGGTTTCACCTTTGGAATATACATACAAGTATATGGACACTATAATCAACAATGGGATGTTGCATGGCACAGGGAAGTACATGTAAATATTGTTTGTCAGTTGTCACATATTGTGAATTGTACAAATGTACAGTACATCTCAATTCTCATGAATCAAATTGTACGCATAATGTACAATGTACATTGCAGGCCCAGCCAGTGAATAATAATAATGAGACCCTGTTCTCATTTATACAATAGATAGCGTAATCAGTTCTACCTGAAAGCAAATTGATTTTTTTTTTAATGATGTAGAGTATTTTACCTTGAGATTTGGATATCTAGAGTAATCAATAAATGACCTGTAGAAAATAATTCTATCCTGCTGAGAATTATGACATACGGTAATCTATGAATTTAAATTATACCAGTTATTTGATGATAGCAAGTCCAAGGTACATGTATGGTAATTTAGTGTCCACTATTTATATGGAGCAATGAACACAGTCAATATAACAAATAAAAATGAAAGATAAACATACTGTACATGTATATTTATGTAATTATTTATTATTATTTTAAATTAATTAATTAATTTATTATTAATACAGGGTCATCTTTTTTGGGGGGACCGGGGGGGGGGGGGGGGGGGGGGGGGGTGTACATGTACATGCATGTATACATCTACTGGGTTTGAGAAAGGTAACTGGATAAAATGCCTACATGTACATGACAAAAAGGTACATGTACTGTAACTATTTTGAACCCTCGACTTCTCCATTGAAAGCTGCATGATTGAACCACTGTACCACTGTGCACCCATTACAATGCTTCTCTCCACTAGCAGGCTTGATGTTTATGGACATTTTTTTAATGACTGAAATCACAGAATTATCTCTATCAGTGATACTTTTCATTGTGGAGAAACTGAATGAACGTGTGAAAATGCAGAGAGATGTGTATCCTGCACAACATACATGTACCTGAACATCAACATGTATGCATTCATCATAGATGTTTACATTGTACAACATACATGTAGCTCACATGCTACGTATTCATTGTACATTGCACGTGTACATGTAGTCAGGTAGCCGGAGAGAGCTCTTTACAGCTCCTAGCTGCGGTAATGATTGAGCCATTATGACTAGCTCTGACTGGCAAATAGGATAATTGTGATGAAACCTATAGTCCTAGATTTTAAAAAGAACCTGTCTCATTAAATCCAGTTCAGCCATGCTGTATGAATCATCGACACACCGTGAGATTGGAGGCATTCCCCCATTCTGGGTTATATGGCAGGGTATTGCTGATTGGTTGGTGATTAAGTGAGCAATAGGGACTTTTTTAGGGACCTAATGTTTGTAAAATAATGAGTTTCCTCTTCCATTACATCAATGTCAATCAAGAATCCATTGTTGTGAAAACTACACTGTACATGTATTGTGAGGATCACTCTGAAAAGACATATTATTGATGCAGATATTGAGATTGTAATAATAACATGTACATGTAATTTTACTTGGGTTATTTTCAATGGTATTTTTTCCCCCAAAGTTTCATATCCATGTGAAAGGAAAATTTGAAAAAGTGAAAGAATTTAATAACAATACCCTGGGTACCGTAAATGAGTGGAAGTACCTCAAGATGATTGCTATATTTACCAGATAAAATTTTTAAGTAAAATTGTTTTCAAGTCATTGAACAAAAATGCTGTACAGTAGATGTTATGTGGTGGTGTGCTCCTGATCCATGCACCCATTAAGTTTGTACAAGCTTAGTACACATCCTTTAATATTTGTGTGAAATAAATGTGAATTAAAAGTACCGTATTTGTTTTTGCATGGAAGGGCAAGATCTGGCATGCATTAATCTTATTCATATGCACCTGCATAATAATTGCCATTACAGGTGCATTTACATTATTAAAGGTACAGTATACCATATGTAGATGGGTTGACATGGGTGCATCATACATGGGTTGATTTGACTGATTATGTTCATGTACATAAACATCAACATTGTACATACCGGTACACATTTATTATTTACTTTTTTTTATTTCCCTTTTTTCTATTTCTCAACTATTTACAGGATGGACAGTGAAGACCAAGACCAATTTCAGCATCCACAAACCAATCTGGTTCCTTGGGAAGTGCTATCATCAGAGACCTGAAGGTTTGTATGATTCACATAATTTATATGTTAACACTTTTTGCTCATGTTTTGTAATGGGGATTATGCCACAGCTAGAGCATGAAATGAAAGTAGATCATAGGTTTGGATGACAATTTGTATGCTTTATGGCTCTTTCTAATTTGGTTCACAGAATACTATCAGGAGGTATTTTCTTTCTCCCTTTCAATGTGCAGTTAAATGTATTTACAACCAATCTCCCCCAATATCCATCAAATGTAGAAAGTTCTAGGAACAATCAACAAATCATACAATTTTCATTTAATGATTTACTACATTGTAGATCTACAATATGTTGTTTACACACGTTTTTAAATCCCCAGTCAACACATCTTTCTTTTCTTCCTTTTTTTGTGGGAAGGTGGGTGCAAATATATGGAGACCTATATTATAAAGGCAGTATCCAAAGATTTAACAATGCCTATAGAACTTTGAACTATCAGGCTGTCTGGTGATGCATACTAATAGTTCCACGAACTGCTTTTGAATGCGATTTTCGCTTATCTTTTTAGGTCATGAATAAGGCCAGCAGTTACTTAACAAACAGTAGAGACCTGGAATTTAAACTGAATTGTGTACTTATACATTGTGCATGGGTCAAATCTGTTTAGTATATTTTACAAGATGATGACTTAATTGCTTTTTTATAACTTGTTTTTGAGGACTACCAGTAAAACCACATGTACATGTTCATGTACGTCTGTGGGTCTGTGGCCTGGGCTTTAACCCTTTCAGGACGGGATTTATACTATGGCTAAATTAATGACATATTGTTCTTCAAATTGGCACAAATAAAGTTTTTCTATTATTAAATGCCGCTCAGGTACAATAAAATGAAATGTCTCTGATAACAATAAAAATATAGGCAAGAATATGTTGTCAAAATGTTGGAAAAAATTGCATTTTTTAATTAAAAGACAATGATTTTGAATCTCTCAACGTGTCGCCAATTTTTAAGGATTTTAAAGCTTATTTTCCTTAAAAACAAATTCTGGCATCTAACGCAATATATACATGTATACATGGAACAAAAATGGATGCAATGTATGTAGAATTTTTTTGCTCTTTTTGCTTTATTTTATGCAAATTGCATTTTTTTAGGGCTGTTAATCAAAGGTAGTTAGAGCCAAACCACAAAATGTGGAATAAATCTTGCGAAAGGGTTATAAGTTTGTCCTATTCAACCAATTTTTATGTTATATGAATTGTCAAACAGACAAAGAACATCAGACAGGAGAAGAAAACAAAATTGCTTAAAGGTATTACAAAGTTTTGGTATGGGGTCATGAATTTGGTTCAGATTAACATATTGGAAGCATATGCGTTCCTACAATATTCATTGATCGTTGTGACGCGGTTGAAATCGAGTCTAAAGTTATGAAATTATTAATAATAAACTTCATGTTGTATAGCTCCCTCTCAAGGTCAAGATATTAATTTAGCTATGAAACAATGTTTCTTGACTAAAATCGACCGATTCGCTATTTCCGTTTGGAAATTATATATCACAACTACATATTCTGAGATTTTCATGGTCGCAGCTACCATTGTACGGCCATAGGCGCTATTTGAAATTCATCAAAATTTACCGGCAGCACCGGTAAATTTTTATATTCAATATTTCTCGAAAACAGAAGTGTTTTAGGGGCTAATTTTTTTAGTGCTTATAATACATCCACAGGGGCATCAAAAATATCAAAATTGTAAAGATTCACTATCCACCCAATTTTCAAAATTTCCCAAAACTTTGTACTACCTTTAAGAAGAAACGTAAAGAATACATTTTTTTCTAAAAGAAAATAATTCAAACTTTGTCAACAAAGCAATTTACATATAAATACAATAAATACACATGAAATAAAGATAAAATTTGGCATCCTCTCATACATCACTTCCATCCACATTACTATATTCTTTTTTTCTACAAAGTTACATACCAATAATAATAATAATAAATTGTATTTCTATAGCGCATTATGTCTCTTTGCGCTTTACATTGTATTATGTAAAAGCTTAGTTCACGATCTTCTGTTGAATTATCCTTAAACCAAAATTCTGAAAAAATCTCAACTAAAGTAGTAAAACAATAACTAAATAAAACACCATTATTAATTCATTCTTAAATAATGATACAATTATGGTGCAAAACTTTATTCATATATTACAAGTTAGGAACTACAATTTCAATTAAAATTATAGATAACAAAGCATGAAAATAATTAATTCTTAGTAATATACTAGGTCTTAAGTGCAGTTTTGGAGGTCTGGATGGTAGGTGAAGTTTTAATGGCGAGTGGGAGAGGGTTCCAGAGGGTAGGAGCATTGAAGGTGAAGGAGCTACGGCCTTTAATAGTACTGGGTCTTTAAACGAGGAACCTGAAGAAGATGTTTATTCTGGGATCTGAGAGCACGGGAGGGTGTGTAGGTATGAATGAGTTCAGACAGAAAAGATGGGGTAGAGTTAGAGAGCGAACGAGGATCTTAATATGAATCTGCTTGGGAGCCAGTGGAGGTTATGGAAAAGGGATGTGGTAGAAGCGAGACCAGTTGCTGTGTAATTCTGGCTGCGATGTTTTGAATTCTTTGAAGCTTCACAAGTTCGTTGGCAGGAAGATTAGGAAGAAATGCATTGCATGTGTCAAGTTTAGAAGTGACGAAGGCATGGATGAGAATGAGAGTTGTCTTCCGGTCCGAAACATTATGAATTCGACCTATCTTTCTGATGATGAAATTCCAAAGCGACACACCTCTGCAACATGATATTTTTTAGTAGCGTGCTAATCTAATACAATTCCCAAGTTCCAAGCCTTGGCCTTAGCTTCAATGACAGTCTCACCGACTGTTAATTTAACAGATGGAGTTCTTCGGAGGAATCTGGAGGACAAGTGAAGAACTTCCGTCTTGCCATCATTAATTGTTAACTTGTTCATGCCTGCCCAGGAGCGGATGTCAGCTATACATCTGTTTACTCGAAGAACAGCAGATGCTCTCTCTGATGGATCAAAAGACGGGTAGATCTGAGTGTCGTCAGCTTACAAACTTGAGTGAATTCCATGCTCAGATATGATGTCATGGATTGGGGCAGTGTACAGGGTAAACAGCAGCGGTCCAAGTACCCAACCTTGGGGTACGCCGCTTGTGTCCTCTACTGGTCCCGAAGAAGCAAGGCTTACTCTTACCACATGATTCCTTCCTGCAAGGTAAGAGTGGAACTATTTCATTGCATTTCCTGAAGCTCCAAAATCCTCAGAAAGTCTCTCCTGGAGTATTGAATGGTCTACAGTATCAAATGTGGCCGTAAAATCCAGGAGTACAAGGATCACTTCTTTATGGGTGGCTAAGGCTAAGGCTGTTTCGACACTATGGTGCCTTCGGTATTAGCTGACTCTGTTTTCGGAAGTAAGGTATTTTCTTCAAGATATTCTAGAAATTGCCCCATGACACTCAACCCTTTCTATTACCTTCGACAGGTAGGGAATGTTTGAAATTGGTCTGAAATTCTTGAGTTCGTTGACTGATAGATTCAACTTCCAATGTACATGTAGTGACATTGACTGAGACCCTTGGCACACAATATGCTGTATTTTCAATGTATGTGTGGTGCCCCCCCCCCCCCCCCAAAAAAAAAAAAAAAAAAATCAAATCAAATCAATCAAAAACACATTTAAATGTGTGTTTCAGCGATTGACATCATGCATGTACTAGTATGTTATAATGTACTTTTTTTTTGTGTGCATATAAATTAGTTTTATTTATATTTTTAAGACCACTGATGACGTCAAAGCGAACCTCAAAACTGCTTCATCACCACTTCTATTTGTAGCTCTGTAATATGTGAGCAGCAGATATATTTGTGGTGTGTAATTTTATTTGACAGCTTGCTTTGGCAGGCTGCCTGATAGTAGGTATTCATTCAAAGGCACAGCAGTACAGTGTGTACTGTTTCGTTATTTGCTATAAATAAGGCAAATGCAGTACTTGTAGCTTATCAAGTCGTCCAAATCACTGGAACCACCAAGACATAAAGGTTACCTATGATGGAAAAATAAAACAATTGAGGGATTGAAATTGGAAAAATAGGATTTTAAAATCTCAAAAAAACAATTTCTTATAATTTGTATACAATCATGTATAACCCAATCTGGATGTTGTAAATTGATATATTCCTTGAGAATCCATGGTTTGTTTGATAAAACACTATGTAATAGGAATATGTACATGTATATGTACATGTACATATTTAAAAATTGGTAGTGTTTAATAAACACTAATGACAAATTGCTTAGTGAAGCAATGCACACATAATGTAGGCCTACCATAGCTTTCCATCATTTCTACATGTACATGTACACTGTACATTACTATTCAGATGGAGATTATACTTAACATGCCTGTAAGTTGTTGCCATGGTTAATTTGACATTTGTGGGCAAGTTGGTATCCACAATTTTGCCACAGTACCGCAAACCACCAGTAAATAGATCCATCTCGAAACTAGTCAGAAAAGGAATTAAGATTTGGTAGCATGTACGTTGGCCAAATTTCTTTTGGTTGCCCACAGTGTTAACATATTTTATTTGCTACACGTAGACCTGTTTCGGATGAATGCTGACATTGCTAAAGAAAAGGCAAAGTGATATTTCCTTGCAGCATTCTGTCTACACTTTATTTTAGTAAAATAAAATATATGAAATGTTCTTTTTTAGTCCACAAAAGATTTTTAGAGTGATTTAGATTGAAATCACTCACTGTTCATGTGTTATACATGTATCTAACATGTATATGTTTTGTTTATGTTTTGTTTTGTCCCTTACATGCAGGCAAGTATGAATTTTAGTATGGGTCTTGCATCAATGGGGCAAATCATGATTGCAACTACTTTAAAAAAATGAACTCATAGAAAACATCTCCGGATTAAGTAATCGGTCATTGTAATTTAAAAGGTGACAATCAACAAAGATAAAGGGAATAAACAAACTTAAGGTATTGCAATTATCATGAGTTGATTTTGCGGAAGTATTTAGATCGTGTTGCAAGTAATCGGGATATCTGGGCCTTTTTTCACAAAACTTGTTATCAATAACAAATGCAAAATTCGCTCTTAGCCAATCAAATGCCACGATTACAGTAGCTTATAACAGTTTTTGCCACTTGTTATTGATACCAAAATTTTATGAAACGGGGGTTCTGTAGCCCCCCTCTCCTCCTGTACAAGTTCAAGCACGCTTGAATCCTGTACACTTCTTATGTCATATTGGTGAACGTACGTAGTATTGTAGAGCCAGCTCGATCATGAGAACCAGATGTTGGAGGTTTACTCATTTCCTCTCGACATGCTGAATGACTGAGACTCCGATATATTACAGGGATAGCTTTGACTCATATGGAAGCTGACGGTAGTTGGCAGACATTTTGTGGAAACCATTCACTGGTCACTGAGAGTCTGGATTAAAGAGACTACATTGAAACAGACATAGAACATTCGAAACAGACATGGAACTTTTGTGTTTTGTAAATGAGGATGATTTTCACGGCAAGAACTTTTCCAAATTACAAACAAAACAACAACAAAATGTTTTGTGTCAGTTGTGATGCTATTATTTCAGAGCATGAAGGTGATTTTGAAGTTCCATGAATAATGAAGGAGTAGATTCATACTATATTCAGAAGTTGTAATGAAAATGGATGAAATTACATGAACATGTAAAAATTGAAATCTAGTAAACATTTCAATTAATATGACATTAAAGAGAAATTAAAAATCATAAGTTTCCATCATTTTCTTTTACTATTTCATATTTATGTAGTGCTTAATTTTCTTGGTTATATTTCTATTCACAAAATTATGAACTTTTTTGTGTGTACTATGGGATAGAAATAAATCAAAAAAGTAGTAAAAAAAAAAGGGGGGGTGATTCGTGTCAAAGGTCATTCTGTGGGGAGGTCATAACACTGCATGGTAGCAACGGGCAACACATATCCTACACGTCACTTGCTCTAGCAGTTGGCTTCCACATATCATGAGAATCATTTTGTTAGTCCAAGGCTGGGTGATCATTTCCTTTTTCTCTTCAGGGTAGATGAGTAGGCTTTAATAGTTACTCATCCAAACTTCCTACCATGCATCCAGTCCATTGACACGTTCACCTTAACACCTTACAGTGTTACACCAATATGGTGTTGCCAATTGGGTATAGGCCTTGAGCCCTTTATGCAAGAAGTGTATTAAAGATAAACTTTAGTACTGGTAATGCGCTTGCATTGTGAAAGAAAAGGTGTGAAAGGATCCGAAACAGTTGATCATGTAGCATGTAAGTATTGGTGTGCACTGCAAGGTTCTGGAGTCATCAAAATCATAATAAATTTGACCGAGTCTTGGTAAGGTAACAAACACTCACATAGAAAGCTATATATGGGACAACACACATGGTGTCGGGGATGGTACTACCTAATTGGTTTCCTTGTCTTTCTATGCTCATTACTCAGCCAGTATACATTTTCTTCCAAAATTGTTTGGCACATGTCATTTATTTGTAATCTTGAACATTCAGTGTAAGTTTCGTTTGATTCTGTGAGAATTAATTTTTTTTTTTTACCAGTACTGGAGTTTATCTTTAAACACGGTATGGATACAGGTGCTTCCTACGTTGTGCACAGTATACATGTACATGTATGTACAATGTCCACATAATAGGCAGGTGGTCTTTATGTACAGGTTCCTTTAGTACAGGTTCAAATGAGAAGCTACATGTATATTCAGGGGAAACAAAAAAACAGTGCATGGTCTTTGAAGACGCGTGGTCTTTCTACATGTACATGCATGTACATGTATATAGGGTTGCTATCAAAAGCAAGTTTTACTGTACATGTATGAATTTTTTTATATATCTAGGCTTTTGTAAACAAACGTTTAACAAATATAAATATAATTGTTTAAAATGTGAACATGTGGGTTTGACTGTACATGTTTGACTGTTCAGCAAGTTTGACTTTACATGTATGAATTTTTTTATATCTAGGCTTTTGTAAACAAACTTTTAAAAAATACAAATAGAATTGTTTAAAATGTGAACATGTACATGTGGGGAAACAGCCAAATTTAAAAACAAATTAAAAACATTTTGAAGCATTTAACTTGATCTGCAAAACATATCTGAAATGTTTTATCTTCATTTTTTGTGTCAGATAATTATAGATGGAGGAATACCACCCCACCAAAAAGAAAAACCAAGGCCCTTGGGGAATTTTCCTTCTTGAATCATAATGATGCTTCTCATGCTGAATACAATGTTGATTTTGGTCATCATTATTATAATTCTTATTATCATTACTGTTTTAATTATTGACGATACCTAAATAATAATTACAACTATTACTATAATTACCACTGTAATTATTACTATTTCAAGTCAAGCATCTCGGTTGATAATATCATTCCCTCCTTCCTTCCAGATCCTGACCCTGAGCGGCCACCCGGGATGGATTCAGTCCGCTCCATGGTGATTGAGATGTTCAAGCAAGACTTCAGCTCCCGTCTCTGGATGACGTATCGCAGGGAGTTCCCCACCCTAGCAGGATCCAACTTCACCAGCGACTGTGGGTGGGGCTGTATGCTGAGGAGCGGACAAATGATGTTAGCACACAGCCTCATACTCCACTTCTTGGGCAGGGGTGAGTTAACACTGTAATGGCAGCTAGCTAGGCTAAAGCCGGGGTAATAATAAATGCGCCTAGGAATAGAATTTCCAGATAGATGGTGCTATAGAAAAACCTATTATTATTATTATTGTTTATACATCACATGGGTGTGGTATCAGTACTGATAATGACCACATCTTTAGTAGTTCTGAGTAACTGCTGAATTAAAACTACTTTACAGTTTAACAATCCCCCATTTGCTATTCATTAATAACAATAACAATAATAGTGGAGTCTTATAGCGCGTGTGTCTGGTACATGTCCATTGCCACTCCTGCCTCTCCATTATTATTACCCTGGCTTAAGCATGGATGCCATCACAGCGCTCAAGCATTTAAAAGAATTCATTCCTGTCCGGCACCCATTTACCTCACAACTGTAGAGTAATGTCTTGCCAAAGGACATAAGTGTTGCGACAGGGATTTATTTGGAATCCCGCACTCATAGTACACACTCAGAGCTGCCAACCATTCCGTTTTTGCCGGAATCACTCCGTTTTTTCCTCCAAATTACGGTATTACGTTTTTTCTTCACAAAATACGTTTTTTAATTGTTTTTATTTTTTTAATTAATTTTTTTATATTTTTTTTTTTTAATTATTTTTTTTATATTTTTTTTTCTTCATTTTTTTTGTTCATACCGCACGTCAAACAACTGCCCTAAAATGGTAATTTGATCACAAATCCAATAGAAAACTAATTTTAAAACATACTTGAAGAGAAAAATATTCTCAACAAAAATGAAATGCTGATAATACCAAAATAACCACCAAAAAAATTACCTGCTTGTATGGAAAAAACAGCATGATGAATGAACATTTCTGCATTGGACGTGTGTCACGCGTGGTTGTAAGTTTCGTTTTTATGAATTCCTTTTTTGGGCCATCATGATTCCTTTTTTTGGTCGCCCAAGGACAATGGACAAGGCAGCATTGTACAGGGATGCACTGTGCTAATCCAACCACAATGATGCTGTTTGCATCCTACTGGGTACACATATAAGACCCCTTGGGTAAAGAGAGGCATGTTAGTATACTGCCTCACATCAGGACATACATTGTACATGTACATGTAGGTGTAGAGCCATGGCTCCCATCCACAACCTCTACATGTAAATGCCCAGTTAAGTGATTTGAACCACTCAACAAGGATATCCTAATCATGTAGCATTCACCTATTTGGGGGAATTCATCTTTCAATACAAATTATGCTGAGTGTTCACATCACAAGTTATGTCTCTTGGGAAAATCAGCACCTTATTTGAACACGGCCTTAGAGGGCAAGATCCTGCTTTCTTTCCCTGGAAATGCGTAACGAAAACATTATGAATCATGCTCGCATTTCCTCAATTCAGGAAGCTATTGATGTTAATAGTGTGTGGGAAGACCTCTTTCCTTGATTAGTTTTCAATGTCCGTTATTGCCTGCACGTCCCTCAGCCCACCTGCACTTACACTTAGTACAGTGTACATGTAGCAGTACAGGTGTGTGACGATAAAGGTAGGGTGGGGAGGGGGGGGGGGGGAGGGGGTATCATTACATCCTTCCTTTTTAATTCATTAGATCCTGATATCCTCCTCTCCATACCTACATGTACCTATCTTTCTCTCTCTAACCACCTTTTCCAGTCTAGTTGTAGTAGCCCAACAGGTTAGGTTCAAATAAAAGTAGAAGTGGGTAATCAGGAGAAGAAAGGTGGGGGAGGGGTATCATCACACCTCCCCCTTCCTCCATAAGATCCATTACCCTTACACACCTGTATTTACCTCTCTGTAACCATCTTTATTTGCCCAGAGTACATACAGTACATGTCCATGTAGCTTCACAGGTGTGTCAAGAGGTGTCTATTAATAGGAGGAAGGAATGGGGAGGCGGAGCTTCTTTACCACTTCCCTGGAAACTGTTAAAGGAATTCTTATTCTTTGTGTATTTCTTGTCAACACATGAGGATTTTTTTTTTTCTATTTTACTTTGCTTGAATGCAGATTATTTCCAGTAATTGTATGTGGGTGTCTTTGAGAGGACATTAGTTTTTAAACACATATAACCTTGCTGAACATAATATCTTGAATTGAAGCCCTATTATGTACATGTACATGTACGTTAAACGTAATATTACTTTGTACACCCACTGAAAATGTTGTTATTCATTTTTTGTCTTCAGAATGGAATATATACAAGTCTCAGACCCAAGAGATGCTACAATTCCATCGTCAGATTGTGCGCTGGTTTGGTGACCAGCCCCTGGACATGAGTCCTTTCTCCGTTCATCGGTTGGTCGGTATCGGTCAGACCAATGGCAAGAAGGTTGGTGACTGGTACGGTCCCTCGTCAGTTGCACACATCTTGAAGTAAGTAGATCTAGAGAGAGTTTTAAGCAAGGTTTTGCATGTATTATGTACTCTGCTTTATTATAGAGCTAAGTGCAAAGCTATGTGAACCCACTGCGATCTACTTTTAGAAGAAATTGGAATTTGCAGAACAAAATCAGCATTCTATGAAACGAATGGAAAGTCTAACTTCATCTTTGCATTATCAGTACTTGTCATAGTGCAGTGAAACCTTGACCTTGTTTTGTCCTCTGGATATTGATATTGATATTGAGTAGAGAAGGGAAGTCCTTCCCAGGCCCGATCTCTACTGGCCCACTGATTGATGTAGTGCTCAGGAAACAGTGTACTCTGCCCCTTCTGGCTCTACCCAGTAGTTATAGTACAGTCAAACCTGCTTTAGTGACCACTTGTCTACAAAGGCCACATTTGTGGTTTCCCTTGAAAACGGTTTCTCATTGAATCATGTGCTAAAGGAACCTGTCTACAAAGACCACCTGTCTACCATGGCCACTTTTTGTGTTTCCCTTGGGCGGTCGCTATAGACAGGTTTGACTGTACCGTATATCAAAAGTGCTCAAAATTTGTTAAAACCTTTTTCTTGTTTGGGGGGGGGGGGGGGTGAGATTGGATGTCAAGTCAATCCAAAGTTTGTTTGTTGATTTTACCTGGCAGCTAAGAAAGCAATTTTATGCTTGATGATAATAATAATATTCAGTTTTGATATTTGTGCGCTTAATACATTGACGATGCCTCTATGCACTTTACGGATAAATTTATATTGTAAGTAAAGCAACCAGGGGAACAATGGCTTTAAGTGCTCTGTGCATGGACTTGTAATGAGGAATCATGCCTTACCAAATGGCACCAGTGCTCTGACTTGGTTTCAAACCCGGTACCTACGGGTTAAGAGGACTGCTTTTACCACTAAGTCATCGCTCTTCCTCTTTGAGTATTGTGGACAGAAGCATTGCTCATGTCTTGTATGTAAATCACATAGAGAAAATCCCCAATCACCATTTTATATGATGCTGTAACTGTTTTGTTTTTTTTAAATTGAGGGGTATTTTTAATTTTAATATTAACATTACATCACATTACTATTTACATAACCTTTGTTTCTTGTGAAACAATGAAAAAAAGTACAAGTCTTGACTCACAGTAAGCTTTCCTTTTGAGATGTCTTCATTTAAAAAATAAACAATTTGAACTTCCCATACCGAAGAAATTGCGGTTTAGACATTATGATTTACTTTCTATGAAACTATTTCAGTTTTATGTGTACCACAGCAGATGATGTTCAAATTTGAAAAGCGAAAGTATTTTCTGAGAAGTTGGTTACAAAATGGAAAAGTTCTTTATCTTGCATCATAATTTGCTGTGCTTCATATCTAATTTATGTAACCCTACATTAGAAAAGCATTGAAGATGACAGTTAGTTGAAGCAGAAGCTTTAAGTTTCTAACAGAATAAAATTGTACATGAGCAAGTGGGTATTTTCTACAGGTACATCATTTGTTTTAGATACATGGAGATCAAATTGTGTGAAAAATTGAACTTCAATGTTGATTTTTTTTGGGCGGTGAAGGGTTTACACACTTTTGTGAAACTGTACAAGTTTAAATGTGCTTCAGTTTGATTTTAATTTATTATATTTCAGAACATTTATGTAGACACTTGCTTTAGCCAATATACCAATTCATAGATACAATCTGCGCATGCGCAGATAAAGGTCACTTGTACAAAATAATACTGGATGAAAGTAATGTAATCAATATTCATGCATGCACCTGTGATGCATTATATTGGACACAGGTGGAAGTAATCTTTTTAAGAGGGCAAACAAAGAATCACCTCTATGACTTTAGCTGTGATTATTCCAAAAGGCACAAGTGGGATTTATCTATGTTTAAAAGATACCTACGTGGATATTTGGGGTCATAAGACCCATGTCCTAACTATGAGCTGGTCTATTGCTGTTCTTCTGCAAGTCAATGCGTGAATAAAAACATGTACATTTACATAAGTTAAGAAAGATGCAACTCATAAAATAAAAAATATATACAAGGTATACCCGGTAGGTATCATACATTGTGTGCTTGAGCAATGCAAAAATATCTATGATAATTATTTATGTGTTATATCTATCATGTCAAGAGAAGAATCACCTTCTTGGACTAAGCCACTGTGAAATCAATCAAAATAAATACAGGAAGAGCATGTCTGAAGATTGGGGGAAATAGTTGGGCTTACGTGAAGACAAGGTTTAGAAGAGCTTTACCTGTTCACAATGCAATCAGCGATCAGAGGAAATTAGAATATCTGTCTTTGCTTCCTTATAATGTGTTTTTCCACTCGAAAAGATTATTTTGTGTTCAAGGAGTTGCATGTGACTTTGATTGATTCACCACTTTATATTAAGTGATTGTCTAGTAGATTTGACAAAGATCGTCCTACAATGTAAATTATACTTAAGTGTTCTTTCAAGTATTCTTTCAGTAGAAATACTTGAATCATATGACAGGACATAAATTCAATCAAGTCCATTCCCTCTTCAATATGCAACCTGGATTTTTCATAATGTTTAGTGCTGAATATGAATTATTCTCAGGGCTCGTAAACATATGTTATTCCAGTACATTACACATGTATTTATCAATTGATAATATTCTTTGATGAAATTCAATTAGTGATAGTTCAAGGAGATGCTAAATACAGTATCCGGTCTCATTTAGTTTACCTGATTTCTCTGTGTTTTATTTGCAGGATTTTATAGGGAAGTGCAGTTATTAGATACACATGATATAGCTGATCTCCTGTAAAGCAGTAGATACAATCGTAGTTCTTTTCACTTCTTCCACCCCAGATGATTTAAACAACATGTACATGTAGGAATGATTATTAGGTGATTGGTCCCCCCCCCCCCCCCAGCACTTAATTTGCTGTTGGTGGTCAACTGTCACTGTATATTTGAGCTGGGCCCCGTTGCACAAAACTTATCATTGATGGTAACTTTGCCATCAATGGTAACTACTGTACATAGCACCCTCATATCTAGAGAGCAACTGTAGTTGCTAGATGTAACTCGCTTCTCAGAGACAACATGAAGATGATACTCCACATTGTCTGGCAACAGTTGCTCCACAATGGTTGTACTAATTAATTCTTCACATTAATGTTGGGACCATCACTACTACCCAACCCTAATCCTTACTTTAAACCTTGCCTAACCAAACATTCTACAGCATCCCTATCCTTGCTCAATATTTGTGACAAAATAAAGCAGTTAGGAGATTTATTTCAACCACTGATTTATTTCATCTCTTCTTTTATTTTGTTCAGGGAAGCAATGGACTCTGCTCATGAGCTGAATCCACTTCTAGGTGAAGTCTGCATCTATGTGGCACAGGACTGCACAGGTCTGTACTCATTTATTTAACCCTTATGAGGTTTGCAAACATGTGGCTCCCTCCCCCCGTCCCTCAATGCAATGTTACCTCTGGACACCAACAATTTGTGGGTTTAATCATGGCCTTCGTGTGGAGTGACCTTAAACTTTCAGCATATTTATTAAACTTTGGTTTTGATTTTTGTTTTTAGTTACTGTTTTTTAATGCACACATATAAATATAAACCTATCATTCATATTGAAATTAATTTTCTATTTTTCTTTACCAAATGTCTTGAAAAGTTAATAATATTTATTTAAAAAAAAATTATCTTGCATAATGTTTAGTAAAGAATATACCAACCTTTAGAGTCATGTCTTAATGTGGATCAGTATGTTTAATCTGTTTCCCGAAACCTATCTCTTTTTATTCACAGTGTACAAGCAGGATGTAATTGATCTGTGCAGAAGTAAATCCAAAAAGAGGCTGCAACCTGTCTATAGGGACATACCATCCTCTGAGGATAATTCACCTGTCAAATGTACTACCAACCCCAACAAGGGCCCAGCATACATCCCTGGGGTACAACATGAACACTTACAAGGGAGCAGTCCCAATGTCACCAAAGATCAAAGGCAGAGTACTTCCAGTCTGGACAGTGGGACCAGGGTTGGGTCCAGGTTGGCCCAAAGTCATGAGAGGATTCTGAGCATGTACTCTGGATCAGGTAGGAGTGAGGCATCCTCAAGGTCCAGCACCAATGGTTCACAAAACAATGTCACAAGTACTAGTGGTCTAAAGGATGGTCCAAGTCCTCATGACTCAAACATGCATAGACCAGGTTCCAGAGACGGTTCAAGTGGCCAACAATACAGCACTAGCTTGCCAGTGAGGACTGATGTTGGTCTTTATTCAGAATCGCCAAATACTAGTAGAGAAGGGAGATTTAATATGGAAGATGGATTAGCTCTTGATAGCTGTACTGGTGGTGACCTGAACGAGAGGGATAATGAGAGGACAAAAGATTCTGCTCAAGGCAGTGTTGATATGAAGGATGTGTCAGAAATGTCCAATATTGAGGACGAGGATGTGTTTGGTTCAAGCGAGGAGGAAGTTAGGACTAGAAATCCGAGTTATCTTTATACAAACTCTCCTCTCTCGCACCAATCAACATCAGAGAGTTCCTCGAGGTCGGAAGCTTCTCCTGACGATCTTGTCACAAAAAGTTCCTCTCATCCCCACCCGCGCCACAGTCCTGCAGGTTTAGACTCTGAGAATCACATTGGGGGTAGCCCTGGTGATGTATTCACCACAGATGCGGGAGAACCGCCCATCGACCCGTCTCGCTCGAGGACTAGCACATCAACAGAGGGCGGCAAACCTTGGTGTGCTGTCGTTATCATGATTCCGGTGAGGTTAGGTGGAGATGAAGTGAACCCTGTTTACATCAGACCCATCCAGTCACTGTTCACACTTGAAAGCTGCCTTGGTATCATCGGTGGAAAACCAAAACACTCCCTGTATTTTGTCGGTTTTCAAGGTGAGGATGAAATGCAAAAACAAACAAACAAAATAGACAATCATTAACTTTCAGCTTTTTACTTTATTTCTCATCTGCTATCAATCTTTCTATTCCTCGATGTTAACCCCTTACATTAATCTTTTTATCCCCTGGGCCCTGTTGCATAAAACTTGTTTTCAATTACACAATATGATAATTGTTATAAGCCACGGAAATCCTTACATTTGATTGGCTACAAGCAGAATTGTCATAGATCTTTGGCACTTGTAATTGATAACAATATTATGAAAGAGATCCCTGATTTCTCTCATATCCTTAGGCCTATTATCTGTGAATATCACAGCCATCGACTTCCAACACTGTGGTTGATTGGGAGGGATAGTTATCCCCATTTTGCCTTTTTTTTGTTTGTTGAAAAGGTTGTTCAATATCACACTTCATCAAATAATTTTCAGTTCGAACATTTCAATTTCACTATTTCATAAATGAAACATTAAACAATCTTCATGTTGTGGTTCAGAGAATTATTCAAATTTGAAAAGGAAGATGAAACCTACCTTTCTCTTGTTTGCTGATGAAATCCTTTACCTATGTTTTTGTTATAGAGGAGAAGATGATTCATCTGGACCCTCATTACTGTCAGCAGGTCGTGGATATGAAGACCCGGGACTTCCCCTTATGGGTAGGTATCATCCTATGGTATGCACTAACTACATTAATTCATTTCTATTTTTGTTCCTTTCTAATTAATACTAACTACCACCATTAATGCCCTACAATCAATTGCATTTTCATGTTATGGGATGAGTAAGCTTGGTGTATTTCTCATTCAATGTACGCAAAAGAAGGTCATGAGCACAGTAGCACCATGTGTTTGTTTTTGTGTAGGATTATGGATCAGGATGCTTGGTATTAGCTGGCATCCAGCTAATCTCATGTGACAGTATGGGATGAGTTGCATGGGACAGAGGAAGAAAGAGGGATACAGATGTAGAGGTGGTGAGAAAGAGAAAGAGAAGAGAAGGGGTGAGAGGGAGGGAAAGAGAGAGAGAAAGAGAGAAAAAAGAGAGAGAGAGAGAGGGGGGGGGGTAAAGAGAACGATGGAGATATGCAAAAAATACGTAGAGGAAGAGAGAGAGAGAGAGAAAGAGGGAAGGGATGGTCAACCAGGGAGTGAAGACAGAACCAGAGAGAGGGAGGGAGACAGACAGACAGAGACAGATGGAGAGAGGCAAGAGAGAGGGAGTGAGCCAGAGACAGAGAAATGTAGAGAAGGGTAGAGAAAGATGCAACGAGCGAGAGATAAAATCAGACAGCCAAAAGTGATACATGATCATCGTCGACCGATAATGATCCAAAATAACAGTCTAGAGCAATACTGTGGTTTTAATAGAGAATCCACCCTTCATGAGTCTCCTACCCATTAATAGCACACTCAAGTGACTGCAAAGTGAGACATAAAAGTTGTGGTTCATGACCAAATCATATGAGCTCTGCTGTAATCACGACAGGAGTCAGTCATCTTTGCATACCATTTTTTTGTCTTGCCTTCATAGCAAAAGGGAGACATAGGCATTGTACATGTACATGCATTGTACATGTATTTGTTTTTTGCAAACACCACTCATAAACTGTAAATACACTTTTCAAGAATGCAGTTATCAACTCACTTTTAATAAGTACATTGGCCTTGGCTTTTAGGGGCATCCAAACCATTTATGTACTATTCTCATTTTGTATTACATGCTTTGTATATTTGATTTTAAATCCTGTCTGCACTATTTTGGCCAGGGGGGATTAGACCTTCCTGCAAGGTCACTGACAGGTGGTTATCTCATCAGATCAGCTCTCAATTAACATAAGAAAAAGGGGATCATGGGGGACCAACAGGCACCGATTAGGCATTGTTTGCTATATAGAGGGCGCAAGTAGCTATAAGTAGTGCAGTGGGGCTTTAAATGGTCAAATAAAGTGAACTGAAAAAAGAAGAAGACATGACTTGTATACTGCTGCCCTGTGCCCTTACCTACACTAGACGTACACATATAGAAGTGGGGGTCTTTGAGGAGGTTGTACAGTGTATGAGTCAATCAATATCTCCTACATGTATGTCCGACGCTTTTCCTGCATGTGTTTATTCAAAGAGGAAATTACTTGAGGATGTCATGGTATGATGCAGCGTATGTATGAACCCAGTCTTGCTATGACTGATGTGTACTTTATGTCAGTTCTTTTGAATCATGCTGTTGTGTTCCTGCTGCGGTACGAACTGAATGTAGAGAGTTCAACTAAGGTTGCGTTTATCTAGCAAATTTTTGGCTAGAATCAGGTTTCTCAAACGTCTTTCAGGCAAATTTAGAAGTAGATAAACGCAAAGCCTTTTTCAAACGTCTTTAGATATGGGCATATCAAAAGACGCAAAAAGGTGCGTTTTGTATGTGACATACAGCCAGAATCACGTTTCTGATAGATCGATAAACGCAAAGCTGTTTTGTACCTCACATACAAATAGGACCGCCCAGGTGTTGTGTACAAGCATACGTGTGAAGTTGACCTCCGAGAAACTGTCTGCTTCCCGGGTCAAAACAGCTGGGCAGACACAAGGCCTTTATTTTGAATCGTGAAGTGTAGATAAACGCGACATCCCGCAAATCACGATCGTATAGTGGGGTTCGATAGTGGGGTACGATATAGATCTAGTGGCAAGCCTTGATAAACGCGCCCTAAGTTGAAACGTTTGTATTGTCTGTTGAGAGCCAGAAGGGCTTTAACTCTCTGTTTAAAGTACAGTCACACCTGTCTATAGCTATCGCCCAAGGGAAACATAAACAGTGGTCCTTCTTGACAGGTGACCTTTGTAGACAGGTTCCTTTAGTACATGTTTCAATGAGAAACCATTTTCAAGGGAAACCAAAAATGTGGCCTTTATAGACAGGTGGTCTTTGTAGACAGGTGGTCACTAAAGCAGGTTTGACTGTATATGAGTTAGCGCCTATCCGGCTCTAAACAGATAATGATCGATGGTCATGATACGATGTCATCATGCAAATCTGCATGCATTACAGTGATAACGCAAATTGCATTATATTTAATCCGCAGAGAGTCGGAAGGGCTTTAAATCATCATTTTATGTTCAGTTACCATCCTTCTGGCTCTGAGCAGTGGATTTAATGTTCCGGAATATCCAGTGCACCACAAAGTTGTGTTCTCACTTGAACATGTCGCATATTGTCATCATGATGTCGTATCATACTAACATTATACCTGTATTTCAAATGTGAACACATGTCTCCAAGTTGGATACAAACACAGTATACTTACATTTTCAAGTACTGCTACTATGTTAATGTCCAGATGATCTTATGATAAATACGAACATGTTACTCTATATATAATAGGTAAATTTGGATATATATGTGATGTATATGTTGAGTTTTCATTCAGATCATGTTGTTTGGCATGTGTATAGGAGTGCTTCCAGTTGTTTTTCAATGACATAGGCTTTGCCATAAATCATAGGTCATATTCTACTGTTCATTGTAGGTCGTAGAATGTGATTACATTTGATGCGTAAACACCCTTAAACGTAGCACTTTGTCAAATGCACCCTCTTTAACATGGCTCATGTTTTTACCAGTCTAAAGTGAAGTCCTCTCCCTGTGAATAAGTCATATTAAGAAGGCAATTTCCAGAGGATGCAATGATTCATTGATTGTGGAAGCATCTTTTGTAATCATTACCGTCTTGTCTTCTTACCCTAAAAATATATATGAATTTTCCATTGTCGCTTTCTACTACTACTTCCTATACCTTTTCCCCTCTCAGCCTTTTAACACTCTTCCTCTGTAAATCTATCCCACTCTTAAGTTCAATAATTTAGTTACGGTGTATTTGCAAACGTTACTCCTCACCTTTCAGTTTTACTCTCGTTTTTTTCCACCACATACACTTGCTCCGTTTACCGCTTATTGCTTACTTTACCGGTAGTCCTTCTTTCACATGATTTCAGTGCTATTTAATGCTATTTAATTTAGATTTCTTTCTAATTTATGTTTCCATATGTTGCAATAAGCTATATTTCTCGTATTTATACTGATTTATTTTACAAATTCGATATATCATGATATGCTATGTTATATATTACATTATGTGTTATTAATTTTGTTTGTAAACTTTTGTAATTCGGCTAAACGCTGCAATGAAAGTTTTATTTGAAATAAACCATTTTGAATTGAATGAATTGAACAAAAAAACATGCCCTATATTTCATAACCTTCTTGTTTCATGCATTGAAGGAGGAACACATGTCATTCCTCTGCATTAATGATTTGCTAACACATTGCAATGTGGAATATACTGTGGATTTTTCTATCCTGTTTCTTTCATCAATTATTCTTTAAAAGATATTCCTCATGAATATGCTACTTTAATATCATGCAAATAGACAAATGTGACTATTATTATTATTGATATTACTATTATTATTATTGCTATTGTTATTTGTTGTGTTATTATTATTTGTATTACTAATTGTTGTTATTATCATTATTGTTGATATATATATAACTGTCATTGTTAAATGGACAATAAATATGAAACTTTTGAGCGTTATGAACCTTCTTGTTGTTAATATTATTATCATCTTTCTTTCACATTTCCTCCAGTCATTCCACTGCATGTCACCTCGAAAGATGAGTATCTCTAAGATGGATCCTAGCTGTACCATAGGCTTCTACATCAGAACGGAGGAACAGTTTGAGCAGCTATGCAAAGAACTTCCAACGGTATGTCCTATTATAAATTTGGTTGGGTATCAAGATCCATACTGGTCGTTTCCACACAGAAATGTCACATATACAAGTCATGTTGGTGCATTGTGAAGAAAAAGACTCATTTTTTTAATGATGATTATTATCATCAAAAAGTAATGATTTAAAACTTGGATTCGTACACATAATGTCCCCATTTTTAAATCTCTTCCTTGGCATTGGGTATTGAAATTGATTGATGTAGTCAATTTATAAGTTTTGCTAACATAAAGTTTGGGACGAGTCAGCACTATGATTAAATGCTTAAATTGGAAAAAGGATCTGCAAATATATGTTACTTTTGAATGATCGCTTATAATGCCAGAAATTTAGTTTCTTGCTTCCACATACCGAGTTTACTATATAGTTTGGAGTGTTTTATATTTCAAGCTTGGAGAAAGCTGAGAAAAAATAACCTTTGAAGGGTAATATTAACCATTTGCAGAGATCAGAAATTGTCCTATTTACAAAGTATTATGCATCAGAGAAGCAAGGTGACACACAACCCTTAAAATGGCAGAAAAGTACATCACTTAGCCCTCTCATATATGTAGGACCAATGTGTATAATTTGTGAAAGTGTTCGAAAGCCACAGATCAATTGTTGCATTTTAAGTGACTCTAAGACTTGTGAGACTGAAACCTCTGAATAGAACTCAAAACTAAGGGAAGTGAGAAGTGCTAGAGAATCAATGGCATTGTGTACCTAGGAAGAGAACAGAATTAAGCAAGGTGGTAAGTGGGAGGAAGGAAACTCTGGTAATAAATTTCATCATTAAATAAATGGTCACATCACATGTGATTGGTAACTGATGGGGAATTCCCTATTTTGAGCAAACAGTTGTGTTCAATTCATCTAGGACACCGCTCTCTTCATTCTATTTTCTATGTCTCTCTCTACTTTTCTCTGCCTCGTTCCCTATCTCACTTTGCTAATGAACTATAATTCTCTCTCTCCCTTTCTTTCTCAGCCTTTTCAGCCTCCCCACCTCTCTGTCTCTTTCCATACTTTTCCCTTCTCTCACTGTCTCTATTTTCTTTTGCTACCTAACAGTTAAAAAAAAAATGTCTCTCTTTCTGTATCTTTCTGTCGCCCTAGCTCTGCCATTCTCATCTCTCTCTCTCTCTCTGTCTCTCTCTCTCTGTCTCTTTCTCTCTCTCTTTCTTCTTCTTCTTCTTATGACATGACTTGAATTACTCGTCAATAAAATTCCCAATTCTCTATTTATATTCCCTAGGTTGTGTCCCCCCTAGGTTCCCATTCCAGTGACTATCCCATGTTCATTGTGAGGGACGGACGATGCGGGGACTGGCAGAATAAGAACACCAACACCAACCGACCGGAGAGGTATCTCAGGGTGCGGCATGTTGATGAGAACGGAAGACTCATTGCCCCCGTCAAGGAATCTGAAGACTTTGTCCTTTTAGACAGCTAAAGCCTAGAGGATACGTCTGGGATCATGAGGAACCAAGGACAATGCAGGGACTGCCAGAATAAGAACAACCACATCAATAGACTTGAAAGATCCCTTAGGTTATGTTGATGACAACGGATCAGAAAAGAAGATTCGTTATCCCTGTTGTAGAATCTGATGACTGTTCTCTTGTTGATATCTAGAAAATGTCTTTCCCATGCTCATTGTGAATGCGATGAAGCAGAATAAGAGCACAACATGAAAAATTTAGAGAGATATCTCAGGATGTGTCATGTTGATAAGAATGGACGACTCCTTGTTCTCGTTAAAGCATCTGAGGACTTTGTTCTTCGAGATAACCAGAGGATACACCTTGTATCATAAGATGGAAGATGCAGGGATGGGCAGAATGAGGAAACCAACATGAAAAGACTAGAGAGAGAGAAAGGAAGAGGTTATTCTCAGGGTTATCTTGATGAGAATCACCCCTGGCCAAACTAGTGCAGATAGGCTTTAAGCCCAGCATCCCATTAGGGGATTTGAAAACATTGTTCTTCAGGATATTTGGACAGTGTCAGACTGTCCAAAACTTGCCTGAGATGGCAGAATTTCATTGAAGGAATGTATGGATCTTAGGCATATATAGCTGCCTCATTTTACACTGCCCTGCTCTGTACTTATATGAACCTCTGATTATCATGTATGCATTTTTTTTAAAGCTTCTTTATTATCTTGTATATATTGTTTGTAGAAAAGTTTGTTGTGTTATATGAATTTGACAAAGTACTTATTTCATTATCATACCATTTTTCGTTATCTTACTGTTTCTCTGGAGTAAGTGTCCGTTCAGCCTCCTACGTAGAGACAGAAGACACTTCAGAGATTTACTTACCATCATCTTTATAAACAGAAAGTGTCCGTTAAACCTCCTACGTAGAGACAGAAGACACTTCAGAGATTTACTTACCATCATCTTTATAAACAGAAAGTGTCCGTTCAGCCTCCTACGTAGAGACAGAAGACACTTCAGAGATTTACTTACCATCATCTTTATAAACAGAAAGTGTCCGTTAAACCTCCTACGTAGAGACAGAAGACACTTCAGAGATTTACTTACCATCATCTTTATAAACAGAAAGTGTCCGTTAAACCTCCTACGTAGAGACAGAAGACACTTCAGAGATTTACTTACCATCATCTTTATAAACAGAAAGTGTCCGTTAAACCTCCTACGTAGAGACAGAAGACACTTCAGAGATTTACTTACCATCATCTTTATAAACAGAAAGTGTCCGTTAAGCCTCCTACGTAGAGACAGAAGACACTTCAGAGATTTACTTACCATCATCTTTATAAACAGAAAGTGTCCGTTAAACCTCCTACGTAGAGACAGAAGACACTTCAGAGATTTACTTACCATCATCTTTATAAACAGAAAGTGTCCGTTAAACCTCCTACGTAGAGACAGAAGACACTTCAGAGATTTACTTACCATCATCTTTATAAACAGAAAGTGTCCGTTAAACCTCCTACGTAGAGACAGAAGACACTTCAGAGATTTACTTACCATCATCTTTATAAACAGAAAGTGTCCGTTCAGCCTCCTACGTAGAGACAGAAGACACTTCAGAGATTTACTTACCATCATCTTTATAAACAGAAAGTGTCCGTTAAACCTCCTACGTAGAGACAGAAGACACTTCAGAGATTTACTTACCATCATCTTTATAAACAGAAAGTGTCCGTTAAACCTCCTACGTAGAGACAGAAGACACTTCAGAGATTTACTTACCATCATCTTTATAAACAGAAAGTGTCCGTTCAGCCTCCTACGTAGAGACAGAAGACACTTCAGAGATTTACTTACCATCATCTTTATAAACAGAAAGTGTCCGTTCAGCCTCCTACGTAGAGACAGAAGACACTTCAGAGATTTACTTACCATCATCTTTATAAACAGAAAGTGTCCGTTCAGCCTCCTACGTAGAGACAGAAGACACTTCAGAGATTTACTTACCATCATCTTTATAAACAGAAAGTGTCCGTTCAGCCTCCTACGTAGAGACAGAAGACACTTCAGAGATTTACTTACCATCATCTTTATAAACAGAAAGTGTCCGTTAAACCTCCTACGTAGAGACAGAAGACACTTCAGAGATTTACTTACCATCATCTTTATAAACAGAAAGTGTCCGTTAAACCTCCTACGTAGAGACAGAAGACACTTCAGAGATTTACTTACCATCATCTTTATAAACAGAAAGTGTCCGTTAAACCTCCTACGTAGAGACAGAAGACACTTCAGAGATTTACTTACCATCATCTTTATAAACAGAAAGTGTCCGTTAAACCTCCTACGTAGAGACAGAAGACACTTCAGAGATTTACTTACCATCATCTTTATAAACAGAAAGTGTCCGTTAAACCTCCTACGTAGAGACAGAAGACACTTCAGAGATTTACTTACCATCATCTTTATAAACAGAAAGTGTCCGTTAAACCTCCTACGTAGAGACAGAAGACACTTCAGAGATTTACTTACCATCATCTTTATAAACAGAAACGCTCTAACTCTTATCTGTTTAAGACGGTTTAAAGGCCCACTGCACTTCTTATAGCTACTTGTGCCCTCTATACAGCAAACAATGCCTAATCGGTGACCACTGGTCCATGATCCTCCTTTTCTTATGTTAATTGAGAGCTGATTTGATGGGATAACCACCTGTCATGTGACCTTGCAGGGTGGTCTAATTCCTCCTGTACACTAGTACAGATGGGCTTTAACACAGATCACCTCTGTATTTGCTCTCAGATGATGAAAGCTGTACACATTGCAGTCATGTTATCCTAATTAGTTGACACCTAAATTTATGCAAACTTATGGATACATTTTTTTGTGCAAAATAGAATCACTGAAATATCTGCATAGCTCATCTATACAGATACAGTTTTTAAATTGGTGTATTGGTTTATTGGATAAAGCATTGATATAAGATAACGTTCATGCAGTGCAAAATCCAAAATAATGTCATGTACTTGCTTAGAATGTAGCTCCCGGGCTCTCCCTCACAAATTATGTATATTTCAGGCATTAATTTGTAAAGTTTGTAGATACATGTATGAAGCAAGCATCTATGAAAAATTCAAATTTGATATATTTTGGTTATATTTCTGTAAGCTATATGGATGTACAGATATACATGTACATGTGCATGTATATCAATTTGATTGCAGTACATTAGACTGGTTAATCTTAAATGTGTACTTATCTTATTACATTGTATTTCCCTTCTTATGGGATGTTCTAATATAGAACCTGTATTACCGGTAGACATATTTCTTTATATCATTTTATCATAGTGAGGACTGTTTTATTTTATTTGTTAATAATATATCATTGCTTATCCAAAATTAGATTGTGTACTATCTTATATATATTGAATTGTTTAAAGAGTGCTTGTATTGCTGATGATGAAATGTGCATTTTATTGTCAATGTCATTTGATTTGGGGATTGTGCAGTCTAAAAAAAAATGGGAAAAACCACCACATACCACGGTCTATAGATACTTGGGTGATATTGCTGAAATGGTTATGAATATTGTGTAATGGGTTCTCTGGTTCTTACATGAAATTTTACTCAAAACTAAATGGCATGTAACTGTGGTTACACTAAACCATATTTTGTGTATAAACTTATATATATAGCATTATACAAGCAATTTTTAGTCTATTAATTTTAAGTTTTTTTTCAATACTCTATTCAAATACTATATTTGTTTTTCACTGAAATATATCTGTTTAACTTCATATGCCCTGTAATTTCAAACAATATCAGATTTAAAAATATATCTGTAAAACATTAGTTTCAACTTCAAGTCAGTTCAATATAATTAATCTAAAATCAGGAATTATATGTATACAGTGCGTCCCAGAAAAAACGAAACCGAGAAGTATCGATGTTTTATCATAACTTAATCACAACCATAATTAATGAATGATACATATTTGGAAAGCTTAGAGTCTCCTCTTTCAGTTGATGCTACTCACGTGATGCATATTTCACGCATGAGTGATTAAAAGCAATTTGAAGGAAGGAAACCAAAAAGACATTTGGCGGGCGGTATCTGAATTTTAAAGAAAAATTCATATTTCTAGAAAGTTCATTTCCTGCTCTTTCATATGATACCTCAATCAAGAAAAATGAGCCAGGAATAACAAAGTTCTGTTTGTTTAAAGTAGCCCTTACATTTTCATAATTTTAACAAACGAATTCGTTTTCACTGGGTGCCCGCCGTAGCAAAAAGCAGATTTGACAAAAGACTTAACTCCGTTTCGTTGACAATCAGCCATGCATGAAGACTCTTGTCTACGGCTGATTGTTAACGAAACGGAGTTAAGTCTTTTGTCAAATCTGCTTTTTGCTACGGCGGGCACCCAGTGAAAACGAATTCGTTTGTTAAAATTATGAAAATGTAAGGGCTACTTTAAACAAACAGAACTTTGTTATTCCTGGCTCATTTTTCCTGATTGAGGTGTCATATGAAAGGGCAGAAACTCAACTTTCTAGAAATGTGAATTGTTCTTCGAAATTCAGATACCGCCTGCCAAATGTCTTTTTGGTTTCCTTCCTTCAAATTGCTTTTAATCACTCATGCGTGAAATATGCATTATCTGAGTAGCATCACATGAAAGAGGAGACTCTAAGCTTTCCAAATATGTATCATTCATTAATTATAGTTGTGATTAAGTTATGATAGAACATCGATACTTCTCGGTTTCGTTTTTTCTGGGACGCACTGTATATTGTTTTTGATCATCATTAATGATTTTTGTTTTTTTATAGATCTGTATTCTGATCTGTACTGCTACATGTATATCAATGTGCTATTGTATACAAATGTGGTTACAATACAGGTATGTCTGCAAGTGTAAATTTAGTCAATACTTTTAAAGTGAGGATACATTTGTGTGCAAAGTATACATCTTTGTCACTACCAAACTACATATGGTCATTACGAGGTTGAACAAAATAGTTTGTAGCATAACGCTGAGGCATTCCTAGATCAGCCATTACGGAACTCCATCTTTGTTCAGTGATGCCTAATTGTAAAATGACACTGCAAAACTGGCGTTTTTTTTATGACGTTGCGTGTAATAGGCTTCATATTTCTGTATCTTTATAACACAGAGCCTAGTGAATAAGTCTACGGTAGGCCCTTTGTTGTGCAGAGTTGCCATTCATTTACATGTAATAAAACCACAGCAGATTTTTTTTGAGATGGTTTATGATCGCGTCGTATCTTCAAGTAGACAGACAGCCCATGGGATTAGAAAAGAATGAAGAGATACAGAGGGGAACAGAGGCAGATCAAAAGATAGCTAGGTAGTTTAAACAAAACAGAGTACCGGTAATAGACTGACAGCCCACATACTGGCAGCCAACAAAACCGGGTTCCCACAAGACCAACAAAACCACAAGTTACATAAGGAACCTGATGTTCTTACTGGTCTTGTGTGGGCCTCGGTCTAGAAAAAGCCCTGAAAGGGTTTTTAGAAGGCCCATCAGACCAAAGAGTCTCATTGGTTGTGACCGTTAAAGCCATACTATACTAGTAGCACTACCGCGAAAATCCCCTCTATCGCCATTTCGGGTCAGCTGTAGCAGTATGGTCCCGTAATCTGCCACTTCCCTGCCGGCTCTATTGGTTCTTGCATCGAACCCTCAGCGAAGTGGGAATTATATATTGGGTTACACACTTTTGGCATGTTGACATTGAGATGGTGCTGTCCAATAAATAGTATGCTAGGGCAGAAAGTTCATCAGTTCAGTATCGCTTTAATGATAAAGTTGAGTTCTGGTCATGCGATTGCATTGTGAAAGAAACATGGAATCGAACAGAAAAGGTTGATCATCTAGCATATAAGTTTGGTGTGTGCTGCAAGGTTCTGGAATCATCAAAATGATAAGAAATTTGGCCCAAGTCTTGGTAAAGTTACAAACACTCTACACAGAAAGATGGATATTGAACTAAACGGACATGTGGCATTAAAATCTGTCCCAAGTTTTATGATGTTACATGCCATATATAGAATATTAAGGCATTTGAAGAGCCTTGCTTTTCAGGAAACATTTTTTATCTGATGTTCTTCCACACTTGCATAATACAATGATAACGCTCACAAATTATTTTTCATCTCTTCCCAGAACTCAACCATCTAAATTTCTCCTAAAGTCCATGAGGCTCTATCTTTATGCATGCAGAAATGTGGAGACTCAGACAACTCATTGTATTGAGATGAAGAAACAATTTTAAAATGATATATAATTTCTTGTAGGATGTTGGGTCGATGTCACACATCATTTGGTTGTGATTGAGTTCGTATATTTATTCATTTTATGTTTAAGTTTTATGTTTGAGTTTGAGAATAGTGAGTTAAGAATGCCTATTTTGTCTTCCAACTATTTTCCACATATCATCAACATTTAGATGCTCTCTTAGATATTTACCGTTTGTCGTGAAGGTGTGGTACAAATGCCTGTTCTAGAATGTCAAACTACAGTCAAACCTGTCTTTGATAGCGACCACCTTTCAATCAAGACCACCTGTGTATAGTGGTCATGTATCTTGTCTCTCTAGGAAGATATGTTTGTGGTAGAACCTGTCTAAAAAGGCCACCTGCCTACAGTGGCTGCTTTTTCCATTTTCTTGGGTGACTTTGATAGACCAGTTTGACTGTATATTCCCCTATTTAGCGGTTAAACGTTGAGATATCATGCAAGATTATTATGCAACACTTGATCTTTTAACTTTAACAAATTGAGAATCAAGATTGTAAACATCCTATTTGTATAATTTCCACTAATGCTACGGTCACAAAGGTTCGTACGAATGATAATTTCGTACGAATCTCCCTGTTTTTTCATTGTCTCCCCAAATTTCCATTGTCTGAAAATCGTTTGTACTGCATTCGTAGCAGTTCGTAATGGCATTTGTGACCGAGGCTTTAGGTTTAATAATAATAATAATCTTTTAAGGTCCGCTCCAAATTTTATTAAGTTAAACCGAAAATGGAAATTCTTTTGCCCAATTAATCGTGAGCCTGGCAGCCATTGAGCAGCGCCAGATCGACATTGCTCTATCCTTTATTGTTGAACGCCAAACAAGGTAGCAGCAACTCCCATCTTTAAATGCCTGTTGGTATGACGCGGCCGGGGTTCGCACCCACGACCTCCCGGTTGTGAGGTAGACGCTCTACTGACTGAGCCAATTAACACACCGGTTTACGATCAAGCTAGGAGCCCTATGTTCTGTGTTCAAAAGAGGTTTTTTCTTAACGGCCTAGGTCTATCCTTTGAAAGCATTTCATGGAGACGTATGAACTCCACTGGCCTTCACAGGGGGGGGGGGGGGGGGCAGTGATCAGAAATTATACACAAAACCAAAAAAAATCATCAATGTGAATAGCATGTAAGTGATGATTAATATTGTAGATTCAAACTGTCTAAAAATATATCTTCAGATATGAAAAGAGTGTAGTCAAATTTGAATTGAATAACTCGTACAACACAACCTTACAGGAATCTACCGGTAGTCAAAATTGACTCAGGATAGATTGTTTTCATATTTGAAAAGCTATTTTTGACAGTTTGAATCTATAATATCAAGGATGACTTGGATTCTATTCACATTGATTAGTTTTGGGTTAAAACTATTGAACAGTGGTTCTATTTTAATAAAAAGAGAGTGTAAGCATTTTCAAAGCATGGTTGAAGTAAAAGATTATTCCTGGCAATGTTGATATAACTATTCTCTGTTGTGATCCATTTATCCTAAATGTTTATTTTTGTAAAGGAATTGTTTGGATGGTATCTTTTAAAGTGATTAGTGATTAGAAATAAGGAACCTATACATTCCACTGTCAGATGTATTAGTTTTTGAGATGTATATTTTATTGATGTGTACATAGAAAAGATGTTTATTAATTAATCATATAATACAGCTATATCTTTGGTTGTCATTCAATGGAATGTAGAATATAAATACAGACGTTAAAGAAAATCTCTATTTTAGTTGTGCTTTTAAACAGATAAATGATACAGACAGCAAGAGAAGGAGAGAGAGAATATAAATACAGAAGTTAAAGAAAATCTCTATTTTAGTGGTGCTTTTAAAAAGATAAATGATACAGAAAGCAAGAGAAGGAGAGAGAATATACAAACAGAAGTTAAAGAAAATCTCTATTTCAGTTGTGCTTTTAAAAAGATAAATGATACAGAAAGCAAGAGAAGGAGAGAGAATATTCAAACAGAAGTTAAAGAAAATCTCTATTTTAGTGGTGCTTTTAAAAAGATAAATGATACAGAAAGCAAGAGAAGGAGAGAGAGAATATAAATACAGAAGTTAAAGAAAATCTCTATTTTAGTTGTGCTTTTAAACAGATAAATGATACAGAAAGCAAGAGAAGGAGAGAGAGAATATAAATACAGAAGTTAAAGAAAATATCTATTTTAGTGGTGCTTTTAAAAAGATAAATGATACAGAAAGCAAGAGAAGGAGAGAGAGAATATAAATACAGAAGTTAAAGAAAATCTCTATTTTAGTTGTGCTTTTAAACAGATAAATGATACAGAAAGCAAGAGAAGGAGAGGGAGGGGATGGGGTGGTGAGTGAGCAAAGAAAGATCGAGGAGGAAGGTGTACTTGACAGGCCGAATACATTTTATTATCTAAATTGTAATTGATTTAAACTTTGTAAAAATAAAAAATAAATAAAAAAAAATTGAAAGAAAAGGAAGTTAAAAGAACAGAAAAAAAAGAAGAGGCAAGACTAGAAATGAAGGAAAAAGGAAAATGGAATATTAAGCGGAGGCCAAAGTGAAACATCATGCTTAGTATTTGAGTTGCCGTCTAAGCAGACCTTGTTCATTCTAAAGGTTTTATCATAATACACGATACTTTAGAGGGTTTTTTTAATTTTTATTTGTAGCAAACACCCCTAAATCGGAGGGGGCGTCCAAAAAAAGAGGCTCTTTTGACAACAACAAATAATGTATGGGACAGGCGCGGATCCGTATTAGTATGAGCCAATATCTAGTTATTTTTGTTATTCAGTTCAGTGTAATGCTTTTCCTCAAAAACAGTTTCGCTATATTTTTAGGGTCGAGACGCTAAAAAATGGTTTCAAATGTACATTACACAAACCCCGAACCATTGCATAATGATGGTGGTTCTCTCTCTCTCTATTTATTTTAATCATGCATTATCAACTACATATAAAGCAGCAACAAAAAACTTAGGGTTATCTGGGATAGGTGAAAGTGAGAGTTAAAAAGAAAGTCATGCTAAAACGTCGCTTCACCTCCCCCCCCCCCCCCCGATTAAAAAAAAATAGTGGTCCTCCTCTCCAGCATGATGGTGGTTCTCTGATGATGGTGGTTCTCTCTCTCTATTTATTTTAATCATGCATTATCAACTACATATAAAGCAGCAACAAAAAACTTAGGGTTATCTGGGATAGGTGAAAGTGAGAGTTAAAAAGAAAGTCATGCTAAAACGTCGCATCACCTCCCCCCCCCCCCCCCCCCCGATTAAAAAAAAAATAGTGGTCCTCCTCTCCAGCATCCCCCCCCCCCCGCTTTAATATTCACCGGCCGGCTGAGTCGGCGCTAAAATGTTCCCAAAACAAATATGCTCTTATCCAAGGAGGATGAAGAAGAAAAACTAAAATAAGATAAATTAAACTAAGTGACAATTAGTGAGGAAAAAAAAGAAATGAACAGACATTGAAAGAAAATGAGTATTCGATTCTTAGACTCGATCGCCATTGGCTAGAAGTTTATAAGCCTTTAACGATGGACACTTGACTCGTACTCCTGTGCTCTGCAAGTTTGCAGGCGAGGCTTTTTCACTTGTGCATAATAAGCGCACAGGGTCATGGTTAGCTAGTTAGTCCAGAATCTGGCCTATTTAATTTTGATCGTGCAATGCGAACCTCCCACTACTGGTACTTATATACTTGCCGCCAGCCGAAGATGGCGTGGTCCTTAAATTAGGATGCCCGCCATCTTCGGCGGCTTGAATCAAGTACCGGCCAGATTCTAGCCTACATCATGCCTTGCAGTTGAATCGGCCCAACAGTCATTCGTTCCCGAACTAATTTGTATACGTTGCCAAATTTGTGCCAATATCAACTTTTGTTTTAATCGAGAGAAGTTTGATTTTTTAGTACTATCTCAGTATAGCTGCCATCGTTTTTTGTGTATTTCACTCAAATGTGATTATTTACAAACTCTCTCCCGACACTCGATCAGCTGTTAGGCTCGCTTGTCTCTCCCTCTTTCTCTCTATCTCTCTTTTTCTCTCCCCTCTCTCTCTCTCTCTCTCTCTCTCTCCCTCTCTCTCTCTCTTTTCCTCCCTTGCTTCCCCACTCCCTTCTTTTCCTTGCTTTTCTGTCCTCTGATATAGTCCAAGTCTACGTCTTCCATCAAGGGGATGACATCACAATTTCTGATCGCATTGCCAAGTTTGTCTCAAAGATTCCGATGAAGAGTCTCGGTCAGTGGAAGAAATAATTTTAAGAATAATTCTCCTGCATCCCGGAGAAAGGTATGTTGTATTCAGAGGCGGGGCGACTTCCATAATGGGGCACAAAAAGGGCACCTTCAAAGGGAAATTTTAAAGTCAAAATATACAGTTTTTGTAGACATAGGCTAGGTATATACCCCTATATTGTGATTACATTATCAGGGATGATTTCAATATGTGTTTCTCTTTATACATCGTATAAGATATTGCTTAAGCATCATACTTTGCAGTTGGGTGTGATGGTCTGAAAATTCATTTGCGAGCGAGGAAAATTCTAAGATTTTGTGAGGTCGCAGTGCAAAATTTTAGATGAAAAACCCAATCCTGATGGGGTTGGCAAATTCTCATAACGAAAGACTGAAAATACCTTTGAACATTATGAAGAGCTTGATTCCAAAAGGAGCTAAATCCATATTTTATAAAAAAAAATTGAGTTAGCTGTCTTAAAATAATGATTTCCTACACGGGGACAAACTATATCACATTCAAAAATTTCATTAGGAAGTACGAGAAAATTTAGGTACAATATCATGTTTCATTCCAAAAGGAGCTAAATCCAAATCGGTTTCATTCCAAAAGGAGCTAAATCCACTTTGGGCCCAGTAAATCACCTTTTCATTTCTCCGCTTTCCCTTTAGCCATGTACCTTCATCTTGTTATATTATGTTAAAGGTGTCGCCCTGGACCAATAATATATGATAAGAAAAAAATCTACCAGTTATTTCTGATTTTTACTATTTTTACTATTTTTTTTTAGATTTTGTGGATTTAGCTCCTTTTGGAATGAAACATGGATTAAGCTCCTTTTGGAATGAAACATGGATTGAGCTCCTTTTGGAATGAAACATGGATTTAGCTCCTTTTGGAATGAAACGGATTAAGCTCCTTTTCGTTTGTTTTTTACTTTCATTATTTTTAAGGAAAGGTTTGCTACTAAATTTGAATACATTTCAGTGACTTTATCGAGAAAATATATACCATATCATGTTTCATTCCAAAAGGAGCTAAATCCACGAGAAAAAAAAAATCTGAAAATAGTAAACATCAGGAAAAACTGGTAGATTTTTTCTTATCATATATTATTGGTCCAGGGTGACACCTTTAACGTAATAACAACATTAAGGTACATGGTTAAAGGGAAAGTGGAGAAATAAAAAAAAAAAGGGCGATTAATTCAGAAGTACCCAAAAGTGGATTTAGCCCCAGTTTTGGAATGAAACTCTTCATAATAAACGCGAGCAACTTAGTCGCTTGAAATTAAGGGCACGTTAATGAGAGAACAAGCGGACACTTACCGAAAGGGATAAGACACTTATTAAAAGAGGAAAGAAGCACGGGGCAAGGTACAAAGGGTAATTATCAGAGGTGAAATTGGGGCACTTCTTACACCTAAAAAAAAACTTTAAAAAAGATGCACTCACTTGGGATGAAAAAGGCACTTATGAGAATGTGAATTAGGCACTTGACGACTAGAAAGAGGCACCCATCAAATTTTGATAGGGGCATTGAAGAAGTGAAAGGGGGCATTTATGAAAAGGGGACAGGTTCCTTATTAGAAGGAAAAGGGGCACGTATCATTGTTAAGCGGATAATTATACGAGGTGAAAAGGGGCACTGACCATTATGAAAAGAGGCACTTATGAGAATGAAAAAGGGGCACTAATAAAGGGAAAGTTAAAAAGTTATCCCAGTTAAAAAGTGGTAGCTATTAAAAGGGGAAGGGGATTTTTAGATTTGAATAGGTCAATTATCAGAGATGAAGGGGGCGCTTATCAAAAGTGAAAAGGGGCGCTTCTCGTACCTGAAAGGGGGCACTTACTAGAGATTAAAAAGGGCACATATGAGAATGGAAAATGGACACTTATTGAAAAGGAAAATGGGAACTTGTCGGAGGAAAAAGGGTAGGTGTCAAAATAAAAGGGGCACTTATATCAGAGGTGGAAAGGGGAAGGGGCACTTTAAACAATTAATAGGGGCACTTGTCACATTAAAGGGGCACTTTTTACAAAGTTAAAGGGGCACTTTTGGGGTAGGCCTACTTGAAAAAGTGGAGGCGGAGCACCGCCTCTGGTTTTATTTCTTAAACGGCACCACCCAACCTGGGCATGGAAGACTATAATTTATTGCAGTTAAATATGGTACGAAGATGATTTACAACTAAGACATTGAAGAAGAAAAAAAACACATATGAAGTATCTTACTAAAGAAAGATTCGTTGGCAGCAATCAACACACAGTAAATATAAGGCAACAATTCAACAAAAAGTGAAGAACAACAACAACAAAACTATAAACTTTATAAGATATAGGGAAGATCTTTGATTGAGGATGTAGGAAAAACATAATATCTGGGTCGAATAGAATATTGTACTGAGTCTTTGTGGGACGAAGCCGCTCGGATAAGCAAAGCGCGTGTAAAATATTAAACCACATGTTTCAACGATATTTTGCATGCAACACGCACACTACACGTAGCCTAGAACACATACACGCTTGTCTTCGACGCTTATTAGGTGGCCGTTAGCTAAGATTGTTAGAACAAAATAAAACAGTAACAGAAACGTCCTCGTTCCAAGTGAGCCCTTAATTTTCTGAACTAAGTAAAGCCAAAGGACAAGATGTCGGACGACTGGCGTTCCTCTTCGGGTGGGGTGAGTTTTCACACGTGATTTTCACTTGTTCGCTTTTCTCTTTTTTGGGTAGTGTGTGAAATGAACATGATCATGATGAAGTGAAGCTGAGACTGAGTGACAGTGCAGTGATACAGATCTGCCAAACACTGACCATGCTGACTGTAAATTCAAATTTGATGATGTGTTAAAATTTAGATGATGACTCTTTTTAGCATGTTAAGTGATAGACCGAATTTTTCGTCTCTTTCGTTCGTTAGCCTCTTATTGGGGTAGGGTCGGCGGCTCTCTCTTTAGAGACCGAAACGGACCATCCCGCGAAGTGTGTAGGGTTATCAGTAGGGGCGCTGGTCCGAGAATAAGGATCGTCTTCATAAACGAGGATCGTCTTCTTTAACACTGACCTACATGTATGCGTCCTCAAAATTAAGGACCGTCGTTTCATATTTTTGATCGGCGCATTGCCATTGGCGATGCAAAAAACGGATTCTGCAATGATTTTCTTGATGCAATTTACATTGACTTTGTACAGAGACCTTCACATTATGAGCAATAAATCCTTGGGAAGACGGACAACCCATAAAAGTAGACGGACATCTAGGGTTATTTTCCCCCGGGGAATCCATTTTTGGCATCGCCAGCGGGCCACTCTGTAACATGAAACCCCCAGAGCGTCGATGAAAAAAAACGTCCTCGAAAATGCAGACAACCCTTATTTTTGAGGACGCATTTTGTCTTCGTTTATGAGGATATCCTTGTTTATGAGGACGATCCCCATTCTCGGACCAGCGCCCCTACTGGTTATGTGGGCAAATCAGTACACAACACTTGCAAAACTTATCCCCGAATTACTCCTTTCACAGGATGCATATCCGATGCAAATTATAGCCCTAAATTAGCTATAGAGTAGAGTCTCCGGTTTGCGGCATAGCCCGGTTTGCGGCCAGGGGTATCACTTTTCAAAATAAAATAAAAATGACTCGATAATAATCATTGAAACCTACCGTGGATTCCCTGGTAAGTTCTGCGCTGCCGAAAACGTCCGTAGCAGATGCTCCTGTCGGTACGGAGTATCCGTCAGCGATGTCGGAAATCTACGGCACCAGTCGGCGATGAAAATTCCAGCAGGTGCTTACTTTTAAGTTAAGAGATCGAGGCATGACTAGATCAATATTGTAGCTCTATTTGTCTGATATTTGTCCGATTGAAGGTGAAATTTGATGTTTTTGTGGAAGTATGATGGCTGTGGTCTGTCTCCTATCGCAGATATTTTGATTGTGCCACCGCATGGCCAGTTGCATGGGGTGGCCGCAAACCGGCACGTAATTACGTGATTTTCTGGTTTGCGGCGGGGGGTGTTAATACACACATAACATGCGGGATCGTGTATGATGGTATGTGTGCTGATGTGTGTACCCGCTGTGACCCAATAGTTTCTAGTAGTACGTACCCCCGTATGGGATGATCCATTCAGTAAAAAGGTGAAATTGTTTAAAACTTGAAAAATTTACCGTAGCAACAGATAAACATGAGAATTTGGGTTACCCGTAGTAATTTGGTATATGCTTTGATCGTGACGTAGCGCATAAAGCTTTGTGACGTACGCGTGCCGCAAACCGGGTTACGCACGGCCGCCCACCGGGCAACTTTTACGTCTTCTAAAGTGGACAGTACTGACCACGCTGTGGGTCAGTTACGTTATTTGTGCCTTCTATTTAATAACTAAATATATGAACTCTCCATTGACGGAATTGAAGCATTCTGTGAGTAACTGCATAAAAAATAAAATCAGCAATTCGCACTGGACGGCCACACACCGGAGCCGCTACTCTATGCTTAACTACTTCGGTTCCACTTACCAACTTGATTGAAATATTCTGTTTAATGGTCCATTTTTAGGAAATTATGGGTCAAAATCGAAATCCATGACAAAAATCTTGCAGCGGTGGTTTAAACTCTCACTGCGCATAAGGTCATCTAAATCTCATCTCTTCTTCGTCGAAGGCAAAATGATTATAACGGAAAAACTGTGCATGTCATTACGAACTCGGAGCTCGTGCACAATTTTTCCGTTATAATCATTTTGCCTTCGGCGTAGACTAGAAGGAATGAGATTTAGATGACCTTATGCGCAGTGAGAGTTTAAACCACCGCTGCAAGATTTTTATCATGGATTTCGATTTTGACCCATAATTTCCTAAAAATGGACCATTAAACAGAATATTTCAATCAAGTTGGTAAGTGGAACCGAAGTAGTTAAGCATATAGCTAATTTAGGGCTATAATTTGCATCGGATATGCATCCTGTAAAAGGAGTAATTCGGGGATAAGTTTTGCAAGTGTTGTGTACTGATTTGCCCACATAACCCTACACACTTCGCGGGATGGTCTGTTTCGGTCTCTAAAGAGAGAGCCGCAGACCCTACCCCAATAAGAAGCTAACGAACGAAAGAGAGGAAAAATTCGGTCTAGTTAAGTGAGTGATGCAAATGCAGGATCATGTGTAGCAATAACTCCAGGAAGCTCCGAGTCTGACGCTTGAGCTAGAGCTCCAGTCTCCAGACCAGAGCCCGCTTCTGAGAACGATTCAAACAGCGGGTTGGGTTAGGGTAGAGTGCCCACTAATATTTTAAATTCTTACCTCTTTTATTTGGCAATCTAACCATCAAAAGAAAAGAAAATTATTCCTCTAACAGGATTTTATAGAGTAGACTAAAGGAGCCGGTTTTCGGCCACTTAAGACAAAATCCTATTTTTTGGACTTATTATCATTTCTTGTTCAAATCATGAAGCAAATATTATTATTTAAACCAAAAAAGAATCCCAGAAAAAAATCACGAATTGCCATGACAATATTCATTTCAATTTTCACTGTTTTGGAGCCAGTTATCGACCTAGCGATTCGGTTTACGACCGCATGTACAAAGTCAATAGGAAGCGCCCGCGCGCGCCGTGCGTTTCTGCGCTGATGTATAGCACAAGCGGGCGGAGCAGGTATCCCACGACGGAGCTCCCGGGTGCTCGCCTGGCCGAAGACAGGCACAGCGGTGATCGGAAGTTGGAATCTGAATTAGACAGACATATCGTGTGTGCATGGC
>JAVYIG010000784.1:412500-453233 GCA_035222895.1 Strongylocentrotus droebachiensis
GCCAATGAACTGATTAGATTTTAGGATCATGGGGTCAGAGATCAAATGAAAATGAAAAATAGATTGTAATCTCAATATTCTGAGAACCTGTTAATGGATTACAATCAATGTTGAATTTTAAAAATTGCTTCTATTTCGGTTTGTAAAATCGTTCCATGAGAGAGAGGCATCATTTTCGACTGCATGCAGTCGAAGATCCATCTATTTTTCCTCAATCGTAAGTCTGATTATAGACCTATTACGGATGGACATTCAACATGATTCTTTCTTTGATCCAATGAGAGTTACCGCCTTCTGATTATGTGCATCTTAATGAGAACATTCAACTTTTTAAACAATAACGATTGCTCAAGCATTTTCGGTCATTGACAAAGGAGCAGTTTCTCTCTCTTGGGTTTTGTTTGGATGGTGTGCTCTGTAAGAGTGTGTCTTAAATAAAAACATTACCAATGGGAGCAGCAAAGTTGAAAAGCAGATGATTTTGGTGATTTGAAATGTATTATTAATGATTCGCACACACCCATGACCTTATACCGTATTTGCTGGCGTAAAGGCCGCAGTATTTTTGGAAGAGAAAATATCAAAAAGTTGGGGTTCGGCGTATACGACGAAAGAGTAAAAAAAAAAAAAAAACCCAAGTAAAAAACTAGCCATATTGGACTACTAACGGTAAAATAACTATACCACTATGGTACAGGACATTTTTCAAACATCTTACCGACAATTTTATCTTGCATTGTTGACATGAAGACGAAAATAACTTCCTAAAACAACATTTGCCGATATACACTGTATATCTTGATCTAAGTTTGTGCCAATGCATTGCAAAAGTAAAAGAAGGGACCGTTCAACGGACCTGCCGTGATGCATCCATCCGAAGTCGCCATTTTGTTTTTCCATTTCATGCCATTTCGCATTACACCGTACATTTCTGGGCCGCCATCTTGGATTATAATGTATGCATTATAATCCAAGATGGCGGCCCGCATGTTTTGCCTCTGCTCTTAGACCAATATCATTAATTTCAAAGTCATGAAAAGGCACTAAATATCAATAAACATGGTCTACAACAACTCCAAATGACAAAATACTCCCAGCCATGAATTTTTTTTGAGCATTTGATAGCGAAAAACTTGAAAATTTTCGTCATTAAAAAAAAAATACCTACATTATAATCCAAGATGGCGGCCCGCATCTGTTTTGCCTCTGCTTTTAGACCAATATTATTAATTTCAAAGACATGAAAAGGCACTAAATATCAACAAACATGGTCTACAACAACTCTAAATGACAAAATAATCCCAGCCATAAATTTTTTTTGAGCATTTGATAGCCAAAAACTTGGAACAATTTTGTCAAAAAAATAAATAAAAAAATTGGCCAATTTTTTTGGTCGATCTTCCGATCCAATACCGATCAAAGGTGCGAGGGTGTCGCTCCGATCTTCCGATCCGATCAGAGCCCCAACTTACAGGGTAAATTTTAGGTAAATTAATTGCTCGAATTTGTGCTTCAAATGCTGACCTTGCAGTAAGGCTGCGACGAGTAAGAGTATTCGCACTGTTGACAACTACTCGAGTACGATTTCTCATACTCGAATACTCGGCCGCCTTTTTTTTCTCGCCGGAAGAGACAACGCCCCTCTTCGACCCCATAGCATTTTTCTTTTTTATTGTAAAAGTAGATGTTTTAATGTATATGTGTGTACCTTGTGTTACATTTGTATATTTCAAAAGTAACATGAAACGTAGCCTTGTTAATTATTTTGTTTATTCTGTTTTAGGAGGAGGAGGAGGACGTGGTGGTGGTGGTGACAGGTCTTGTTACAACTGTGGCGAACCTGGTCACATTGCTCGTGAATGCTCTTCTGCTAGTAGTAAGTGTGGAAGTTATTGAAATTCATTTTTCATCCGTTATAAGAAATGGTAACAATTTCAAAGCTTGTGTAAAGACTTGTTCAGTCATGCTAATTCATCATGGGAAAAGAGCAAGTTTGTTCAATTTTCTCTTGTAAAATAAATGTCAAATTCCACCCAAATTCGAACAGCAGAGCTAATGAACTGATTAGATTTTGGGGTCCTGGGACCCGTTTCCCAAAACTTTTCGTCAGTGACAAATGACGGTCTTTGTTATAAGCTACTGAAATCCTTGCTTCTGATTGGTTATCAGTAGAATTGTCATTAATTTTTGTAATTTATCATTGAAAAAAGGCTTTGTGAAACACTCCCCTGATGTCAAAGGTTCAAGGTCATGGGGCTCATTATGTATGCAAAAATAGCTTGTGATCCCATTATTATTAGAACCGATAGTCTGATTACCATCCAACTCAAGACATGTATATATCTTGCGGAGCCAATGAACTGATTAGATTTTAGGATCCATGGGGTCAGAGATCAAATGAAAATTGAAAAATAGCTTGTAATCTCAATATTCTGAGAACCTGTTAACGGATTACAATCAAGCTTGAATTAAAAAAAATTGCTTCTGTTTTGGTTAGTAAAATCGCTCTATGTAAGAGGCATCATTTTCGCCTGTCGAAGATCCATCTAGGTTATTTTTTTCCTCAATCTTAATCCTGATGAACTTTGATTTCATATGAGATTTATATTTGATTTTAGGTAAATTCCTTGCTTGAATTTGTGCTTAACTCTTACTGTACTGGGGGGGGGGGGGGGGGGGCCTCGACATTTTCGGAGATTGCGCCGCAACCGCTTGGAATTTTGAATTGTCGTTTCATGACTTTTTTCCCTCCAGTCTTACGCACATTTTGATACCATTTTCGTCAAAATCAGAAGGGTTGCATAACAATCAGTATGCGCATGTCATCCAAAAAAAAAAAAAAAAAAAATCGCATCAAAATTTGCATAAATTATCATTATTAATTACATTAAAATAACTTTTTTGTGTTTCATATGAATATTGAGTTTCAACATTCAAAAAGTGGAGTTTGACACGTTTTCTGTAAAATGCATTAAATTAGCATTTTGCATAATTAATTAGGCTAACGACAAAAATTTGCATATTCAGAAAAACTAATTATACTATCTTGTTCCTTACGAAAATATCTACAAACATGCAAATTTTCGTGTTCATCGGACAATCGATGGCCGAGATCAAGTGGGTGCTCAAAATAGCCCAGTACAGTAAGGGTTAAGAAGCTGAACTTGCAGTGAATAAGTCGTTACATTATTTTGGTATGTTGCAGGAGGAGACAAAGCCCCACTTTGACCCTATAGCATTCTTTAAAGAATACGTTGTAGTGAAAGTTGAATTAGAGATCAGTTTCAATGTACATGTATGTATGTTTCATTTGTGTATTTCAAAAGTAAATTGAAACGTAGCCTTGTTAAGAAAAGAGAATGCTATTATTTTGTTTATTCTGTTGTAGGCGAAGGAGGACGTGGTGGTGGTGGTAGTGACAGGGCTTGTTACGGATGTGGTGCAACCGATCACATGGCTCGTGATTGCCCCAATCCCAAAAGTGACTCAAGTAAGTACGGGAGTTTTCGAAACTCATTTCTCATCCAGTATAAGAATTAACAATTTCAAAGCTTGTGTAAAGACTTATTCAGTCATGCAAATTCATCCTGGGAATAGAGCAAGTTTACTCAATTTTCTTTTGAAAACAATTGTCATATTCCACCCGTACTTTTCTTCTTTTTTTTGACTCGCCCGTACACCTGGCACTGTCCAGGCTTACCCGTGCCCAGCGCCCAGGAGAGCGCCGGCATGGTACTTATGTACCTTATGTTACATTTGTGTATTTCAAAAGTAACTTGAAACGTAGCCTTGTTAATTATTTTGTTTATTCTGTTTTAGGAGGAGGAGGAGGACGTGGTGGTGGTGACAGGTCTTGTTACAACTGTGGCGAACCTGGTCACTTTTCTCGTGATTGCCCCAAAGGTAGTGACTCAAGTAAGTGTGGGAGTTTTTGACATCTTTTCTCATCCGTTAGAAGATATGGTAACAATTTCAAAGCTTGTGTAAAGACTTGTTCAGTCATGCGAATTCATGGGAAAAGAGCGAGTTTATTCAATTTTCTTTTGAAAACAAACGTCATATTCCACCCATATTTTTCTTTTTTTCAGGTGTTTTTAATGACATGTTAAAAGTAGACATGAAAACGCAGTTTCATTGATACTGCACAAATTTTAACTGCAGAGCCAATGAACTGATTAGATTTTAGGATCATGAGGTCAAAGTTCATTGGGCTCATTATGTTATCCAAAAATTGTTTGTAAAAATGATATTCTGAAAAACTGTTAATGGATTACAATCAAATTTGAATTTAAAAAAATGGTATCTGTTTTTGGCTGTAAAATCGCTCTATGGCATCCATCTAGTTTGTTATTTTATCCTCAATTGTTAGTCCGATGAACTTTGATTTCATATGAGATTTATCTTAATGATTTGGGGAAATTCCTTGCTTGAATTTGTGCTTAATAGCTGACCTTGCAGTGAATAAGTTGTTACATTGGGTTGGTATGTTGCAGGAAGAGACAACATCCTTCTTTGACCCTATAGCATTCTTTAAAAAATAAAAGTTGTAGTGAAAGTTGTAATGGATATCAGTTTCAATGTACATGCATGCATGTATGTTTCATTTGTGCATTTTAAAAGTAAATTGAAACGTAGCCTTGTTTAGAAAATAAAATGTTATCATTTTGATTATTCTGTCTTAGGGGGAGGAAGACGTGGTGGTGGCGGCGAAAGGACTATCACTTGTTACAAATGTGGCGTGACCGGTCACATTTCTCGCGATTGCTCTAATGGTGGAGAATCACAAAGTAAGTACGGGAGTTATTGAAATTCATTTCTCATCCAGTATAAGAATTGGTAACAATTTCAAAGCTTGTGTGAGGACTTGTTCAGTCATTCAAATTTATCATTGGGAAAAGTTTCATTATTCAATTTTCTTTTGAAAAGGCTCTTGTGCCTGAACTTTCATTAGAGAGAGACTGCTATACCAAACAATATAAATCCCTTGGATGAAACATGGGTTACAAATTTGTTTATTTTTCTAGATGCATTTTTGTTGTAGACACCTACAGACACTGCTCCTTGCAGACAATTAATCATCGTTGTGTAGTTTCCGAAATGGTATTATACCTGAGCTTTTGGCAAGTTGTGAAAAACATCAGATTGAACACAAACCTCATATTCCAGCCATATTTTTTTTTCTTCAGGTGTTTTTAATGACTTGTTAAAAGTAGACATGAAAACACAGTTTCATTGATGCTGCCTAAATTTGAACTCCTACCTTGCATCACAAAATGCTCCCTAGAACAAAAACCCATGTACTAAATTTGTCAATCTTGGTATCATGTGTTCATGTGAAAAGATCCACCCTCCATTGGTACCAGTGAAATTTTCCTGTATTATTGGAAGTATGCTAATTAGATTTTGTTGTGGGGGGGGGGGGGGGGGGGCTGTATATGCCCATTTTAGGTAATTTTGAGAATACAAGTTACTTTCATTCATTTACTAACAGGTTCTTCTGATAAGTGCTACAAATGCGGAGAAGGGGGCCACTTTGCCAAGGAATGCTCTTCTAAATAATCCAGATACAAGAAGTAAGTGTAGATCCCATACCCATCTTTTGTTTAATATATTAAGCAGAGCTGCCAACCAGTACGATTTTTAGAAGTAAATACGACAGTACGATTTCTCTTTGTGTGGATTTTTTGAATGTTTGTGTGTGTACCATTTTCAATGGCAAATTGCCCATTCTCTCATGTAAAGTATCCTAAAAAAGCACATCTCACATCGGCAATTTAGGGATATTCATTGGTTCATCGATTAGAAAATCATGCATATTCAACCAATGATAAAAAAAAAAATTAAAATCTTCCTGTATGTAGGAACTTATGCAAATTGGCAAATCAAAAAATAAAAAACAAACAAAAACAAACAAACATGGATGTTCGCGGTGAGAAAGTACTTATCAATCAAAAATAGGATATTTTGTTTTGGTGGAGAAAAGAAGAGGATTTTGTTCAGTTGGGGTTGGCAGCTCCACCTGAATATAAGAGGCATTAACCCTATGTTAACTGTAGAAATTTCGCGACTACTCCGAAACCGCGGCAGATATACAATTTTCCTTTCACGACTTTTTACTTTCGAGTCTTACGCATCTTTTAAAACAATTTTTTCGAAAATCGGACCTACGGTTACAAGGTCACGTGACCTTTTGTCTTTGCATGTCAGCCCGAAAATCGCTCATTTTCATGATTTGTGTACAAAACATATGTAAAAGTCATTTTTCCTAAAAATGGATAAAACATTGGTTATTGAGTCTTGTTTAAAGTTTAGATGTTTGTTTGGGGTCAAAATAGTTGAATTGTAGTTATAAATGAAATAAAACAACAAAAACACTAAAATACATAAGTTAAAAAAACAATGAAATACATAAGAAATTATCAAAACAAGAGATAACATCAGGAATAACCTGGCTCTTCCAATTTTTTGTGTTGTATTATTCCAAATGGTCTAATAAATATATGTTGTGAAAAAGAATACTTGAATATGAATAATCTATGATTTATGGGCAGAAATGTGAATTTCATGACCTTATTTGCATAAATTAGCATAAATATGCAAATGAGTGAATTTTTCAAAAATGTGAAATTACCATAGTATTCTTTACACTTCACTTGACATGCATGCAAATTTTCGCGGAGATCGGCGGTGAAACGGCCGAGATCTTGGGGGGGGGGGGTCAAATTGACCCCCCCCCCCCCCCCCCCCCCCAGTAAAAACCTGGTCTGAAATGGCCCAGTTAAGATAGGGTTAATCCGTGTGTCAGTCCATTTTGTTTTAAATCCAATTTTTGTCATGAAAATACAACTTTTGGTGTTAAAGAATACAGTTTTTGAATTCAAGAGGTTGGCAGGTCTTATTAAGGCATAGCTTTGAGACTTAATTTTGTAAGAATTTATGTATTGTATTTACTTGATATATGTTTGATTGGCTTACCTTATCTAGCTACAAAACAAAAAAAATGATCAGGCTCTTCTGTAAGTTACTTTTGTATTGTTTTATTTTGTTTTCCTTTGGCTTCTCTGAATTTATATATATTTTTCTTTTTTTTTCTTTTTCAGTGGCAGCCCCCACAGGCCGACAGCCTACAAGACCAGGTTCCCACGAGATCAACAAAATAAGAAATTACATAAGGAACATGATGTTCAAGTTTCAAGTTTATTTGTTTCACATTTCACATTTTACAGAAATCACATAAATGACAAATTTAGAACATAAAAATATGAAATATACTCAAAATATGACATTATATAATCAAGTCTTTGTAAAGACTTCAAAATCAATTGAATTAAATGGTAGGTTATACAGAGCGAAATGTGAGGGACCTATTTAAAGGCTTAATTTGTGATAATAGGTTCTCCTAAATAACAACTAATATTTGATTGAAGTTGTTACAATGGTGAAGGATTTAACAATGAAATAGGTGGGCAAAAAAGCCTTAACATAGATATACAAAGTGAAACTAGCAAAAATGGCAATGGCAAAGAAATTAATTTGTACCAGAGTGAATGTCAAGTTTGTCACTTTAAAATATTGTGGTCAACCGAGGCAGTGAAAAAGACAATCGTGATAATGTACAATAATCAGTAGACTGTAGCCTAGACCCAATATACCATTTCCAACATGCATTCAAACCCATGCACGCCTGCCCCCAGAGAGCCCCAAGGCATGCAAGCACATTCACCTGCGCCACACCCATGCCTCCCCTGCAGTGTCATTTCGCATAAATTAGTTTACCAGGCTGGACAAGCTACATGGCTTGTCCGACCTAGCAACAACTGATATTTGCAAATGACCCCAATAAGAAAAACAAGGACCATGGACAGTTGGGTCCCCAAAGGCCCGACAGGAACAGGCATGCATAAATCAGAACATTATTATCGTGTGTAGGTCGTACAGAGGTGACAATATTCATCGAATGTAGAATAACATAAGTACTTTATTTACAATGTGGGTCATTATGAATTAAAAAATCAATGTCTACGTTGACGCTTGACACATTTCAATGATGGAGTATCTGTTATCTCCGTATTCGGCGCTTTCCAAAGTGTGGGTCCTGCATGGATTATTGTTGTAAGTGCAAATACAGTACAGTAAAGGTGAAAATAATCATTTTGTCTTGTGGGATATGATGGACAGCATTATTTTTTATGAACATTGGAGTAAAGAACTGGTAAATCACAATTGTTTAGCATGTACATGAAGATTCCAAGACAGTCGTAGTACAAATCAAATATTTTCAGCATGTTGTCAGTACGAAAATATCTATCAGTATGTGAGCGAAAATCAGCAAAGTTGTACGTATTAATCTTTTTTTATTAATGAATATGTTATCAAAATTTACTTTCGAACAGTTCCCCATCCTAATATACCATAATTAAGATAGGTGATAATGATGAAGCATATACCGTAAGCTATATAATACATGAGAAGGAAAATGACGTTTCAGTTTATGTATAATACCTGTATTTCTTGGAAAAAAAATACACAAATAATCAATATGAACATTCCAGGTTAATTTACAGTCCAGTACAGTACAGGCGAAGAAATGTTGTGGAATTTGTCTTGGCCAAACCAAGTCCATTTATTTGAACACACTAACAGAAATCTAGTCAAATTGACTCCGAATACATTGTTTTGACAGTTTAAATCTACTATTTTAAAGATGACTTGAATTCTATTTACATTGATGAGTTATAGGTTAAAATTATTGAATATTGGTTGTATTTAAAAAAAAGTAATCGGCAGTCACGAGAGCAAGTATTTTCAAAGCATCGTTGCAGTAAAAGATAATCCCTGTCATTATTGATACTCTTCAATTTTTCTCTGTTATCCACCTATTCTAAATGTTTATTTTCTGTAAAGGTGTTGTTTGGGTGGTATGTTTTAGAGTGATTAGTGATTAAAAATAATGAACCTACACATTCCACTGTCTGCTGTATTAGTTTTTGAGATGTATATATAACAGGTGTCTATGAATTAATCATATTATACAACTATATCTTTGGTTGTCATTCAATGGAGTGTAGAATATACAATAAAGGAAATATATATTTTAGTGGTGTCTTAAAACAGATAAATGATACAGAGAGAAAGAGAGAGGGAGAGAGAGAGAGAGAAGAGATCCAGGGGGGGGGGGGGGGGGGAGCGTACTTCACAAGCCAAACAGATGATTGTAACTACATGTATCATGTATGCAAGAAAGTAGAAAAGAATAAACAAATTTTAAATGAAAGAAAGAAGAAGAAGAAAGAGCCAAGACTAGAAAGAAATGAAAAGAAAAATAAATCACTAAGTATTGCAAAAGAAGGAATAAATGAAATAAGATAAATGAATTTAAATTACAATAGACCTCTAGGCAAACATAACAGATAAGAATAGACGATAAAAGGAAATGAATGTTCGGTTCTTCTCTCGATCGCCATTGGTTTCAAGTTTATAGGCTGATGACACCTACGTAACCTATACCTCTTGTCCATGTGAGCCGCGTGCTGTCATGTTATCTGCTCAGAGATGGATCTGCTCTGCATGCACGCAATTCGCAAGCGCAGCGCATGCGAGGGTTTTTCACTTTTCGTGCATAAATAAGCACACGGGGTCACGCTCCTATCTCCCCATCATGCCATGTAATTGAATCGGCCCACCATACATTCGTTCCCAATTTTACAATGTACCAATCATTATGTTGCCAAATTATTATTTTTGTGCCAATAAATATATATATATATTTATTTTTTTAATTATGTGTTTATTAAGAAATCAAATCATAACATATACAAACTTTCCAAAAAAATACAAATGCTGTGTTACAAAAGAAATTAATGACAAATCAAGATATTTACAAACGATTGAGATGATCTGGGGAAAAAAAGGCAGAGTACACGTAATAGAAATAATCAGAATTATAACAATTACAAGTAGAAAAGCAAGAACCTCGAGATAGCATTGTATCAGCAACTGAAAATTTCGTTGGGCCCAAAATGAAGAAAAAGGAGTAAAAATAAGCCATCCACAGGTACAATGGAAACTCCAGACCACCAACAGGTTGGAGGAGCAAAGTCGAGGAATGAGACAATCCGCTCTACCCCCCCCCCCCAAATATATTAATTTGTTTAATCGAGAGAAGTTTGATATGCTAGTTATAGCTACCATGGTTTTTTTGTTTTTCCCTAAATTTGACTATTTACAATCTCATTCCCGACATTTTTTAGTTTTTAGGTTCTCTCTCCTCCCTTTCTCTCCCTCTATACGCCTCTCTCTCTCTCTCTCTCTCTCTCTCTCTCTCTTTCCCCTTCTCTCCCCCCCCCTAGCCTCCCAATAACACTCCCTTTCTTTCTCTTAGCTTTCTGTCCCCTCGGATTATATTCCAAGTCTACGTCTTGCACTAAGATATGGGACTTTTAAAGGGCAAGTCCACTCCAAAAACTTACCGGTACTTTCATTAGAATAAACCAATCGAAAAAAGTTTGATCAAATTCGGATAACTAAAAAGAAAGTTATGAATTAGTAAACATGAAAAAGAATCTTCAGTATTGAAGGAGGCAGATTATCTTGAAGATGATGAAGATAACTTTGAAAATTACAAGACAATTGGCAACCTTACTCATGAGTCTGTGACGCCATTGCCTAACTATCAATATAAATTTCCCATTTCCCATAAGAATCTTACCTCCTTACACTGGTCAGCATCCAAGTTATTGATAGTAATATGGTTTACTTTTGTATGGACGCACTAATGTAGAGTAAATGTTGTTCAGTAAATCATGAAAATGTAAATTTTGATCAACTAATTATATAAAAATCAATCATATGAATATACAATATTCAGAAAAAAGTATAAATTCTTCATAGTTCATAATAGATTTTGTGAAATCTCGATCATGCACGCAATATGATAAAAATCATATAACCTGGTCAAAGGCACGGGTAAACAATTTTTTTGATAAAAGGGGAAATTAATGGGGGAAAATTATATAAAGCAATTGACAAATTGTGAGGCAGTCGACGTCACAAACTGATAACCAAATAGGCAATTTTTCGAGTGATTTCCATTGTTCCATAATCTTTCAAAAATTCATAACTTCCTTATTAGTTATCCAATTATGTTCAATTATTTTGGCTCTAATTCTCTTGTTTCCTGCATTTATGAGAAGCAAGTTATTTTTGGAGTTGACTTAGCCTTTAATATTAATATTGACTGGACTGTGCCACAGCACTTGGCAAAGGTGAGTTACAGCACAGCAAGAATGTGATGCTGACAATTACATTTCTAATCATTTACAAACTGAGCGGGCTTTTTATACCCAACTTCAGCCAGTGAACCATCAGAATTAAAAGGAATCCGAAAATGTTGTTGAAACCTAGATTTTTCCTTTATTTTGTCCCTGAAATTTGAAAAGTGACCCCTCACTACTACCATGGTATATTACCCACAGAGGCGGCCCCACAGCGCTCCCACTTTTTTAAATTACCCAAAAGTTCCCCTTTAACTTCTACTATTTTGTAAAATTGCCCCTTCCCCTTTTCATCTCTGATAAGTGCCCCTTTTATTTTGACTAGTGCCCCTTTTCCTTCGACAAGTTCCCACTGTTTTCCTAATTTGCAATTATAGTGTCCATAAGTTCCATTTTCACCAAGTGCCCTTTTTAATCTCTAGTATATAAGAGTGCCCCTCTTTACTTTTGATACGTGCCCCTTCACCTCTAAATATTAACGCATGACAATCTGAGAGGTGCCCCTTTAAATTTGACAAGTGCCCCTTTTCCTTTGTAAGGAGTGCCCTTTCCCTTTTTAATAACTACCCCCTTTTAACTCGGCTACGCGCACGCTGTATATTTTCACATGTGCCACTTTTCCTTTCTCATAAATGTCCCTTTTCACCTATACTAACTGCCCCTTTTATTTGGACACGTGCCCCCTTTCCTTCGTCTAAGTACCCCTCACCTTCTAACAATTACACCTCCCCTTCTCATAATTACCTTTTAATCCCTGATAAGTGCCCCGTATATTTTAGCATGTGCCTTTTTTATTTTTAATAAGAGCCACTTCCCCCCCCCCTTTAAAAAAAAGAAGCCCTTTTAACCCCCCGATAAATGCCCCTATTAAAATCTGATCGGTGTCCCTTTTCTGTCAACTACTGGTAACAGTCCTGACCGGCAATGCACATTTTCATTTATTATACATTTGTGTAAGTGCCCCCTTTTTTCTTAAAGAACAAGTCCACTCCAAAAATAACTTGCTTTCAAAAGAAGCAGAAAAATCAGACCAATCAAAAAAATTGTTTCATAGTTTTACATAGTTTTTCAAAAATTCATTAAATTCTTATTAGTTATCCGAATTTGCTCAAACTTTTTTTTGGATTGGTTTGTCTGATTTTTCTGCTTCTATTGAAAGAAAGTTATTTTTGGAGTGGACTTGTAGAAGGAAATTACTCCCTGGAATAAATCTCCTGCATCCCTGAGAAAGTTCTCAGTGATTCAGGATGTAAGAATATAAATAAGGCATGTATCTGGGTCGAATATAATACTGAGTCTTTGTTGGACGAAGCCGGTCGGACAAGCAGAGCGAGCGCATGTAAATAGTGCACCACATGTTTCGGCGATCCGCAATTCTATGTACGCAATCTGTACATATTATTTTGTATGTCCGTCATTCTATTTCGCAATGCACACTGCACGCACCGCGCTGACATCGATGATTACTTAGGTGGCTGTCAGCTAAGATTGTGAGAATTCTGAAAATATAACAGAAACAGAAACTTCCTCGTTGCAAGTGAGCCCTTAAATCTCTGAACTAGATTTCTTCTCAGTAAAGCCTTAAAGGACAAGATGTCAGAAGACTGGGGGGCCTCTTCGGTGTCGGTGAGTTTTCACACGTGATTGTCACTTGTTGGATTTTCTCTTTTTGGGGCCTGGACCCCGTTCCTAGAAACCGTCATAAGTCTAACTTCTTGACTATCCCATTGAAACGCGTGTCAATTCTATAACACACGTTTCAATGGGATAGTCAAGAAGTTAGACTTATGACGGTTTCTAGGAACGGGGCCCTGGGGGTTGTGTCAGTCTGTGAGATGGATATGATGGTCTGGTAATATAGATCTGCCAAACACTGACAGTTGAACCGAATTTAATGATGTTTTTAAGTTGATATCTATGGCCGTTTTATCATGTTTAGTGACGCAAGTGCAGGATCGAGTGTAGCGAGAGCTGGCATGGCAAAGATGTAATAGTTTTGGAAAAATTTGAAATCAGTGGGGGTTGTAAATAGAATCTAATCTCAATTCTGATACTGATAGGCCTAGAGTAGACTACTCCTCGTGAGTTTCATGTGAGCTAAGTAAGTAGTGGTGCACATGGTGGGCGCTAACTAACTAGAACGAGGCACTTTTGCACTGCCACTAGATTTTCTAGGCATGCTTCATCTCGTCACATTCTTTCATTGGTTTCCTCATTCCTACTCCAGACCATAGACTCAACATACGCTAGTGCATGTGACGAAATGGAGCATGCCTGATGCAAAGTGTTACTTTAAAGTTCTAGTCATTGATTTTCATTTCAGTTTCAATTTGTTGAGCTTTGACTCTTTTTAAAAAAAGCCCTCGTGGTCTGCTTTTACTAAACACTCTGGTCGCAGCGAACTGGAAAACACTCAGATCATGGCTCGCTGGGCCAATTTTGTTTGAATAGTGTCTTCAAATCAGCCCTTTAGCTGGGAAAATCTTATCTTAAATTGGCGACTGTTTTTAACCATTTTTCGATTGGGGTGCATTGGGAAATTGCTTTAAAAAGAAGTTGGAAGTTGCGATTGTTTATTCTCAATGATAGAAATATTATTAAGAAGACAAGAATTAAGGCTGACATTAGGATAGACAAAAAACAAGGTGGATAAAGTGGATTTTAGATAAAGTGAAATACAAGGAATATGATACACTCTAGGCCTATTTAATAGGATGAAAACATCTGACAAGGAAGAATGGAAAGAGTGAGAAGATGGATTGTGGGAACTAAAGAACTACATGTACATGTACTGTACATGTACCAAGAGAGGAATACAAAGGAAAATATACACTGTATAAAAAAAAGTAATTGAAAGAATTAATTTGCATGAATTAACAGTGTTAAAGATAGAAAGAAAAGGTTGGAGAAAATCAAAAATTAAATGATAGAAAAAGAGAAGGGAAATAAAGGGATAGAATATTAGATGTTCAAAGAATAATTTTTAAACACTGACATCAAAATTAAGTGAGCAATAAAACTTAATAGGATGGAAATTTACAAGGAATATGATCATTTGATGGAAATCAAAAAAAAAGGGGAAAGAGAGAAATAAAGAAACATGTAGGCCTAATGGAAAATTGGGGTAGAATGCACCAGAGGAATTATTACAATTAACAGGGAGGTGGGGAAGTTAAATTGCAGAAAATAGATTTACATTGCAGGTCTATTGGAAAAGAGGAAGGAAGGGGGAAAATGAAGGGAGAGAAGAACAATTTTAAAAATTGCATTTATAACAAAACATAAGATGATAGGGGAACCAAAAGAGAATATCATAATGATTACATGATGGAATAGAAAAATGAAGCAAGAATTAAAAGACAAAAATTAATTAACTCAGAGAAACTACAGTACGACAGGGCGCAGAAATACGATTAAGAAGTAATAGCAGAAGGAATTCAAGAAATGGATGGGAGAAGAATCAAAGATAGAATAAAGGATGATAAAAGAGGTGAAAGGAGGACAAATTGTGAGGGATGTGACTAGAGGATTAAAGAAAGATTAAAATGATAAATGGTACATACTGTAGACCCTTAAAGTGACTCGGTAACATTGTTGAAGGCTGATGGAAAAAAATGTGTAAATTTTGTATGAAATGTTACTTCCTACTACTGAACTAACCCTCTAACATGCTGAAAATCTTGAAAAAAATCTCAAACCAAAAAAAAATGTCATGGTTTTCTTTGAAGGCGTCACTGTGCGACACCCTCTAATAGTGAATTCTCCCAACCATTTTTGAATTTTCCCAATCGTTTTTCAATGAACATAGACATACAACAGGCTTTTAAAAATCTTTCAACTCTTAAATGTGTGGAATAGTATATAGAGCCAATTCATTGCTTCGTGACGATTTTCATTCCTCTAAAGTTTAATTAAATTGGAATAATAAAGGGAGAATAAAGAAATCGATCAGATCAGATCAGATTTTCCAAAATTTAATCATTAATAATGGTCTGTTTGCACTCAAACTTTCAGATTATCTTTAATTGTACATCTAGCATTGAAGTCGCTTCCTGGCATCAATCTCTCTCATCTGAACAATGTTACTAAGTCCCTTTAATGGATTACAAAATTACAATCAAACTTCAATTTTTAAAAGTGCTTCTGTTATTGGTTTGAAAAATAGTCTGGCGGAAGCCTATTCCCAACCTTTTTTGTACCAACCATACCATGACTGTTGGCACATTAGCAAGCTGTCATTTCATTTAGATGCTAAAAGTGAACAGTATTCTCAAATCAGGAGATGAAGATGAAGAAGAAGAAGGAGGAGGAGGAGGAGGAGGAAAATAGAAAAATATTAATTTAAAGAAAAATGAAAAGGAGGAGGAGAAGAAAAAAGAAAGAGAAATCAAGAAAGAAAAGGGAGAATTCAAGCAATAAATAATAAAATGTTGCACAACGTGTGATTTGGAGGAGTTCAGTGAGAAAAATCTACTTCTAAATGAGAAGGACTTGAAATTTTAGAGATAAAAACAATTCAGGTTGAAGTTATTAAGTAGTGAAAAACAAAAGTTGTTCGTGATCCCATGGCCTTTCTTTATTTTAATCCCTCTTAAAAGAGGTTAGCTCTACAGACCACCATGTTATCCTTTGTTGATGAACAATGTAATCAGTAATCCCTACTGAATAGGTGTTTATTTACTCTGCAATGCATTATAGAGCCAAGCTGAATGTTTTTACCCTAACCCCTTATCAGGTAGACAAAGGAAATGATAAGAGTCAGTTTTTTTCTCATTAAATGGTGTACCAGCATCTTTCTGGTATAAGAAGAATACAAAATAAATAAATTTAACCAACAACAACAATGTTAATAAATGGGGAGTACAACACTCACAGAACAAAGTGTTATTTTGAGTTTAAAAAAAAAATCATCACAGTTTTAAAAAAGGTTTGATGATTATCTCTCTGTTTGCAAGGTGATTTAAGTTGTGGGCTCAGTTTTCGTAGGTAAATTTTTCTGCAGGTAAATTCGCTTTGGGAATACACTTTACAATTTTGATCCGGTGAAGTAGAGAAGACAATTCCTCAAAACTTTTCTGACCTGTAGTCTAAAAACACACATTGGCCGCCCAAATTATGGAAGGATTCACAAGGCAATAAAGTAACACTTAAATTGCTGAAATTGGCTCTTGTAATAATGCTTTTTTTCTTCTTTTTATACAGGGTGGATCCAGCTTTGGAAAAAGTAGTTTTGGTAAGAATTCTCTTGGAAGAGTTGCTTCTGTAAATAATAAAAAATATACCTCATAATTTCTAGTCATGTGTAATCATTTATATTTAACCCTGCATCCCCCCCCCCCCCCCCCCCCCCCCCGGTTCAATAACCGAAGAGGAGATTATTTACCTCTTGTGCACACTCCCTTCTTAAAGTTAATACAAAGTTTTGGTATGGGGTCATGAATTTGGTTCAAATGAACATATTGGAAGTATATGCGATCCTACAACATTCAGTAATCGTTGTCGCGGTTGAAATTGAGTCTTAAGTTATGAAATTGTAAACAATAAAACTCTTTGTGTTGTATAGCTCCCTCTCAAGGTCAAGATATTAATTAAGCTATAAAACAATGTTTCTTGACTAAAATGGACCGATTAGCTATTCCCGTTTGGAAATTATATATCACAACTTTGAACTACATATTCAGAGATTTTCATGGTCGCAGTTACCATTGTACGGCCGTAGGCGCTATTTGAAATTTATCAAAATTTACCGGGAGCACCGGTAAATTTTTATATTCAATTTTTCTCGGAGGCAGAAGTGTTTTAGGAGCTAAATTTTCTAGTGCTTATAATACATCCACAGAGGCATCTAAATATATCAAAATTGTATTTTAAAGCATCACTATCCACCCAATTTTCAAAATTTCCCCAAACTTTGTATTACCTTTAACCAAGGCTTATTCCTTGGAAATGACAATCATTCACAATACATCTCTACTCATCTTTAGTTCTCTCTTCCTCTCTTTCTACCCAGTGGTCTTCTCAAGACACACTCCCAGAAATTTATATAAGAAATCAGAGTTCGTTTTCTGGTTGTTGATTTTTATTATTGTTAACAAACTATAATATATTTAGCAAAATATTTGTCTTTACAAATACTATGACATACATGTACACTGTAGGGCAAACAAATATTTGTATTGTTAAGCTTGTTCAAAGTAATTGACTAGGTCCCCCCCCCCCACTATAAAAAAAGATAGTAATAATAAGATGAATAATTCTAAGAGCATAATTTTTTGCTTTTATTTTAGGTGGATCAAGTGGTGGGGCCAAAGACGTAAGTATCAAACAATTTTATATTGTATCAAGAATTAAAAAAAATTATGTTGTACATCATCAAGAAAGGATTTTTTTTTTTTTTTTTTTTTTTTTTTGGGGGGGGGGGGGGGGGGGAGGAGTATCAGTTACCGGGGTAGTAACTTTAAGCTAAACGCTTATATATGCTGATGAAATCTGACCCACACCCAACTGAATTGATGTAGCACAAAATCGCATGTTTCCAAGGGCTCTGTCTCTCAAAGTAATTTTGATCACTATCTGGTATTGGTACATATAATTCAAACCCCTCCACCCACCAACCCTCAGAATGGACTATGAACATCTGAGAAATAGTCGGTGGGAAGCCCCATAGAGAGGCATTGTTATTTCATAACAAGTCAGAATTATCACCTTTTGCAATGTACCCAATCTCGATTGATGAATGGATTGCTAGTATCTGCACCCACTGTGAAGAGACATTTCACGCTGCTTTTGTTGATTGCCTCTTGTAAAATTTGTATTTGCTAGTAGTTGGTTGGTTGAACATACTATTGAGAAAACAGAAAAATAACCTCATACAATACACAGATTGACATACTTGACTGCATGGAATACGGATTGTGTACTTTCCAGAGGCAAACGAGTTAACAGTTTCACGGTCATTGAGCTTATTGTATAGTCCAATCATCTGCACATAATTTGAGCACATACTTGGTACCCCTTTAACATGTACATGTAGGCCCTACATGTACAGTGTAGATACTCAAATTTGATGAATGCATTTAAACTAGAGCATAACAGTTGTGATATCTGAAACATATCAAGAATGATTTTACTTTTGCAAAATACTGTATATTTTAGTCTCTTGAGCTACAGTTGCAGACTCAAGGATATTCGATTATTTATTGTACCACAATTTTCTTTAATTTTTAGAAATTATAATCAAGTACCCTACAAAATACTGTATGAAGTGGTGATCAATATTTGTATGTGTGATTCAGATGCCCCTTTGCCAGTTTAAACATCACTTCAGAATTTGCCTTCTCCAAAAAAATATTTGGGGTTTCAGAATATGAGGATTCTAATCTTAACAGTTGGTTGCAGTAAGTGAAATGTACATTAAATGAAATAAGCGACTTTTTTCAGTTAGTGGTTGTATGATCTATCATTTCAGGATGGACTTGGCGTTGGAGTCGGTCGAGGTCGAGGAAGGGGTCGCGGGTTCTCCCCCTTTGCTTCAAACGGTGGTGGTGTCGGTGGTATGACCAATGGGACTACCAATGGAGGAGGAGAGAGTAGCGGCGGGTGGGATGAGAGCCCATCTAAGAGTGGTTCAAGTAGCAGTCCATGGGGCGGTGATGGTGATAATGGGTTAGGCAAGAGCAGCTTTGGTAGCAAATCGTTCGGTGGAGGAGGAGGTGGTGGTGGTGAGTGGTTTTCTTATCTCTTTTTTTTGTGTATGAGCAAAAATACTGAAATGCTACTGAAATAATATGTTTAAAATATGTGAATCTGCAGTCAAGTTATGCTTATAAAACTTACAGCTTTTTTGGTATTGCCTGTACCGTAGTTACCTTTTTCTTGTTTTAATCAGAATAATTTTAGTAGAGCTGTACTGGGTAGATCGTGTCAATGATCACATTTGGTTGGTAATCCCCTTAAGCACTGTCTTTATTATCATAGAAGCTCAATTCAGGTCACGCAAGAAACCAAGGAGAAGGGGCATGAAGCTCTAGGCTAGCAAAAGCAAATTTGTGGCACTTTCAAAACACAGATATGTGAACCTTTTTTACAGGGAGGTTGTAATTCCTCATTTCTGTCTTGGGATTCATCTTCATGAAGCCATATGATCATTGTTTATGTCTCTATCTCTGTGTATTTAGAAATATCTATTATCTTTTGAATAGGGGGCCGTGGAGGAGGAGGAGGATTCGGCGGCAGACGTAAGGACTCTTCTTTTTTATCCTATCTATCCTTCTCTTTCAAATGCGTTCTTTTGTGCATTGCGACCCATAATTGATGCTCATGTAGTTATATGATTATCTTGATCATATCAACTAATTTGCGTATAGTCATACAATCTACCATCATTTATTCATTTCTATTGAGCTTTAGAAATGAAATATCTGTTCATCCAAAATCTTTGGAACAGGGACATAATGTAGTATCTCTTTGAAATCGCTGTGCTAAATTCATTTTCGCATAGTAGTAGTGTAGAATACTGCCATTATTTGTTTTTTGTTTGCAGTTTGTTTCATATCATATTATTTCTTTTCTCTGCACATTTGCAAAATTTATTAGATGGTAATGAGGTTATCTGTGAACTCCTTTTTGGCTTTATGTGTACATTTATCCCAGTCTGTTGGTGTACATGGCAGCATCCCAGTCTGTCTATGTATTACAGTTTGTAGTTTGCATCCTTATATTTCCTCTACTCACCCTTTATCCCCCATGCCTCTTTTCTCTCTTGTTATGTTGCAATGTTATATATACATGTATATAGGTGAGGGAGGTGGTGGTGGAGGTGCATGTTACAAGTGCCAAGAAGAAGGGCACATGGCCAGAGATTGCCCCAATGGAGATTCTTCAGGTTTGTTTGCCCTCATAGTGTAGGTGGGGTATTCCCACTTCATCCATTGTGGGAATCCCCAGTCTTTCCATACATGTAAATGGTACTTCATATTCCTTGTTGAATGCTACATACTCCAAAGCTTGAATTCCTTTACTTCTGTGTGCAAGTGGTATTGTGTTTACTTGTGTATTAGAGGTATGCCTGATTAGTCCTCTGTGAGTAGTGCCATGTTATGGCAAAGGTTAGATTTTCTGCGAAAAAAGTATGAAAATGTTTTCTTGTGCTAAATTGATTTAGAAATTCTTTAAAATAAGACACTTATTAATGCTAATCTTGAATTACTAAAGCATCTTACATGTAGCTATTTACACTGGCCTTGCATACAAATTCTACAGACCATCTATTTCTGCACAAGACTCTAAAGACCTCAAAATATCATCAGATAATGTTTGTAAACCCATTTTCGCCCTAGTGTAAATCCAAACCGTGTACTATATTTGAATAATGATAAAAGGATAGAATATATGTCCCACTTTTTCAATTGTTTCTTAGCAATAGACAAAACATTCAGTTGTATACCCTTTCATTTTATCAATCCAAGAAATCTTGCATTGAAATTTGTAAATTTGCTAAGATACATATTTACTATGTCTAGGAGAATTTCGTTTTTTCTTTGTTATGTTTGTTACATGTATTTTTCTCTAAGCACCATGAGTACCGAAAGGTGGACCTGTGCGCTATACAAGTAGCCACTATTATTATTATTATTATTTTTATAAATGTTTGTTTACAAATTGCTTTTATCAGGAGGAGGACGTGGAGGGGGTGATAGATCCTGTTATAACTGCGGTGAAACAGGTCACATGTCAAGAGAATGTCCCACAAAGGACTCTTCAGGTTAGTATGGATTCTAAGTACCTCATAATAAAAGAGACTCGTTTTTCAAAAACATGAACTTGCCAATCACTAAAGCTACGGTCACAAATGTTTGTACAAACAATTATTTCGTAAGAACCTCCGTTTTTCCATTGTCTTCCCGAATTTCTATTGTCTGAAAATCGTTCGTACAGGGCTCGTAGCAGTTCGTAATGGCATTTATGACCAAGGCTTTACTTACATGCTTTGGCACATAGAGCTTGTTCATGTGAAGTTCAATACCTATATTGTTCTTTCAGGGAAACATTGCCCTTGAAATCCTTAATTTAAAAAAATTGCCCCTTTTTTTTGGCAGGTAGAATGAAGTAACAAGATTAATCTGATTCTCATGATAATGCCCATATGAAGAATTTGCTATATTTATATTACTGTATAAGAAAGGCTGAGGGGTAGGGAAAATGTTCACATTATTATTTACATCAATTAAATTGCATTCTTTTTTATACTGGCCCTTTGACCATATTCTTGTAATGTATTTGATTTGTTGATCTGTGCGCCAAGAGTGCCACCAGTTGGCAGAGTTGTGCGCAATATAAATGTATAATTATTATTATTATTATTATTATTTGTTACTGACAACATATTACTTATTTGTCTGGTCTATAGGAGGAGGCCGCGGTGGTGGTGGTGGGGATAGAAGTTGCTACAATTGCGGCGAGACCGGACACATGTCACGAGAGTGTCCAACAAAAGACTCTTCGGGTGAGTATCATTTCTATTTTGAATTAACCGGGCAAGTGACAATTCATAGCTGTTCCAGTTGTTGTAGGACGATTTAAAAACTTGTCATTCGATTCGTCCGTTTTATTATGAGTTTATGTAATTTAAGTTTTTATATTAATAGGGAGACTTGTATATATAGACCATTCAAGGGAGACAAGGAAAGTGGTCTTTACAGACAGGTGGTCTTTCTGTACAGGTTCCTTTACTGTAGGTTTCTATGAAAAATGCTTGTCAAAGGAAATGTGTATTGTAGTCTTCACATACAGGTGGTCGCTAAACTAGATTTTTACTGTCATTTTTGCAGGTGGACGTAGCGGCGGTGGAGGAGGAGCCTGTTACAGTTGCGGTGAATCAGGACACATGTCAAGGGATTGCCCCACAAAAGACTCGTCAGGTATAAACTAATTATACATTCTTGTTATTGTACAACCCATGACTGGTACAGGTTTCACACGTTTGTTTTTTTTGTTTTGTCTCCTCACTCCTTAACCCTTACTGTCAAGCCTTTTATTAAGTCAAAGCAGACCGGGAGCCAAATATCTGAAAAAGCGGCTCCCGGTCCTTAATTTTTTTAGAGAACCGGGAGCCGTTTTCCAGGACCAGGAGCCGTTTCCAAAATTGATGAAAATATGTATTCTTTTAAATTATTTGTTAAACGTTACCTTTTATTTATACATACGGTAGTTTAATTTCTAGTTTACATTTTGAGCACTCTAATATTAAATCACTCATACCTTGGTTAAATCTGTCATATGTAGTTGTTGTAGTTCATGTTTAATACTATTTTCATGCCGTTAAATGTCAAAAATTGAAAAATGTTAGGAAGGGGGGAATTAAATTATTTTTATTAAAAAAATACTTAAGAAAAACCATCTATAATGACAGAGCTGCCAACCTGTCACTTTCAAAAAACATATTATTCAGCTTGAAAAAGCATATTTAAGGTGAAAAAACAGATTTTGCCCGTTTATTGTGTTTGTTATTTAGACCTGTCACTTAAAAAAATAAAAAAAATAAAAAAATAAAAAAATAATAATAATAATAAAAAAAAATTAATAAAAAAAATTGTTAAATATATTTACCTATTTTATCAGAAAAATCCATTATTTAAAACATCACCGAATTTTAGTCAATGAGTACGAGGGCGGCTGAATCAAGGCAAGTCTGGAGTTGCAATCAACTTTGTACATAAAGTCAATGCATCAGCAGGTCCGGTGTTCCGTTGTTCATTTGGCTTTTTGAAGATACCATTACATCCGAAGGGCATGCGATAGGCAAAAAAACTGGCAACAAAATCGCTGATTTCTTGATTTTTAGCGCTATTTTGATGAAACTGTTTCTTAAAACTGGGCTAAACCCCCGTGAGCTTTGGAAATATGGCTCCGATTCCGCATTTTTTACAGCAAAATTTGGCTTTTGGGATGGATTTTTGGAAGTTACATCGAGACTTTCTTGTACTGACACTGTGTATGTAGTGCAGTACAGCACTGATGTCATTTGTGTGTGTATGCATGGCCTGGGGAAATGCGCTCGTCTTTGAGTGGTGTACATCCCCTGTATTGTGTGCTCCGTACTCCGCTAGGAGTAGGAGATAGCGGCCGCTCGTATTATTAGTGCTGCAATTGTTTCTGGGCGATTTTATTTGGATTCTCATTATATAATGATTTGTTAGGGTTCATTCAGTTCACGTTTAACTCGTATCAAGTAAGTTTTTGTCACATTTGTGAACATTTAGTGCTAGACATGTGGAAGTTTATGAAACAGAAAATGTTAATTCTCCCAGACCGGGCGCCAGAAATAAAAATGGACCGGCGCCCGGTACTCATTTTCCCCGTCTTACCGGGCGCCAAAAGTCAGGGACCGTTGGGTAAAAATCGCCCGGCGCCCGGTTAATAAAAGGCTTGCTTACTGTACTGGGCTATTTGGAGCACCTCCTGACTGGAGGGGGTGGGGGGGGGGGGGGGGGGGGCCTGGGAGGTCCCCCCTCCCCCCCCCCCTATGATCTCGGCCGTTGAAAGTCCGATGAACGCGAAAATTTGCATGTGTGTAGATATTTACGTAACGAACAAGATGGTATAATAATTTTTTTTTTTATAATAAATTTTTGTTGTTATAGCCTAATTAATTATGCAAAATGCTAATTTTATGCATTTTACAGAAAACTCTTCATATTTGTCTGTAGACTTGTGAAGAATGTTGAAAATGTATTGAATAAATGTTTCCTTCATCTCAAATTCATGAGGTTACATTATTTTTATGATATTTGAAAATGCATAGGTTAATTTGCATGAATTATGAATACGCATTCATAAATATCAAATCTGGAAATATACAGGGAACTAGAAACATTACAAAAATTGTCAGACTCCACTTTTTAATTGTTAATTGAAACCCATTATTCATATGAAACTTCTTTTCTAACACAAAATAGTTATTTTTATGTAATTAATAATGATAATTTTTGCGAATTTGATGCGATTTTCAAATATTTATTTCCTTTTGTATTTTATTGTTTTGTATTTCTTATTATATCTATTGTTTATTTCTAATGTATTCTTTTGTTCTGGAATACATAAGTTACTTTGAGAAACATATAAAAGCAATTTGATATCAATTCATAGTATTCACATTTCTGCTTGGACATGAATATATGCAATTATAGCATATTTTTGATGACATGCGCATACTAATTGTTATGTAACAACTTACAGGTATATCCGATTTTGATGAAAATGGTATCAAAATGTGCGTAAGACTTGAGAGAAAAAAATCATGGAACGACAATTTAAAATTCCAAGCAGTTACGGCGCAATCTCTGAAAATGTCGAGGGCCCCCCCCCCTCCCCCCCCCCCCCCCCAGTGCAGTAAGGGTTAATCTGATGAACTTTGATTTAGTATGAGACTTATCTTTATGATTTTAGGTAAATTCCTTGCTTGAATTTGTGCTTAAAAAGCTGACCTTGCAGTGAATAAGTTGTTACATTATTTTGGTATGTTGCAGGAGGAGACAACGCCCCTCTTTGACCCTAGACCTAGAGCATTATTCTTTTTGTTTATAAATTGTAGTGAAAGTAGTTTCAATTTACCGGTACATGTATGTACCTTTCATTTGTGTTTTTTATGTAGCCTTGTTTAGAATGTATAATAATATTATTTTGTTGTGTATTCTGTTTTAGGAGGAGGACGTAGTGGTGGTGGTGACAGGACTTGTTACAAATGTGGCGAAGCCGGTCACATGTCTCGCGAGTGCCCACAAGGTGGAGACTCAAGTAAGTGTCAAGAGTTGTTGGAAGTTTATTTATCATCCAGTATTAGACACAAAATGTCCCCTAAAACAAACAAAAAACCTTCTACAGCAATTGTCAATCTTAATGATAATGAAAGAAAGGCCAATAAATTCACTCTTAGACGCTTTGTAGTTGATGGAAGGTTATTTTATTTTGAAGGCAACAAAACAGCCCCTGTAGAAGCACAAGAGTAAAAACAAATGTAACTTAATAACCAATTACATAATTATATACTTCATGATCTGTATCAGCAACAAAGAAGGTGTTCAGTGAATAAGTTCATTATAGACCTGCTTCACAATATTATGTCAACAAAATAATCATCACTATTATTTGCATGATTTCAATGAATATGTTAAATTGAATAATACATCATGTCTAATATAACTGATGAAGGACAGACTTTTCATTTCACATATATAATGTCTTACATCATTTAAGCAAAACCTAAATTACAGTTGAAGTGTAAAAAAGCAACAGATTCATACAATACATAATGCAAATAATATCTTCTTAATACAATAAAATCCAATAAACTCACCGCCCACACTAAATAAAAAAAAGGCTTGTCTTCAACGTACGCCCTTGTACAATACAGTCTTTGAAGTCCTATGAGTTGAGGGATAAAACGTAATATATTACAATTCACATCATGCAGTAAAATTCAGAGGTATGAACAAATCAAATTGAGTTATATAGCTCATTTATCTGGGTAAAATCGTAACACATCGTACCCACAACTAAAATTAACAAGTGCGTTTTTTTTTATTTCACTTCGTATACATACACATACGCCACTCAAATACTATAAAAAGGATTGCACACTACACACTCAAATTCTGCCAATATCCATAGGGACATCAATAATTGTTCAACAAGCATATAAGTAGGATACATGTACATATATAACAATAAATAAATGTAACATTTATAAGAATAATCAAATGATTAACTCACATGTAACTCAATTGCCCACTATATGCACATGCACCACTTGTGACTTCTCTGTAGTAATGTCCTCTCCAGTAATGTGAAAGCTGTCACCTCTTGCAACCGAACCCAAGCCCAGGCCCAGGCCATTTTCCAACCTGCACTCAAGCCATTGCAAGAGAGGCCTGAGTGTACATCGAACAATAGCCCGCCCCAAATCCAGGCCTAGCCACAGGAGGCAACTATCTCAAATTACTACAATAATAATAATAATATTTAAAGTCCACTCTACATTTTATTAAGTTAAACTGAAAATGGAAATTCTTTTTGCCCAATTGATTGTGAGCCCGGCAGCCACTGAGCAGCGCAGATCGACGTTGCTCTATCCCTTATTGTTGAACGCCAAACAAGGTAGCAGCAACTCCCGTCTTTTAACGTCTTTTGGTATGACGCGGCCGGGGTTCGAACCCACGACCTCCTGGTTGTGAGGCGGGCGCTCTACTGACTGAGCTAACGCACCGGTACCATTTCTCATGTGAAACAACCCTCCTTCCATTGGTACCAGTGTATATGCCCATGTCTGGGTCACTTTCAGAAATATGTTTCTGTTCATGTGTCATTCATTCTGTAATAGGTGGAGGTGGTGGAAAGTGCTTCAGATGTCAAGAAGAGGGCCACTTTGCCAAGGATTGCCCCAATCCAGATACAAGAAGTAAGTTTAGATCCCATACCCATCTCTGGTTTGATGTATTTAGGTATAATGTTGGGGACTTTCTTTTGGGAGAAATTAAGTTTTTGGATTCATTCAATATTCGGTATACTTTATTGATTTTATTGACCTATTTCTTCCCAGGCCGCCTGGTCGGTTCACCAGTATCTAAGAAATTAATGTCATAACTTGTTAAACTTGTTAACTCATTTGTATGTTCTTTTTTTTTAAATACTTTTATTGAAAGTGCCAAATGAATGATACAAGCAGAATTACTAATTATTATTCAACATGTAAACTGAAAAAACTTAATTTTTCCAAGGGCAAAAATGATGATTATGATGATGGCAAATAGTGATGTCCAGGTCTAATTTATTCTGACATTTTTTTTGTTGTCTCTGTTTTTCTATAGATGAAGGCGAAGGTGGTGAAGGTGAGCTTACTTTTTATTATGGCTTTCTATAGAATTATGATTAATTACGTTTTAGAATACATATTTGTACAATATTTGAGTAATAATGATAATAGTAGTATTTTGGTATAGTATAGTGCTCCGCCATCCCAGTATAGCTTCCTGAGTGAGCTGCCAAAGAGATTACCCAACCAAGTACCAAGTATCTGTCGCACTTGACACTCCTGCCTCACTGTTATTATTAGCGTGGCTGCTGTTACGGTGCTCTAGCATTTTGAAGAATTAATTCCTGCCAGTTACCTGTTTACCCCACCTAAGTGGAATGTGGCAAATGTAGCTTAATGTCTTGCTGAAGGACGTTGGTGGCGTGATGGATTCAATCCAAATACCTTGAGCTTCATAGTCCAGGGACCCGTTTCACAAAGCCTTTTTCTCAATGACAAAATCAGTGACAAATCTGTTGATAACCAATCAGAAGCAAGGATTTCAGTAGCTTATAAGAGAAACTGTCATTTGTCACTGATGACAAATTTTGTGAAATGCCCCCCCCCCCCCCCCCCCCCCGGTGCTTATCCACTACACCACTGCACCTCCAGCAATATGACACGTAGATCATGAAAGCATAATTGACTAATGGTATTAATTATGTATGGTTGTGTTTATTTCCAGCCAAGCCGCCAGCATCCACCTACGTTCCTCCTGACCCATCCGAGGAGGAATCACAGATCTACATAAGCACTGAACAAGGAATCAACTTCAACAAGTATGATGATATACCTGTAGAAGTCAGCGGTGAGTAGTCATCATACACGGGTAAAATCCTGCAACAATTTCAGCAACATGTTCAGATTCATGAAAGTTTCATGTCGTGAAATGGTCAAATCACAATGGATACAGCGCTAAATCTTTGCAATTCACAAGGGTTTCTTGTCATACAAATGGCTGTCCTGAACAAATTGTAAAAGATTAATGTTGGATTTACTGCAAGAGTCCTTTAGGTCTCATTCACACATGAGGTGATAAATCTCTTAAACTATGCCGTGGCAAAATGAATGGCTGAGGCATAGTGCCGTTCACTCTACGGGTATACCTTATAACACACAAATACATGAGGACCAAAACTATTTTATGTATGAATGAATGGCAACCGGGGGATCTTTGTTGCACAGAGGGCCCCCCTGTCATTTACACAATAAATGGTATTGATTCATTTTTTTTAAGGAATTCTAGATATACGTGAGGCGTGTATATTTGATGTATGAACTGAAGTAGCTTGCACATCTTTTCTTGTGTTGCATGAATCCTTCATTCATTTTGTCTGCTTCATACAGGTCGAGACAGGCCAAAGAATATACGAGCTTTTGAGGAGGCCGAGCTAGATGAGACAGTCTTGTCCAATGTGCGCAAGGCTCACTACGCTAAGCCAACACCTGTGCAGAAGTATGGTATGCCCATCATCTCTTGTGGACGTGATCTGATGGCCTGTGCCCAAACAGGATCAGGAAAGACGGTAAGTTTGGGAGGAATTTGTTGTCATGTGACCCCAAGTGCTGTAGGGAAGCAAGCAACTGAACACATGTTGGATCATGAGTATACCTTTGTCAATAGGAGAATCCTAACATAGTGTTTTTCTAAGTGACCACACTAATTTAGAAGCAACGCTTTGAATATTAACCATGGGGCAATCATTTCCAGAGTATGGGTATCCTAAGACCCCATTTATGGCTCCATGTATAACAGATTTGAGTGTTATTAGGCCTATACAAATTAGAGAAAAAATGTATTAAAGCATTCAAATCTGAGAAACGGCAGCCAAAAGAGGGAGTAAAAAATAAAAATTATATTTCCGACTGACTGATCCATGTTTTGGCACCTAAAGGGCAACACAACATCTTTTCTTTTCAGGCCTCATTGTAAACCTCATGTTTTCATGTCACTTTTAAAAACATTCTCTTTTTTTTTGTGATCAGGCGGCATTCCTCCTACCCATCATCACCAACATGATCACCCACGGAGGCTGCATCAGCACCTTCAACGTGATCCAGGAACCTCTGGCCCTCATTGTCTCGCCAACCCGCGAGCTGGCCATCCAGATCTACAATGAGGCACGCAAGTTCTGTCGCGGCACCACCGTACGACCTTGTGTGGTGTATGGAGGCACCAGCGTCAGTCATCAGATGAGAGAGTGTCAGAAGGGATGCTCCATCCTGGTAGCCACACCCGGACGTATGCATGACTTCGTAACCAGAGGATACGTAAGTGAATCTGACTTTACTTGGATCTCCTGATTTAAAGAACCAGGTGTTGAGCTCTTTATTCTGAACAAAGTACTATAGTTCCATAACAAATTGAAGTAAAAATTGATATTGAATTTAATCAAGAAACAAAACAAAGGTAATTCCATGATGACATGATATTAGTCCTTCAAGTACTAAGTATATTCAGAATGATGGTATTTTTTTAGAATAAAGAGGGTGACATTTGGCTCTCCATAATTCTGGACTAATCTAATCTGCTTAGTTACAGTTAAACAGCCAAGATTAAGTTTTCTCCAAGAATATAAGGAGAAAAGTGCTTACTTGTAGAGGGACAATAATTTCTCTTGTGGATATATTTGTTTCCTCTGCTGCAATTAATGGACTTACAAAGAATTGACATGGGTGATGTTTGGATCAAGCCTCTTTGTTTGACTTCAGAGAAGCCGATTACTGTTCTTCATCTGACAATCTAACAGAGGCAGATCAAAAATCTCTTCATTAGACTGAATAGGGATTCTCAGTTCTCTATTCAGGTCGAAGTTTTGAGACATGAGCTAGATTCTCCTCCACATGATGGAGTCTACTATGACCTCTTGCAGGGTTCCCAGCTATCTTCGCAATCAGGGAATCCTTGAAATCATTTAGAAATTATTTACCTTTATTTGCCACCTGAGAATGGTCAGGGACCTTTTCGTGGGGAAAACAAATCATTGAAATCAGGAAGAAAACAGTAACAGGAAATTGCAGCAGTCCTCAACAAAGTTAGGTACTTATATTTTTCTTGTGTACAAACAGGACATACACTAGACAATTGGCCATCATGGCTTTTTAGTGTAAAAGCGCTATTTTAGGATCCTTTTATTTGATCCCCAGCAGGGGAAATTATGGAATTTTGTTTTCTTGGAATGCTGGGAACCCTGTTAAAATTCAAATCAGAAAATCTGTTGATTTACTTCATTATTTAGATATTAAATTGTAATAAAGAGCAATAACGTTGTATGCATGATACCCTTATTAAACCTTTCCATTATCTGTTAGCCACCATGACTTCAACTCTGTGTCTCACACTCTGTGTTCTTCTCCAATCTAGATCGGCCTAGGCAAGCTGAAGTTCCTGATCCTTGACGAAGCCGACCGTATGTTGGACATGGGTTTCGGTCCTGATATCCAAAGACTCATCGAGCATCCTCACATGCCTGCCAAGGGTGATCGTCAGACCCTGATGTTCAGTGCGACCTTCCCCAACGAGGTCCAGGAGAAGGCAGGGGAGTACCTCAACGACTACCTCTTCCTGACGGTGGGGAGGGTAGGAGGAGCTGCCTCTGATATCGAGCAGAGGGTGTTCTCGGTCGGGCAGTTCGACAAGCGGGATAAGCTGATGGAAATCCTGAGGGATCAGAAAGGTACGTGAGGGAAACATTAGATGGGTGTCCCCTGGGGGCTCGAGAAGATGTGTCATGTTAGGACTCTTGTTAGTTCCAGGGATGACAGTTTTCAGGCAAAAGCCTGAATTCAGGCCCTGGCAATTTGTTTTCAGGCCATAGTTTAGGCTTTTTTGTATACAAATATTCCAGGTGATTTTCAGGCCCTCAGATCAATTCTATAACTAGCATCCCTGTAGTTAACATTGATGCCCATTCAACAAAGGGATGTCATGTATCAGGGCCCTGTTTTTATAAAAACCTCTTGTCAATAACAAATGATAACATTCTAGGACATAGTAGCTCCCATCCAATTAGAGGCCCACATTTTAGTAGCTTATAACAGTTATTGTAACTTTTCATTGATAACAAGTTTTATGAAACGGGGCCGAGAAGTTAGCTTTGGATATCAGTGCCTTTCAGAACTGTGTGAGCTGGCTAGTTAGGGATCCTTGCCGTAATGTCTCCTTGTTTTACTATCAGAAAGCTATAGAAAGTACTAAAGAGAAATCTTTTTTGAATAGTTAGGTTGAAAGAGGACTGTGGTGATGACCTGTCCAGATTTAGCTTAGAAACATGAAAACTATGATTGATATATGGGAGGGGGGAGGAGTGGGGGGAATGGACTATGAATGAATGACTAGCCTACAATATTTGCTTCATTTGTAAAATGAAACTGATCAAAGGTATTAGATACCATTCTTATTATCCTTGTGTTATTACTTATTTAAATTGCACTCAATTCAGCCGCTAGGCTGCCATATATAATGTTTTTTCTATACCACAATAAATAAATAAATAAATTCTTCTTGATCTCGTTTGTGGTAGAGGTGTTTACTTTGCTTCTTTCTTTTGATTATTTTTCATTTTCAGATGATGACCGTACTCTGGTGTTTGTTTCGACAAAGAGGAATGCTGATTTCTTGGCCTCTCTTCTCAGTCAATCTGAATTCCCCACCACCAGCATCCATGGGTAAGCCATCACTACCTTCAAGTTTACATCAATCTCAATATTGGTTTAAAGCTCGCCTCCACTGTACTACTTGTACTACTGCTCCTTCTATATATATCAAACAATGCCTAAGCGGTACCTGTTGGTCCCCCATGATCATCTTTTTTTTACGTTAACTGAGAGCTGATTTGATGAGATAACCACCTGTCCAGTGATTTTGCAGTGGGGTCTAATCCCTCCTGTAAACTAGTACAGATGAGCTTCAAGTTTTGTTGAAGGCACACTTTTGTTCTCCATGATGACATGATTTTAGTCTTTCAAATACCAAGAATGAACAGATTTATGGTAATCTTTTAGTATAAAGAAGGTGACATTTGGCTGACATTTGGCTCTCCATAATTCTGGACTAATCTAATCTGCTCAGTTACGGATAAACAGCCAAAATTAAGATAAGGAGAAAAGTTCTTACATGTCGAGAGACAATAATTTGTCTTGTAGATATATTTGTTTTTTCTGCTGCAATTAATGGACTAAGAAAGGAATACACATGGGTGATGATAGGATCAAGCCTCTTTGTTTGACTTCAGAGAAGCCGATTACTGTTCTTCATCTGACAATCTAACGGAGGCAGATAAAAAATCTCTTCATTAGACTGAATAGGGATGCTCAGTTCTCTATTCAGGTCGAAGTTTTGAGACATGAGCTAGATTCTCCTCCACATGACAGAGTCTACTATGACTTTTTGCAGGGTTCCCAGCTATCCTCGAAATCAGGGAATCCTCGAAAACTATTTACCTTTTTTTGCCAGACAGAGAAAGGTCAGAATTTTCGGGGGGGGGGGGGGGGGGGGGGGATCATAAAAATTGGGAAGAAAAAAACCCAGGAAATTTCGGCAGTTCTCCAAAGAAGTTAGGTACTTTCATTTGTCTCGGTCAGTCTGAATTCCCCAGCAGCAGTGTTATGAGCACTGCCTTTTCATGGGTCAATGGTCTTCTGTTTTTCAAAAGGATGTATGAATTTGCAGTTGAACAGAAATCAGTACATAATGTTTTGCCATTATTTGTAAGTCATTTGAACAATTATCCCAATGTACAAGTATTTACTTGAACCTGTTCAAATGTGATGAAGATAGAGAAAACTTCATGTAATAACTTGTCATCCATTACCTGTATTAAGCAGTTGATCATGTCAAGATGTTTACTTTTCTGATGCTTCACTCGCATGTCCAAAGGAGATCAAATTAAGAAGAATAATGTTTTTGTTTTTGTTTGTCGACCAGTGACCGTCAGCAGCAGGAGCGTGAGGAAGCCCTGCGTGACTTCAAGACCGGCAAGGCACCAATCCTTGTTGCCACGTCTGTCGCTGCCAGAGGTCTGGACATCCCAGGGGTCAAGCACGTGGTGAACTACGACCTCCCGAGCGACATTGATGAGTACGTGCATCGCATCGGGCGTACCGGACGTGTCGGAAACCTTGGACGATCGACTAGCTTCTATGATGCAGAAAAGGATGCTAACATCGCGAGAGCTCTCATTAAAATCTTGGCTGATGTAAGTCTCTTTAAAGCCCCACTGCACTACTTATAAGCTACTTGCACCCTCTATAAAGCAAACAATGCCTTATCAGTTCCTGTTGTTCCCCCTTATCCTCTTTTTCTTATGTTCATTGAAAGCTGATTTGATGAGATGGCCTCATGTCAGTGGCCACCCTGGGTGGTGTAATCCCTCCTAGCCAAACTAGTACAGACTGCCTTTTAAAGCTCTTATCTTGAATACAGCATAGCCCCGTAAAACCCCTTAGATCAAGAGTAAATCATATTTTGGTAGTTCGTACACATTCAAGAATACGCTTGGATAAAACTAATATGCTCAGATAATGAGTCATTGGGTCTTCATATAATAGAAAGCAACTTGTAGAATTATTTCATATATTTATCTTCCATCATAAATTAATGAATTTGATACGAGAGATTGAGTGCTATACTCCACATAAGAAGACAGCTCAGGTGAACATATGTTCTTAAAAGTTTATTACATGTTTATTAGTAATGTCTACACTGCAAGGCACAAGCTACACTTTATTCTCTTTTCATTCATGTCTGGGGAAGCGAACTTTGTATGAGCTGAGTTTTGTGACTTTCCTTCTAATGCGTTATAGGGAATGATACATATCCTACCTCGACCTTTAAACAGTGTCTAACAGTACCAAATACATTACAATGGAAGTAAAGCAAATTTTATTGATGGAATTGTTCATGTAATTTATGTATTCAGCTCAGTTCATTAATATCATTTCGCAGCCTCGGCTGAATTGCATGACAATTTACAATGCAAAACATATCATATTTCTTTAACAATTGTTTCAAATAATACCAGTTAAAGTACATTATAATTAACAAAGACAATGAATCTTAATCAGTACTTAGTTCATTTTCTAATATAATTTTTGTATTGATGATGTAGGCACAGCAGGAAGTACCAGAGTTCTTAGAGGAGGCTGCTGATTCAGCCATTGGAACCTACCATGGAAACGCTGGAGGAAGCTTTGGAGGCAGGGACACCAGGAAGGTATGTATGCCCTGGCTGCGTCAGTCCTGGGCCCCATTTCACAAAACTTGTCATCAGTTACAAATGACAGTTTTTTTGTTATAAGCTACTGAAATCCTTGCTTCTGATTGGTTATCAGCAGATTTGTCACTGATTTTTGTCAAGTTTCGTTAAAAAAAGGCTTTGTGAAACGGGTCCCTGTTAAACCTTTCTTCATAAGTGTTTAAAATTGAATGGAATAGTGTTGCACCATTGGAAGGAAGGGACCGAGGGAGAAGGATAAGGAGGGGAGGAGAAGAAGTAGGGAGAGGGGAGAATAAGAAGGAAGAAGGAAGAAGATTTCAATGCCTGTCATAAAAATAGAATTGCATTGCATGACTGGAAGGGAGGGAGAAGAGATGAGAGGGATCAGAATGAGAAAGAGAAGGAGGAGGGAGATGGAGAAAGGGGATGTCAAGTGGTCAGAGCCTGTTCTTTGCAGGTTACACCTTATTGACAATTATTCTAATCCATATTGTGGAGAATTTGCCACTAGACATTTATTTTTTCTGGAGTTCCCCGCACCAGGTTTGAATCCAACATGTGTTATGTACATGCAAGAATCCTTCTATCAACAAAAGGTAGGACCTATTTTTCCTGTGACCTACAGCAGACAGGCACTAAAAAAAAAATTTGAACTAGAGTATGGGTACAATGATGCGAAGTCCTTGAAAAATATCCTGTAGTGGAAATGATTTTGATAGTTCATAAAGAAATAAAATTGCATCAGCTCAAATCTGTAGTCAAAGATGTCACAGGATCACAAGTGTCCATGTTGTGTAAGTCATAGTGTTTATATGATAGTAATCTCATCTCTTTGCTTTTGTTACTCTACAGTTTGGTGGTCGAGGAGGAGGAAGGGGAGGAGGAAGCGGCGGTGGTGGTGGAGACGAGTGGGGATCTGGAGGAGGAGGAGGCGGCGGTGGCGGCGGAGGAGCTGCTGATGATGAGTCATGGGATTAGGTTGCCATGGCAATCAAAGCAAGCTTTCACCTGTTTGATATCTGCACTTTCCTGGAGAAGAAACACAAATGAGATTCGTCTTTGAGAAGGATATCGATCCATAAACATTTGAATCAATGAAGAAAAATTCATTTGCACATCTCCAGCGGATACAGCAGTGAGAAATCAGAAGTATGAAGAAAGAGGAAGGAGTTTAGCTTTTGTTGAGAATATTGTTCAAGAATATTCCATCAGACCTTTCTATATATTACAAATACATGAATCAACCTTCTTGTAAATGGTTCGTGCTTTCATGATGTATTAGTGCCTCAGCACTGCGAGTTAAGTGATTATCATTTCATTGTTGACAATTTTGTCATGTTCACTGCAGTTTTGTTTTGTGTGAGCACTCTTGTTTTGGAAGTGATGAAGGAAATATTCCAGCTTTGATGCTTTTGTTTTAAAAGAGGTTAATGTTGTAACATTATAGAGCAGGTGTCTGAAAAAAGCGTAGGTTGGAATGAGACACAATGTACAGATTTGAGCATTTAACCTGATTGGCAGAAAATGACATATCTTAGTAGACTTAACAAATGCATGGATCAAAATGAAGAAAAAAAATTCTTCTTTCATAATCGTTAAAATTGGCAAAAGTCGTTGCTAGCAACTGCAGTAGTAAGAAGTAGAATCTACTTGATATTTAGACAAACGTTCTAAAAAGAAAGAGAAGTTGTCTCTGATCGGTATTAATTGCATTTCTTAACTCTTTAGAGTAGGCATGCCACATCCGATAATTCATACTTTATCTCTGTCTTATGACTACTAGAATGTAAGCCTTGATGGTAAATCCTGACCTACATATTCATTTAATTTCATTACATGAGGTTAGTTTCATAATTTGTTTGATAAGTATCATCTTTGATCTACTCTAACAATTTTATTAGAATAGATTTTAATCATATCTCATCAAGTATAATCTTTTTTTATCCATTTATTTTGTATGCTTTTAAATCATGTTTAACTATTTTTGTATACGTAGCTAGGTTCAAATCAATACTGTTTCTATTTTAATGTTCTTATTAAGTTGTTTGTTTGTTGCCATTATGTGGTATTTTGAGCTGACAATCCGTCAGCGATAGTTATAAAAACGGAGAGAACCAAAGGAGGGAAAATTACCTTGAATGTTATGCAGAGAAGTTATGCAAGATGGCCGGAATACGGGCCGATAAAAAGGGGTGGAAAAAAGAAAGCTGGAATAAGCGATGACTAAAAGCAGAAGCGGTAGAGAAAAAATGCCCAAAACACCACGACAGTATTAACATCAAATCCGTCCAAACCTAGAAAGTATAATAGTGCTACTTTGGTAGCCAAAATGGGTATCCTCACATGCCATGGTTGGAGAGCATCTTGGTGATGTTCTCTTACCTTTGGAATAAGCAGTTCCTGTGTAGCCCCTGTACATTTCTACAGGGGTAAGGAAGGAACTTGGGTGACATGCTGCAAAGACACAAGCCCTAGATGTGTAAGTAGGGACACAGTAGCTTTGTCACGCCTCTGCACCCGTTTACTACATAGTCGTGCTGAGAGCTAGAAGGGCATTAACTCTGTTGAAGTCCGCAAGTTAACGCCCTCCTGCCTCTCAGAAGATGTCTTCATGTGAGGTGCACATCAAATACTTTCTTAGGTTGTCCAGTGTCCAGTAGTTCTATCAGAACGTACTGGAGCAACACGAAATGCCAAAGCCTTGTCTTCCTCAGTGCTAGTTCCTCTGAAATCTACAGTGTGTGTGTGTGTTCATCAAGACTTTATTGTACCTTGCCAAATGTGTTTCTCTTCGTGTGCCATCGGCTGATAGCGTTAAGCAAAATCAGTATTGTCCTCTTCTCCACTCGTGAATGGTTTGGATTCTGGGAGTGTGTTTGATATCGAGTTCTTTGGCTGTATTAAGAGCTCTGTGTAAGCCATAGGACAGGTCTATGGAAGATCATGCATTGTTTTAGAGTTGTTTTGGAGGCCGTGTTTGTGTCAACACCAAGACTTCTTCTTATTCATCATAATTCTGAATTAAAGTTTTGTTACTTAGAGTGTAAGTGAGTAACACAACTTTATTCTAGTTTGGGTTGGCTACAGACTTGTTTAAGTAGCAACTACTCGGAAGTATGGTTGGTACCATGACAGCTTTGAAACTTATGTTGTTCCTTTAATTGTGAGATAATTGAGGGGCCATTATGCCATTCTTGGCAAAGCTTTTCTTGGTGTATAATAGATACAGTTTAAGTACAACTCATTCCGTATTGTAATTTTCTCAGGGTGTCAAGCATTGATTTTTTTTTTGTACATATACAACAAACCAAAGTATTCATTATGCAATCGTTTTCATGTCGGCAAGGTTTTTGTTGGGAATCCAGCAGTCTCGGTACAATTGCTAAGTCCTGGGACCCTGTCATTAATAGGGGCATTTTGATTGGTCTCTAAATGTAGACCGAGAAGTTTGGCTCTTTATCTATGGGACAGTCTGCACCCCAGATGCGGGCTTTCGATTAATCTGTTCCTGTTCTTACACATTGTTTTTGTTTTGTTTGTACTTCCACTTACCCCCTTGGGTTTTGTGGATACTGAATGTTTGTTTACCACGGTACGCCAGGAGAGAATGGGGACCTTGTGGATTTGTCCTTTTTATAGGGTCCTCGCCATTACCAAAGAAAATGTTGTGTTATCTTGTTATTGTAACATTACTTGCCTTTATGGGATTTTAGGCTGAAATTAGTCATTCCATTTGTTGTTTTCCTTACCAAGTGCCAAATTTATATATTTTTTAAAAACAAAGTTAATGTAAACTATGCACAGACTTATTTTGTATGTGTCTGCTCCTCACATCTTTTAGAAAGGAGATTCAAGGATGTTTTATAATGACAGCATCTCCATTCTCCAGGTAGTCGGGGGGTACAATAATTCTTTGCCTTGGTAGCATCTAAAATGAAAGGCTTTGAAGAAGGGAAGGGTATTCTCCACCTTTTCTAAATCGAATGGAATATATTTATAGAGTTCTTAAATTTGATCTTTGAGTTTCCATTTAGTTTTTGCAATGCTGTTTATACAGTGATTCTGAATGGGTTGCTCTGTCATTTGAAACAACTGAACAAATTATAATCAAAAGTTCGACATGATAACAATTAGACATGACATAGGTGTGTGCCCCAGAATTGAAGACCATTGTTTAATGTAGCCTTTGGTTTGGAAGATTTGATGTATAACATGACCCTTGGTTGAAGGTGCATGTTATCCATTAGATCAATCTCCACTTAAACCTCCCAAGGTCTCGGCCCCAACGTCGTAACACTGCAGGGAATTGTAGAGAAGAAGTGTGTTTTGACATTTTAGTGAAGTATCAAGATGTGTCCAGCACGTGCTTTCCGAATTAAAATCAAATACGATCTTAGGCCTTGTTGAATGGCTCAATTAAGTTTGGTTTTGCTGGCGGGTGCTGAAATTTCAGTTCATTCTCTGATCACCTGATGACATGGTTCTTGAATGCATGTCTTCTGATATGGGAAATAGTGCCTTCCAAAGTACAGGCTTTCGGATATCCCTTTGATTTTCATAGAATGGCTAGTGTATTTTGTTACCGATGGGAGTTATTCATCCTTGGTTGTCTTGGTCTTTGTGATCCTTCCCACATCCATTTAATCATTATGGACAGATTTTCAAGTCGCTTTGCTGGAGGATCACTCGGGCTGATGATGTATGGCAGGTAGGCACGACTGCATTCAGGAAGTATGTTTACATTTCGGAAGGGTGAGCTAAAGGTTGAGATGAATCAAAGCAGTCACAGATGAAAGTAACTGCACTGTCCCAATGGCCCAGGCCAAGACATCCGTTATCCTTGATAACATGTTGAATGGGAATGTCTTTGCTCGACTTGGGCTGTGGATGATCATGGACTTGTCAAGAAGACTGGTCCATGACGAGGAAGCATTAGTGTGAAAAGGCGGCATACATCGGACGGTCCTACATTAACCCTATGACTCCTTCATACTCCTTGTCTAACCAAAAGAAAGTAGGTATGGAGGGGTAGAGGTTTTAGTGGTGGAAATTCTTCCAGTTGATACGGTATGAAGAATTCAAATAGATGGGCAAGAAGTACTAGAAACCTGTGGTGATGGATTTACCATCTGAACCGTGTGTGAATTATGCGTCCTTAATGGACATGCGTGAAGGTTGTGCATTCGAATTGAAGCACTCTGGTTACTAAGATTGGTCGTGGAGAAGGATGATTTGGTAGGAAATGAAAAGTGATGTTTGCTAGTAAAATCTGCTCACGAGATAGACATTTATTCTTTACCTTAGTGTGTATTAGTTGATCACCCACCTATCCATTCCATTTTCCCAATGTTATCCCTATTTTCCCCTTATATTCTCTATTCTTAAAAACGTGTTGAGTTGTCAAAAGTTTTGACAGAAAATAAATAAAATTTTGCATCACAGAAATTGCATTATGATTTTCTATGCCATTGTCAGTACATGTATTCCATTTGAACAGGCTTTGAAGTGTGAAAGAGGGAGGGCGAGGGAATGGGAGAGCGGAATAGAGAAAGAGGAGGAGAGAAGAAGAGAGACGGAGAGAATACTGTGAAGGTTATTTTTGTTCTTAATTGACATGGTTGTGAAAAAAGTAGAAGTGTTGGTCTATATAATTATGTTCGGACACTAAGCGTTAAAGGGGTCACCTCGCTAGTCATAAGGACCGCTATTCTTAATGTGTAACTTAAAATGTTAAAGGGGGTTACGATTCATAAAGGCATAAGGACCGTTAATCAAAACGTGAGTTGAGGGTCGCCATTTATAATTCAAATGGAGGGTCATAACTCATAAGGACCACAGCTATTCACAATACGAAATGATGGTCGCTATCCATAACATGAAGAAGGGGCGCTATTCATGATATGAAATGAGGGTCGCTTTCCTAATGCGTATAATTCGTATACGTATAATACTTCTCGTATAATAATTAGCGACCCTCTTCTCGTATTATGAATAGGGTCCGACTTTGTATTATGAATAGCGACCCTTTTCTTCGATTATGAATGGCGGACCCTATGAGATGTCCTTATGAATAGCGAACGGACCCCAGCGTTATATACCCCGCAATATTGAAGAAAAAATGATATAATTATCTTTGTACCGGGTTTCAGTATTTGTACAATCAAAGATAATCAAAGGAGCTTTTTCAAAATTCAAAAAAATTGTCTTCGGCCTTAACATCATGTTTCCCTAACCTGAGGGTTGGGGCAGGCGCGCCGGAAGCAGTTTGGATTGGGGGGGGGGGGGGGCAAACATTCCAGGGGGCTCACCTTCCAGGGGCAGTAACGTAATGAGAAAAAATGTTCGGAAGGGGGGGGGGGCAGACGAAAAAATCTGCATCACCACCAGTCTTACACG